>QNGE01000410.1:207963-296932 GCA_008508345.1 Paragonimus westermani
TTTTCGTCTGACTGCTCCCCTTTGGCCTGTCTGACAAGGTTGCACCTGGAAGGACCGGAGTCCTAGTCAGCATAGCCCGCCGGATCAAAACAGTACACAAGCCCGACCACCACGTCAAGGTAGCAGTATAGGTCGGGCAATGGCTCAAGACTTGCAGCTATGTGCCGATCACGGTCGCTGTATTTCGTATGCACGTGTAGAGGCATTGCGCTACGTAGAGACCACTCTGTTCCCCTCAGTCATAGACACAGCTTAGTCACGTATTGGTTAGTTACAGGTGGCGCTACTCTGTTATACACCGCCATACATTTTGGAGCAATCACCTGGACTCGGATCACGCCACTGCGTTTGTCCGTTTTGCCTTGTCATTTTTCCAGAGGTCATACAATCGTAAGTCCGAGGTGTTTAGCAGGCATCTGGTACTGGCAAACAAATTTTCTGGTTCAAATCACTTGAAAGAAACTAACGGACATCGGAACTAAACCGCAGCAGTTACGAAAGCTTGTTAGGAAGTTGCATGAGCAAGCGTCGCCCAATTACCCTTGGCTCTGAGTATGGTAACGACCGTCGAGAAGCAAAAGGCAAGCTCACTGAAAGCTTGTGAAAAGACCGTGGACACCGTCTTCCTAGACAGTCGGAAGAGATGCTGCGAGCCCTCATATGTGGGAATAACGGAGACCCTTCATTCGTGAAGTTAATGGCCGTCTGGTCAGTGTAAGTGAGACCATATGTAAAAAAGATGGTTTGGTTGTCACCAACCAGCCGCGCCGATGTGACAGGTGGGCTGAACATTTTGAGGAACAGTTCGGCTGGCCTCAATCAGACCACATAGACGACGGGACCGGAATGGCAAGTTATTTGCGTTTCATACGGCCCCGCATCGGAAGCAGAAGTGGCGCTGGACCTCAAGTTACTGAAACGTAGCAAGGCTTCTGGAACGGATCTCATAACAGAGACAGGTTGATATTAGAACTAGCAGAACTTCTACAGACGGTTTGAGAAACTGGAGAGATACCTCGTGGTTGGTATTTGTCAACAGTATTTCTCATGTTTAAAAAACGTACCCGGAACCTGTATAACAATCATGGACGGATCGGCCTAGTATTTGTTGGGACTAAGTGAATTAATGTACTTTACATCGGTCGACTAATCCCAGGGAAAGTTAGATACACCAAAAACAAGCGGGGTTCCCATCTGGTCGAGGGTACGCTGATCACACGTGTACTGTGCGACGGATCTTGGAACATCGGCCGACCGTCTTGGTCTTTTTAGACCTGAAGGCCGATTTCGATTCGGTTGCTCGCAACATTCTCTGGAACCGTCTCCTTTGTAAAGAAGTGCCAGGGAAGTACGTGAATCTGTTGAGATCACTGTATGCTCACTTTGCAACCAGGATGAGGGTTTATGGACAGCTGTCTCGGGCGTTCACCACTTCTAGTGGTTTTTGTGAAGGGTTTCAGATTCCTCCCATTACACTCAATTTTGTCATGGGTGACATTCTGGAAGGTGCGTTTGGAGAATCCAGTGAATCTAGTGTTGAGTTTCTTCTTGACTTTAGGTTGACAGAAACTTAGTAATCGGTTGACATTGTCTTACTTAGCTCCCCTGCCGAAGACGTGCAGACTATGCTGAACAGGATGGGTGACGGAACTTGTTTTTTCATTGAATGTGTTTTGCATCCTCAAAGTACGGTGTTACTTCAAGACTGGGACATTTTCACCGCTACCTTCTTCATTACAGGTAATCCGTTTGAGACTGTGGGCAGTTTCACATACTTGGGTAACACTATCTCGTCAGCGTGCAGTATTGCTGATGAGATATCAGCGAGGATAGGTAAGGCACGAGTTACCTTTGCTACTCTGTCACCTGTGGCGCGAAGAAACCGTTCGGTTGTCGCTAAAAGGAGTATATAATACTTGTGTGCGTTCTTTTTTGCTCCATGGTTTGGAAAAGTGACCCGTTCGCAACGAAGGTATAAGCTGTGTTTGACCATCGTTGTCTCCGCCACATATTAAGTGTACTGATCGCGTAAGCAACAAAGCTGTTCTCCTGCGCGCATTCCGAAACGCTCGGGATGCGCCGTCAACTAGTCGATCAATCACGCTGCACGGCCTGCGACGGTTGAGTCACGTAGTCCGTATGCCAGCTGAACGTTTACCTTACCGGGCACTATGTACTGTGACCACCAACACTTGGGTGAAACCGTGTAGTGGTCAGCGTGCTCATGAAATATGAGTACTCTGATTAATCCACGGAGCTAGATGAGTAGGTATCGCTTGCAGTCGTACCATTTCCAGTTTTTCCGCTTAGTCTCCTTTTATTGTTTCTCAAAACTTTTAACTAATGTCTTCCTCTTCTGAATCATTGTTGAGGTGGGTGGCTGTCCAAGCCACAGTACCCCCTGATCAGGCTCAAAACCATTGTGCTCATGATGATGAGTTGTTCCGTTTGCTGCCTTTAATGTCGCTAGGTGCTCAATGGGGTGTAGTCTTGACGGTCGCAAACTGCGTTGTTAGGATCACCCCAAAATGGCCTTTCGGTCAAATAATCAGTTGCACACAAACTAAGCTGGTTAACTTTTATGCCATGTGGGCGATCACCTACGTCAGGAGTTGAAAACGATTCGAAATGGTCAGTATTGTCGCTGGCACTAGTATTATAAGCTTCCAGTCCGGAGGAAAACTTTTGCTGCATTTAGTTGATTGGATTCACTGAGGTTACATTGTGCCAATGGGCTTATTTGAAAAGATGACTGGTTGGTCTTTGATGTTTGCGTGGACTTGGTTGTCATCCTTAACTCATTTTAAACAAATGAGGTAACTCGAAATAAACTTCCAAGAGCATTCAGGTCCCATAAGGTGACCTTGATTTTGCTCAGTTTCGTAGTGCACATCTAACATCATAGGATTGTCGTCCTTCGATTCCTTGTTAGATGACCACCCTATGGCACCAAAATTTCATCTTTCTGTTACATGTAGTGCACTGACAGTGTGAACGTCTCTTGAGTCAACGGAGGCTGTGTAGCTGTATTAACACGTCCATCAGCATTATGGACTTGCCTCTTCAAGACGCACGCCGGCAGACCGTACTGTCACGCCCATGCAGTGTTTCCACCATTTATTTGCATTTTTGTAGACACTGAGAGACAGTCACTTCTGGAATTGCATCTATGTGCATATGTTGAATTTTAAACCGCCGTATAGAGGATACATTTACCGAGACATTGCACTCGATTTTACCAGTTCCATGGTAGTTTTCTTCTCTCTTTTGGTGTGTAAAAAATGGTTGTTTGCATGCGACTACGTTGGGGGCCGATCTCGTTAATTATCTATCACGGTCTTTAGGTTACGTTTTGGCCTCTTATGTGGTACCACTTACCGGCGTGCCTGTTCGCTCACACTCACTGTGCCCGTGTGATTCTCGTAATCTGTTGCTGGAGACTTTAAGCAGGTGTTAATTACTCGACTTCACTTGTGTGAAAGTTGCCGTTTTTGAACAGTTATTGAAGCGAGATAGCGGAGTTCTAACAGCGCCTTCTCTCACTTGGAACTTGTTTGCATTGAGAAAGTGTGGACATCTTGACGCTAAGTGTTTAGTTTCATATATGAGGGTTTCTTTAAATTAAACCTCCTCTCTCGTGTTTTTGACCTGGCATAAGGCTTTTCGTACGTTTGTATTGACATTTTGCTACCGATAATATACCCACTCCTTATATCTAGCTTCATTATCAGTGTCATTCATTAGTTCGTTTGGAGATCCCTGTCTGCCGTGACATGTAATTTCTCTACATCTGTTCATCTTTTCACTCTTTAACTCTTCGGTTTTAGTACAAATGGTCCGTTTTATCTTACATCGAGTCACAGTGTTTGCGTTAGGGAAGAAGCGAAGGAATAACTTCCCTTTATAATACGTTTCGTGGTGTAATCGAACATCGGATACATCAGTCTTTCTAATTTCTGGTTAGGGGCGTTGTGGGAAAGACAAACATGAATCCAAACCAAATCTTGCATCCAATTACGTCTTTTCCAGAGAGTATCACCAAACCACACAAATATCAGAAATACGCGTTGGACTGGAGAAGGCAACATACATGGCGTGTATTTGTAAAAAAAACATTTTCACCCACTCATTACTAACCGCCATAAACCTGATCAGAGGATACTTGGGTTCCAGACGCTTCTAACCGCACCCGTGACGCGGGGTAAACTAAACAAGCAAGGGAGTACCAAAAAGACAAAAATAGATGCGACGAGACAAAACAAATTAACTAGAAATGTCGTGAACGTACACATGCCAATAACCGCGACATTTTACACTGTAGGCCATTGTTTCTAAACAAGGATTGGGGCAATCACGAGGTCCTCAACCGGGGAGGCGACACCTATGCAATTTACTCCATGGAACAATGAAGATCTGTATATTTCGTGACCATTCAATTGCTTGACCACTCCGTCGTTCTTATCTAACTGTCTTAACGGATAATAGCCGTTGTGGCAGTCGTTCAGCTGATATGGACTGTGCAACCGCGGGTTACCTATTTCAACACTGAAATCATTGTGGTCAAAATCTTACGCACCGATGAACCACATCCTTTGACGACGGGGTATTTACAATGTTAATGTCATCCTTGGCAATCAGCAGGACACTAGAGTTTGCGTTGGCTTGTAACGTGGCTTTCGTGGTTTCGCATTTTTTGTCGATTGTCAGGAAGGTTGTCAGACATGAATGTCAAGCACAGTAATAAAACTTTGACTTTGCTTCGTCCTTCAACCATAATGACCACATAGATGGTCTCCCCTATTGTTCCTCTTGACTCATCTGCAACTCTATACCGGTGATTGATACTGCTACTCATCTGCCACTTGGACCAATTGATCCATCATTATTCCGATTCTCACGAATTCGGTTGATAAGCGAAATATTTTTGATTCACCTATCAAAAACGTACCGCAGAGCTTACGTTTTGTAATGACCTCGTCTTGAATTGATGTTTTTCACCCTGTCGCTGTTTATTCAAATTTAAATACTTCAATCCAAAGCCCTAGTATCTAGCGATTTCCTAGCAATCCTGGTTTTCAGTCTGATTCACTTGCTTTTTGAGTTTCTAGCCTCCACTTCCCGATCTACGGGGATCATTCTTGGGCTTATCAGTATAACAGGGTTTATGCTCGCTAATTCAAATGGTGACTCCAACCTGACTAAGGCCTAGCTGAAATTTCAGTCTGTCACACTGGTAGCCTCATTTGGGCTTTTTTTTACCTGTTTGTCTTCAGTTTGAATTGTTGGGTTGCATGGCTGTTTGTTTGGCGCTTTAACTGACTAATATGTCAAGTTTAGGATCAAAACGCATTCGTTTCTCTCAGATGTTCGTTAACCGTTTGTTTAATCCCTCAGCAAAGACCAATACTGTCCCGGTACAACGCGCTCCATCCGTGGTAGCCAAGGTTACTGCGGAATCACAACCCAGTGCTTCAAAGTTGGCCGAATTCGATTTCGACGAGGGCTCTGTCCAGGCACTTTTTCCCGCATCGGGTGCTGAGAGCGCTTTGTCCGGTGCAAATCCACCGCTTAGACGAGTTGGTGGCCTTGGGCGACATCCACCTCGTCAACCAAGGGTGGCCAATATGGACAAAATTTTGAACGATCTGTTTCGAAATCGAAGAGATGCAGGCCCTCAGCAACATGAGACGACTGACCTTACAAAATGCGCTGTACCTGCATCCGAGACGGTCTCCACGTTAGTAAGCGATGATAAACATACCGACGTAATGCAGAGCAGTGAACTGGTGGAGGTCACGGCGGGTGTCGCTCAGTCTCCTATTGGAAATAGCTTATCAATGATACCTTGTGATTCAGAGCCTTTCCAGGCGGAATCAGGGTTGGGGGGCAGTTTTCCAACCACAGTATCAAATCCAACTCAGTCTCTACCACCGACGGCTATGTTGGATAGTGTTTCGACGATGCCAACTCCCACAGACAATGACAACGTGTCTGTTGGATCAAATCAGGAGCATTGTACTGCCTCTCAATCGGACTGTGTAGCGACCCATTTGCATAACACCGTTACGGTTTCTGAACCTTGGAACTCCCAAATTCCTTCGCAACTTGCTCAAGCTCAGATCGTTGACTAGTGGCTGCCGCTGATTAAACACACGGACACTGTACAATCCCTTCCCTCTCTCTGACGTTTCACAATTGTTTTTCACAACTGTTGATTTCGCTTATGTTTTAAATCTCGCCCTGAGTGTTTCGCGCTTGTATGACATCCTTATCATGATGTCTATTCTCTCGCTCACTTGCAGTTATAGAATGGCGATTTGGAAGTCATCTGTGATATGACAGCGGAACTTTCAGACTCCATCCCCTGTTTCTCGTCGCATTGTGCAATTTTCGTTACATTGTGCGGTCGTACCATTTCAGATTTACGACAATTGTAGTATTTTGTAGTTTTTTAATCAAAGAGGTAACTACAAGTGAGTGGTTGGGTGTTGAATACTTCCAGGTTTCTGGCTTTCTAGATTTACCATCTTCCAGTCAGTTTGTACATCTTCGAGTTCAAAACATGCTTCTTGTTTTTAATGATTTTTGCACCTTTAATTTCCAACTCAATGAATCCATACTGGTGGACAGTTGAGCCATGACAAAGCACCTCCCGGAACATTAGAGCCAACATTTCCCGAAGTCGAGCGAGATAGTTGGCATATAGCTCCCCGTCCATTTTGGCTTCCCTTCGATTACCGTCGTTCCGGGCATTGCCGGGTGTTTCCAACGATTACACGACAGTAACAACTGATTTCAGTGCGGGATTTTTTTTTCATCTTGTGTATGGTCCGCTTTTTCTAAACAGAACATTGTAAAGTCAGTTTCTTTCACGTGTCTGCGTGTGTAGCCTTCTCTGTAACTTTTGCAGTTCTACCGGTAAATCCTTTTGTCTCGTTAACCACTTTGTAGCGTATTGGACATATATAGGTGGTAAACCATGCGCCACTTCCAACAGTGCCCGATAATAGCCAGTGTCGAAACTGCTTTCCTCCGAGGTCACTATCGCTTGTCGAGGTATTTTGACCTTAAATTTAGCCAATATGTCCAGAATATGTGAGTTTTGTCCGAAAAGATACCCAACACACATTAGACACCAATTCCTTACCTCGGGCACATGCAGATAGCATAGCCCAAGGTGACTGGTAATCAGCAACATTTCTACTCCGTCGGTGATGTCCAGAAGACTTTTCAAGAAGACCAAGGCGATACGTTTTTCCATCGACTCGATCGTGCTTGTCGGATTGTAGATAATTGTATGTATGCCGATGGAATATAGAACTTTCCCAATGCGCACAACAGCGACCGGGGTTGTACGCCAAAGCGTAAGTTTCAGGTTTACACATAGGCCAAATATCCGTGTTCGCAAATTTCCGAGAATATTGCTCAAAACAGTCTTTCCCGTGTTTACGCTCGTGATACAGCGTAATGCGTGCTTTAACCTGTGGTGTTCTTTTATCGTGCCGATGTTAATAAACAGAATTGCGGTGGCCTGCAAAATTCCGTTGCAGAGTAGTGCTTGATGCAAGTCAACAAAGAACACCGAACTTTTTGCCCAACTCGGGTCTGCGGAGCAGATAAACAGGCCGTGCGCGATCCACAGCTGGTAAGTGATGGGGATGACCGCTGCAAAAGCAGTTCCAATGATCAAGCAAGAGAAAATAGCGCTCATCATTACCGATGTGGATATCTCCCGAGTTTTTGTCACTGATGTGCACACGAAGTGGGAAAGTGCTTCCAAGAACAACAGATTTATTCGTGCTGTGTTCAACAACGCACTCACATAGTTGGCCGTTTTGCACCCCAAGTGTCCTACGTTCTCCAGCTGTATGCTGTGAAGCATGAACCAAGGCACTCCTTTAGGAAGCACGATCATAATTAAACCGTTATGAATTAGATACAGCGTGTCGAGCGTGACGCATGCTAGGCTGAGAATGCGCTGGTAAGGTTGTAGTGGTGCGACATGTAAAAATACATATACAAGGATAAATTCGTTAACAAGGCCGATAAGTAGTATTGGTACCAACAGCAAACTGATCAGTCCTCCAATCACAACGAGTATTTTACATTTCGCATAGTACGCGGGGCACGCCTGGTACAGTTGCTCCCCAAAGTGGTACAATGGATCCATTTTTGCCTGCTTTTCTCGGTCTATCACAGCCAGATGGTTATTTCAAATCCCACCAAGTTCGGTCACGTGGCCAATCGATAATATCGGTATCGTGAAGGCCGTAATAAGTATGGTATTCTGTCTTTGATCTAATTTGTGGGCTTGTGTCGTTTCATGGGTGCGTGCTTTGGCTTGACAACTTCATCGGAGGGTAGAACGTTAAATGCTGATACTAGAGTAGCATGATGTGACCGTCTGTCCTCGGACGAGTGTGGCGTGCAAATGTGTGTTTTTGTTCGTAGTCCCGTTGAGACGCATAAGTCGTGTGTTGGTTTCCCCCAAATAAACTGTGCCACCCGCCTTCTGGGTTCACAACACTAGTAATTTCTCGCGTCTTTCTCATTATCTTTGCTTACTTCGTTTTCGTACGCTAGACTCAGTTTTCACTTTGAATGAATGCATTCAGTTGTATACAGTCTTATCGCATTTCGGGGCCTTGGACTTCAAATCTTGTAGCTGAGATGCTGCGGTGTCGTCACTGCCACTAATTGTAGCGATTATAACTGATGAATTGGATGGAGCGCCTTCCAAGGCTTTTCCGATGAGTTCATATAAGTTTATTCTGACAACTGCTCCAGAAGAGAATATGAGCTGTTTTGCAAATCAAGCGCCTGTAGTTGAAATTTGTGGTGTCTAGAGGATAAAAAATTGTTGGATAAGTTTTACAAAATTCGAAACTCCCGCTCGATTGACAAGTCTCGTTCATGGGGACAGTGTTTAACAGAACTGCTCGTGAGAAATAAATGCTAAGCCAAGGAAATTAAATTGCACGTACTTGCGATCTCGTGGCGCAGTGATTAAATCTTTGGATTATTATTCTGATACTTATTCACCGGCTGTATACTCAGCTTCTCGTTACACGTAGTGCTGCGAACCTGACCAAGTCTGAAGCAGCTGCTCATCATTTCACTTGCAGAACCTCTATCAGCTCCTGGGACGGTGATGAACGTTTGCTACTCTGTAAATCTGTCAATGGACGGGTCATCGTTTTTTACCAAGTATAACCCCTAAAAGTGTTAGCAGGACGTATACTATGCCCAGCTTCGAGATGATCGTTTTTTGTGTCCATTTTACGTAAGCGACTATGGCTGAACGGTCAGAGGTGTGGATTCGGGCATATCTGATGGTATTTGAACGGGGCGGTGATAAACGCTCATTCTATAGGCTGGAGTTCCTTTTCTGATCACAGCCCAAATCTGACCAGTGCATGCAGTACCCGTCCTGAAACAGTCGCTCATCGACACGTCCCCCCACCAATGCTTTAATTTCGGACTTCACTAAAATCGTTGAACGCTGCCTCGTTCAGAAGCTTCTATGCCACCTAAATTGCTAGTTTCAACTTTAGTTTACTATTGCATACTCGCAAGGTCACAATAAACACCTATCACTCGATGTTCCATTTTTCATACGTGTGTGGTGTTCGATTATCTCGCCATCCGACACAAGTCACTATTTTCTTGAAAGTTCTGAAATTGGTATCACAAGTTATTTTATTAACATTTTTGTCTAATTTAGCGCTTGTAGCACCGATCGTCATTGTACCACGCACGAACGAATTACTAGCGGAATGCTCGAGACTTGGTTTAAAAGGTATTGTTCATACGTATGTGCCACTCGTATGAAGCTATTGCTAACAGACTGATATGTGTACTTGTGAACACGTGGTCAAACGTCGCGAGTATTATTCAGCTTCAGTTGATATGTTCAACCGTTAGTGTAGGTTTTGATTAGTATCAGTGAGTTGAGCCTGAGAAAGGGTTCCTGTTTTTGGTTGTATGCATTACAGAACATTCTGGCCAACGCGTACAGAGAGGCTGATGTGAGCATTCGTTACTAAACGCAACAACTGTCTATTCACTTCGATTGGGGTGAAAGCTCAAACTGTAACGAGAACGTTAGCAACCATTAAGAAGTAGGAAGTGTATGAGCAATGTGTTATCCCCGGCCAACTTTGAATAGATGTGTTAAGGTATAGGTAAAGGCTGTGTTCGGTCGGGAACTACTTTAAATTGTTTGGAACACTGGAACTACAATATCCCTGCTTACTATTGCTAACTTACAATATGCAGTAAAGCATGGGTGACTTCCTTGGACGTGTAGGAAAATCAATGAACACACGCAACGCTCCCTCTGCTCACGGCAGCACTACTGCTGATCAGAGCCTGCAAACCCAAGAAGTGTACAATGGTGCACGAATAGTTGTCGGTGGAAAATGGTTTAGATGTTTGTTTAAGTTTGGGTTGTCCGTCCAGCCGCATTTTTAATCATTAAGCACGCGTGCCTCTTCGACTTAAACTCCATGTTGGTCGGCAGACTATTCAAAAAAGTTTACATCATCGAGGACATATGTAGTTGCCTCCTTCTCTAGACAATCCTCACTTAAGACCGCTTCCGTTCTCTCTTTGGGTGACGTTGTTCTCATTGACATATGTACTAGTAGTTGGTCAACCGCAGGGGAATGTGGAGCAGTCTCCAACGTGTTAGAACGTATGAAAGAATGGGTCTCAGTATATGAGATTCCCAGAAGAGCAGTTACAGCACTCTTACTAATAATCAATCCTTTGGCGACATCTATGTCAACTGACGTTCGTTCTTCGAGGAGTACACTCCGTGATTGCCTTTCAAAATAAATATCTGGTGGACAGTATGCTCATTTTGGTTTGCAAACTGCCCTGCTATGCATGCCATATGATACATCACTACCCGATGTCCGAAGTACTATCTAAGCACGTAGACAGCCTCAGCGTTGGCACTAATGCTCTAGCGGTCCCTCGGTTGCTTGAAAATTAGCTTCTTTGGTTTGCTTACTTAGAAGCAGAATTTTTCGACAACGGAATTTTATCTGGTCAATCAAGGTTCTGTCAGTTGTTAGCCAGGTTTCCGAGCAAAGTCACCACACAGCTTCGCGATTTTACGGTAAACCAACCGGTAGAGCACAAGTACGAGACCTCAAAAAAGACAGTTATTAATTGGGCGAAACCCACCGAAAAGAACCGAGTATAGAAAATTTTCCACGACCTTAAACTGTTAAAGGGGTTTAGTACTCCAGAAAGAGCACCCCACAGATACGGCTACGGATCTTGTCTTGATTGGTTCCGTTTAAAGTTTTTTGAAACAATGAGTTCCCTTTATCCAAAACAAAACGGAGAGAAGACATCGCGAGATGTTAACATTCCGATTTGCTGTTATCAGTCATCAACGTGGAATCAGCATATTTAACGCTAACTGCACATAGCAACAACAGGTGAACGAACTAACCTCTGGTGCAGTTTGTATACAATTTGCTGGTTTTACGTTGGCGATTGATGCGAGTAAATGGAAATTTTAACATCTTGCGATAAGTCTTCTCTCTGTTTGCCTAATTTACTTCAACTTCTCATTTATTGCAATCTTATCCTTCATACTGTGGAACCTAATCCATTCGGAGTGGTTGATTCACTCTTTTTTCCGGTTACTACCAGCTGGAGTTAGTGTTTCTCACTGATCCAGCAACCTGGTCTGTTTTCAAGGAATCATTTCCACCCAACCTTACTTGGAGGAGAGTGTCTCCTAACTGCACGTGGTCCCGCCGATTTGAAGAGTATTTTTTTCACCATTGTTGGGAGACACCTTGGTGCACGTGGTCTTCTGCAACAGAGTGTAGCGTTATCTAATTTTGTTAACGCATACGTACTTCCTAATCGGTTGTATTGTTTTCCAGTATTTTGTCATGGCCTTTTAGTCTACAACTTTAAACTTCTCTCTCTGTCCAGCGCTTATCTGGTGCTGGGTGTATTTCAAAGCTCAAGTTCCTGAACACATTCAAACTTGTTACTTGTTCCACTTCAATACTCTCGTCTGATTCTGATTTTGGTCTTTGTACTACTGTATATCTACATCAACAAATCTACGCTCGTATCCATATGTGCGCAGTAAGGTTCCTTACTGTTTCTGATAGCCTTTCATGAAGTTCGACTGCAAAACCGAACTGCGAACGCAAATATTACTCATCTGAGATGTGCAAGACAGTTTCTCGTAATTTGGATAAGCAAACTTAATGCAACTACCCAGACTGTTGAACATCTTAGCTTTCTGCGGTCGTTCGTTGCTAACGCCACTGAATCTGAACAGAAGTCGCGGTGGCTCGAGCGATCGTTCCCTGCAGCAACTGCGGGAAAAAAAGTTGCGGAATAAAAAATACACCGGAAGAGGCAAAAGTACATATCAACAATCTGATGCAGAACTAGACACCGTTTTGGATGCGGAGTTGTCATTAGCTGAAACACGTCACCCTGGACGGTTTCTCTGATTAGCGATTTAAACGATCATGAGGCAAGCAACGTTTGCTCACTTTACTCGCTGCCCTAGTCAAGGTCTCTATGTTTCGTGAATACTTCGTTTCTTGACGACCCTGTGGTTGTAACCAGCTGTTGACAGTCTCGTTGAATAATATATGTTGTGGAATGCGCAATATACAACCGAATGACTGCAGTTTATGCAACACTGTGTCAAAGTGATCGCGTATCCTGGACGTTCCGAAATACAAGCTGGCAAACACCACGTTACTTACACTATCACACCGCTTGTTGTGAGTTGAGTGACGGAGACAGCAAATCTATTTGTTGCACTCCCGAATGTACCACTTTCCGAATGGTAGGTCAAAACCGAACGCACATGACTCACTTCATTTCAGTGACATATGTGGCTTCAGTGCCGCGCACGACATATGTGGTTTCAATCAGCACGTGCCTTTATTTTCTTCCGCTAATATCTCATCAGCAGTGTAGTGGGTCAAATTGATGATGTTACACATGTGGATGAAACTGTTCACGTTCTTTAGTTCGAGTCGAGAGAACTTGACTGAACTGTGAATACACCACAGTAGTTGAGGAAGGTTGTGAAGGAATGTGCTGAGGCGCAGCTGTGTAGTTGAGACAGGTGAATTTCTGCCATGTCGATGAGTCTTACGTACAAACGTCGCTTGAGTTTGCCTGGCTGTAAAGATTACGTTGGCTGTCGGGATTCTAAACGAAAATTCGTGCAAAGGCTGTGAGCATCACTTGATCGAAAAGTGGTGGAGCAAACTTTTCTAACTAGGGATAATAGAAAGCTATTTTTCCTACTTTGTAAGTCGAATCATTGTAAGCGGGACTTCTGGTTGCCTCCGAGCCATTACCAGTGGTGATGCGTGCGGTCACATGCTCGCATCCATCCTTCTGCTCAAAATGATACAGAAAATCCGCTAAGCGAGTTGTTGAATTACGCGCATCTTAGTTGCAAATTTGGCGATGTTCAGAGAAGTCGTTACAAGATGTTTCTGGGGAAACAGCCGTAGTTGAGGCACACTGCACAGTACACTTCTCAACTCGGTTCCGGCTAGTGGTAAATAAATTTTCATACGGTATTACTGAATTGATATCTAGATGGTTTGAAGAACTACGGAAAATTTCGCTTTTATCCGCACACTACCAGTATTCTGGAGTACATCAACCACCTCTGTTTGACTTATCCGAAGAATAATGATGAGATCCTAGTTGAACACGTTGATATTATCCACGAACCTGTAGTTAGTTGAACAATTGCTTCTGTGTACCGTATTTTGACGCTGTAAAGCTGGTGGTAGACTTGCGATTCAATGCTTGTTGCGTAAAACACAATTGCACTATCGTTACGACCAGCGAAGGTGATTCAACTGTCGAATCGGAATGGTTTTCCTACAGATATTTTGGTTCGCGACAATTTGTTGTGGAAAACTCGAGTACGCGAACCCTGTTTTATTCGTAGGACTGATGAAATGAGAAGTTACCTAGCGCTTGCCTTAGTCATGAATTGTAACAAAAATAAAACGTATCATAAGGGAACTCAAATTGAACCGAAAAAAACGAAGTTCATCAGAGAAATCACAGCAAATGGGAACGGTGTAAGGATGCATGAAGTTCAGCTGCAACCATGTGATGTACTGATAAATGGGCAGTCATACTAAGGTCACCATTGATAGTCTAACAACCAGTGAATACATTAATCGTGGGAAAGCTCGTTTTTACAATAAGAGCACGGTAAAGGTAGAAAAAAGATAGATGTTCATCTCTTTTGAAACAGTGAAGCACCAACTTTACGTTAGCAGGAATGAAGTGTCCATATGGCTGAGTACATCATTATCGTAATCCGCTAGTAGATTTTAAAATTGTGTACTCACAGCTAGGCCGGGAATTCCATTCAAGACAACTCGCACGTACAGTGTGACTCCCAAATGACAGTTCAATTTTCACATCAAGTGTGCTTTTGAACCTAATTTTTGGGTATACAATTTGTCATTTAGGACGGAAATAGATTTTGCGTACGATGTAGGCGTTTCCGTTGCAATTCTCGTGTCTTGCGGATTCTATTCACATGTCCAGGATCACCGGATTTGGGCAATGCGGGAAGGAAAGGACCGAGATTCTGGGTGTATTTTCCGCTAGCTGATTGAATGTCTGTGTTCGACGCAGACGCCGGAAAGTCGTGCAGTGGGTCGTAAATGGCGATGGTGTTGTGGCCCAATGAACCTCGGGCAGAACGACTCGCTTTTGCCTGACTGGACTCATTGTTCAGTCTAATTGAAACACGGGACAATATATACATTAGAAATGATGAGATTGGTTATCGAGTAATTCAAGTATAACCTGTCAAACAGAATTAAATGGTAGTTTGAACAATCTGATTTTCATTATTCATCACCGGGTCACTTGCATAACAGCTTACATCACTGATAAACAGATTGGGAATAACACAGCGTTACGAGCAAGTTGTAATACTCCACGTTTCAACCACCTCGGGTGGCCTTCCTCAGGAGTGTTGTTGGTTGTCGGGCAAGTAGGCTGAAAAGCAATTCGTCAGACAATCACGTGTCCTTGGATGGAAGATCAGCTGGCTAGCACGAATTGTCAAGTGGGTTATTAAAGTCTGCTCAAACCGTGGAGCTCAAATGAACGCCTTCTGGATGCTCGCTTGTGAGCCACGTAGCTGAACTCCGATTGATTTTGCGGTGGGCACGAAGTGTCTCCTTTTAGAATGATGACAAGGCAAGGGATGAACGGGTTTGACAACTAGTTCCGGTGAAACATTGCATCCTGAGTTGATAAGGCGTGTCAGAATCACACGCGAGCTGCACTCCAGGGTATTTTTCATGTACTCCTTGAAAAAGGTACCTAACTGTGCTGTAGGGGTCACTTGCCCCATATTAACCTGTGAAAAAATGATCGCAAAAAGAGCTTCCACCTTTGGGCGATGTACGCTTGAATTCTTTGTAAACTTCTGAAAGCGGTTCACACTTGTGCTGCACTATGGGTCTTTTCGTTTGCATTATTTATTCTTCAAGTCACAAGTTCAGCCAGGTATTCACTTCCATCCTAACGTCATATAGACTCACTTCGTTTCTATCGACGGGAGTTTTGCTTGTATCATCAAATCCAAATGTCTATCAACACATTTTATGGGATTAGCTTTCTTCTTGAAAGCTCATCGTGGACATATTATTTCAATTACCTCATCCATACAAACCTTCGTAGTTCAGCGTCTCGGACTAGAAATGGGATTTCTTTTCTGCTTGAATGGAACGTACTTGAAGAACATGTGTGTACTGAGCATTCCGAGTAACATTCCAGTGAAGAATTGTCTGGGGAGTCATCTACACGACATTCAGTGCCACATCGAGGGTAGATTTTGGTCCGTATTCTCGGTCTCAGGCGTGAGATTGAGGTCAAGGTCCGTAGTGATCAACGCAGCAAACAAGTTTTCTACATGCAAATTCTCGTCAAATGCACGCTGTGTTCAGTATCTCTACGGAGCACAATTGTTTCTAAGGTTGCCTTGAGAATAGCTGCTTTCATTGGGCCGCAAGGACACCATCGTTCGACGGTACGTACTCCTATAAATTCCGATTTTACCCTTTTGGTAACCGTAGTAGTTTAGTTTAGTCGCTGGCCCGATTATGACCAAATGGAAATAGACCGTTCATCAAACCATCTTTTAAACCATTTTACGTCTATCGATGAACTTTGAGCCTATTTAAAGGGTTGGTGCAGAGTTACCACTTCAAAGGGGGTGGTGTGAGTCAAAAAGTTAAGCGTACAGAGGTTATACATTACCTCCCAGAAGTATAATTCTGGTAACAGAATCCGGTGTTTGATTCAAAGGGTTTAAGCTAATTAGGATTAATGGCCCGGACGTGGCACGTTTGGTCATTGGTATCTTTTCTACTCTCACCGAAAGCCAGACTTGCTATCCCAGTCGGATAAGCGAACGGACACAACACACCGTTGAAATCAATTCTTCGTCCTACAGTCCAGCGATTTCTTCTGAACATCAGCAGCCACATCGTGCAATGGGCGGTGCAGCGGATGCGCCCCGGTAGTTTCGTGGTCCTCTAGTTATTACGACCACTTTATCTATTTGCTACTGATATGTTATTAAGGCAGGATCACGTTTGTCTCTGAGTTGCCTCGAATTGATTCACCGCACTTGCGTGCCGCATGCCACCCATTGTTACACAGATATCCGTTCTTCATCTAGTGAGACGGATCATTCAACCGCATTGTGAAGCAGCTCTTGACCAAAGCATCACAAAAGAGAAGCCAGTTTCTTGGTCGCACATTCCCTGAGAAGCTGTCACATCAATTCAGGCTGGGTGCTTTTATCGGCAAGACTATAAAACAACGAACAGTCTTGTGATCGGATTAGACGACCGGACTGATGACCCAACGAATAGAACACGAGGAAAATCAGTGAAGCAGCCGGTTTGGCTGCGGCTGATGTATACTTTGGACATGTGTCAAATTTCCCATATTTTTGAGACGTTCTCTGTGATCTGGTGAGTATGTAACATGTTCTGCTTGGAGAAAAACGAAATCCCGGAAATTTACCAATGGCGTCTTAACTCACGATCTGTCTAGAGTTTCATTCATACAATTGTAGCTGTTGACTGCGGCTACGTCTTTACAGATGTTAGTGTAAGCACTCATCACGAGACCCAACGGATTTCCTCATACTTAGCCACGCTTCTGTTACAATACTCACTGGGACGTTTGAGGCTAAAGAAAATTACGGCGCCCATATACGTCTTACTGTACGTCGCATAGTACTAGAAACAGATAAAAAGAAGTTTGTTCGAGAATTGGTGAGGAGCATAAAATTATGAAAGGATAAGGCAGGGTGAATTTCGGAAGAGAGGTGTAACTCGGACATGGAAAAACAAGTGCGGGACTGGCAGACTTCCGTAGATTATGGCTTGACAACGTTTACATTAGGGGGTCGTACACAACTTCAAAGTTGTCCTGGTGGCTACGCTGAGCTGAGAGTCAGACCGATATCAGGAATGTATGCATTAAATCTGTTCAAAGTCATATGTTGACTACGCCGTAACGAGGGCTTCTGACAAGATGTTCCAAATGGTACATACCGTTACACTGAAATGATGTTTGCAGTTCAGACGACGTATCAGGTGTTGCAACTCCAGCGAGTGATTTGGTGAATGGTGTTCAAGATTAGGTATAAGAATGTGAATCAGAAGATGCGACGGCTGGTGTAACACTCTGCGGGTCAAAGTGAAGTCTTTTATGTACTGATAGTAATTGGAGGACCGATTGAGTGCATGTCATCTTCCAGCTTAAAAAATTGACCTAAACCTTGGAACAGACTTTACAGTCTAAAGCTGGACTCTGACAGTCGGTGAATATTATAAGTAAAAAATTGGCTCACAAGTTTGGACAGTAAACTCAGGGTAAAAGCGCATCAGTGAGCTGAACATCACTGGAAATTTTGCTAACTGGGAGTTACCAACCAATTAGGTTAGGGCCCAAGGTGTCACTTCATCAGAGCGTCGTGAAGAGGCAGGCGGAGGTCTCCCGAAGCCTAGTACATAGCTTTCAGTAGTGTTACAAGTGCTCGCTGGGAAATGAGTAATCAGTGTGTATCAACTTATGCTTCTCGGGGTTAAGCGATTGTCAGTGTGTTTTGGTTCAGCGATACAAGCTATCATGGAGAGTGTACAGCTTTTCCTCCACAAAAGTGCCACCAACCAATGGGCACATCGGAATTCACACAAGGTTGTTCGCTCCATCATTCTCTTATAAACTAAGGTAAATACATGTGGTTACTCTAGAACAAGTCCTAAGGAACTTCCAGTGCTAACAATAACTGAACAAGTTTATACCCATATAATATTTGGCAAGCGGTGTCTCGAATTGGACGTTTTTTGTTTCCATTACCTCCACGTGGCTCTTTAACACACTGTTATGTGGATATGGCCACAATTTAAAGATCGTTCAACCAGCCTCTGGTTATGACTTGGTTTTCTGGATGTCAAGACTCTCCGATGAGATCGTAGCGTTAAGAAATCGTCGTTCTTGTGGTTCCAACCCAGGTACTTCCTAAACACACCAGATGGCAAAGCTGTAACCATCTTACAGTTCAAGCAATTTGCCCGTTCAGGTGAACGAAGAAGGCTGACATAGTTGACTGTATTGGCATAAAAAATTCAGAGATAAAAAAGTACGGTGAGCAGACTGCACTCCGGAGCAGATGCAGAGTGTAGGATTTTCCCATGCTAATTGGTGACCAGAATAGGATTTGTGGGTTAGTCACATGAAAGAATTGTTTGCAACCAAATGACGGTATACTAGATAATCATCAGATTGAGGGAACTGTATAAAGCGGATCTTGTAAAGATGTATTGAACGATACAAACATTAAAACGCTGTTACTAGGTGTTCCAGAAATCCATTAGGGATAATCGCATTAACGCAATCCTATTATACGGAAGTGAACACAGTTACTCCGATTAGTCTTTGTTGATTTGGAATGACTGTGCGTCACATAGGAAAGAGAACCATCTTAGACTTTCAAACACGAGATTATCACAAAGTAGAGTATGGTCCACCTATTGGTTTATTCCCCCATAAGAAGGGGAACGTCGGCAAACAACGTGCAGGCTAGAGATTTGCACTCTGATGTCGTAATTTCACGGAAATATAGTTACGCACGGTCATAAGTGGAGATGTTTGTTCCTCACTCAGTAACACGATTGAAAAGAGTGGTAATATCCATTTGCGTGATAATTTTGCAGGAAATATGGCTGTGTGAAGACATCAAATAGTATCATCCACATTGAAGTTTACGGTATGAATTGCACAGGTCGCCCTGTGTATTACAAAAAGCTTGCTGTGTATTTTGTTACACAGATGAATGATACGAGTTCTGCCTCCTTATTCTGATGGCCAGGCCAGCCACTTAATTTTCAAGTGCAACCTCAGATTCCTAACTAGTTTTCGTCCAGTTGTAACGAGTAATATATTTGTAAAAAATTTCAGCTGCCTTGCTGTTGAGGTTAGCATTTCTGTTGACAGATCTTCAAGAGCTGTTTTAAATGCTTTTGACATGTCATGTATTGTATGCGGTCACGTCAGTCGGTTTGATGTCAACTTTCACACAGCTCTCGGCTTGCACCAGGATGTGACCTTTACTTCACGTCGGAATCTAAATCTCGATTACACACCTACATCGCTACTGCTACGAAATCTTGGAAATCGTGAACGGGCTTAGTGGATCACACTTTCCTGTCGGGACCTTGTCATTGGAATAGAATAGACTAGTTATCAAATGTTATATATTTCCTTGATTCCCGTTGATTCGTCTACTCCCATTGAGAGTTCGGCAATTTTTGGAATTATCCAGTTGAAATCTAGCAAAGCAAACAGACCTAACGACCTATCGTCGTCTCTAAATAAGGCAGTGATTTTCTTCTGACCTCTGGACCAGTTATTCCTTGATTCACACAACAAATTTACGGACAGCTGGAGGACCGCACGCACCACATCTGGACAGAAGCGTCTCAAATCCGTCCAGAAATGGAGCTTTTGAAAATTTTATTTTCGCCCAAGCGAAAACTCAACTGAACATCCAGGATTACGATCAGTTCACCTGTTGTCGCCCATGCTGAACAGTTGACGCATTCGCTTGTCTAGTTCGTTCCATTCTGTTAACGTATGATGGAGAATCAAGAGCTGTTCACACGTGGTTCCTGACTGCATCGATGCGTTCGAAAAGGGTGACACAGCTGCAAGTCTACAAATCTAGAGTTTAAACCACATCGGTCGACCTTTTACACGGTTACATTAGGAGTCCGAGCCTGTTTACTCAATATGGTGATCAAGTCTCACCGGCCCTCATCACTGGCTCTGGTGTTCTGTAGGGCGCAATCCCCTCCACTGTTTTATGGCTACTTTAAATTGCGTCCTTGCTAGTAAACAATCGCAGATTTATACTCGAATGTGTAGCTAATGTGGTGTTGGACGTCAGACAAGCAACTAGATTCTCTTCTTTTGCCTTGCTGAACAGTTTATTTCAGCTAGAAATTTGGGTAGTCTTTCAACACACCCAAGTATGCCGACATTTCGCTTTCGACTATGGAAGGAAACGAATATGTAGAACTTTCATATAAATAATGAATCCCCATATGTAATTCTTTGTTCTAAGTAGACCAGAATCACTTTTGCCGAACAGCATGACATAGTGACTTCATGCTGTTGATATTTATACCAAAATCCGACGGCTGTCGTTTTTCGTTTGGCGTGTGAATTATATTACAAGTCCACACCACTGAGTCAGTCAATTTGTAAGGGTTTGTGTGCTTCGTCGTTAAATTTACTGTCCGCCTGTTGTTTTCCTTGTTTTGTCATCGAATGGCAGTAATTTTGTCAGATTCCTGAAATATCTCTACCGTAGCAATGGTTTGCTAGTTTTGTCACCTTCCCTTGCGCGAAATTTTTGTAACAGAAATCCCATATGACCAAATTCACCCCCATTCACTAGGATCCCTCTCAACACTTTTCCAAATCTTCTTTCAGATTTCGGTGTAATCAATCGTTTATGAGCAACTTATTCTACTTATCTTTTGCTATTCTTTATTTATTCTGACTTCTACAAAACCCAGTCTTTTTGTTTTACTGAACTGTTGACACCGATTGCGACCGTTCTCTAACTTTTCCGTGGGTTTCATGACTCGGTTAATTGTCCTACATTTGATGGAAATCTTAGTAAAGAGAAACTGAAAATTTCACTCTCAGGGTGCAGTAGTCGTTCTACTGACCTGATTACCAGTTAACAAAGCGGCAACTTCAGGAAGTGAACCAACAATTAGGAAAAGATTTTTTCTGTTCACACTATCAAAAGAAGAACACAGTTAATAAACTGCTAGAGCCAGAGAACAGTTAAGTAGTTTAATTTTGTGATGCACAGGAAGATATAGGTAACAGATAAGTGAATAATAGTGACATATATATACCGTAATGGAGTGGATCAGACTGACATTGGAAACGCAGAGTTTGAGAACCAGCGAGAAAAATTCTGCTTGCAAATTTAACAATCAACCTGATATTTTGATCAAACATTGTAATATGAGGGTAGACACCGAATATGATAACAGTGAAGGAAGTTATCATAGACGTTGTCAGTAATTTCGATTCCTTTACGGGAAGGTTCAACAAAACGCTTGGGAGAGAAGCGTAGCCAGTATGAAATAATTTCAAGTTGAAAAACACTCACATTTGATCGCAGCTTTCGAATTCATATAGACTTTCCAGTCAACCCCTCTTTTAAAGAAGCAGGACACGAGTTTCGCTCTCATCAGATCTCTATCTGAATGCGAAGACTGCGATCGAATGTGAGTGATATTCGAAGTGAAATTAACTGAGCCCACGACTAATGATCGATAATCTAAAATATTGCCTAGCAGATTTAATGAGATTGGAGCTTTGGAATCGTCTCGGAAGTCCAAATCGAGGGATTATCGATTGAAGTAATAGGACAGTAACTGCGTCTCCCCTCCAGAATATCGAACAACTTGACCACTGCTCACATACAAAGGTGGTCTGGTGTTCAGACATGATAATTCGGTCTTACCTTATATGAGTTCAATTACGCAGTAGTCAACACGGTTGCCTGATGAAGACGTGACCGAAGTTCTAGTCCCGGCCGTGGCAAATATATGCATTACTGATGTGCTCTAATAAGAGCGGAACTTGGGTGTAGTGCTTCCTTTTAAAAGGGGGTGACTGGAAAGTCTATCTGAATGCGGAGGCTATGAACGAATATGAGTGATGTTCAAATTGAAATTAACTAACTCCTCATCAGTATGGAAGTAGACAACCGTACAATGGCTATACAAATGTTTTCCGAAAGAGTTGGGAGGAAGTTCAATTAATTTACATAGTTCGATTCTATCCATGTGAAAAATCGTAGGACTGACATTAAGATCAGTTGGTTTACGGCCTCTAGGCGATGAAACAAACATACTGACGTTCACTGGAACAGCACAGTCGGTGCTGAGATATAAACCAGAAGGAGATGTATAATGTAAGTTGTGTACTGCTAGCTGATTTTATGTGATCTGACTTGCCTGCTGCAGTAGTGTTCTCCATATATTTGTTCAAAAGTGTGTCCTCTAAAGAAGGCATGCCGGAAATACAAAATGAGAACGGAAGTGGAGAATTAAGTATACAGTGAGATAACAGCAGTAATTGACACTAACAGAGTCCACATGTGAAATTTCCGAGCTCCTGATGTGGCTTCCTAGCTCAGCTGGTAGAGCGCTTACCGCGTTGAGGCATGCTGTGTCTGTCGCTGGTTCGAATCCAGCCGAAGCCCTGACTTTTCACAGTTGGGTCTCATCTAAAATCATAAATCTGCCACACTACCCATTAGTAATACTAACGTAGGTGTTTGACCATTGACGTATGCAAACCGCCGACATTTCATGAAGAAAACTTAGATCCCGAGAAGGCAAGTACAGTTCACATTACGGGAATGGGGATTCAGCAAAATGTTTTCTGTTCATCGTACTGGGTATAATGCTGTATTCCAGAGAGAACTGAAAACTTAATTTTAGCATCCAAAAAGGAAGGCATAGTGTACTAATGTAGAGAGCATACAAACAAATGGCTCTTCAAACAGTTTTCCCTCAATAAGGCACTTCTGTGAAGGAAACATTTTCAAACGCTCTCAGCATTGCTGAGATACTGCTAGTCCGGAATCTCATTGAGCATTCATAAAGCAGTCACTGTAACATGCAGCTGATTATGAGGAAACTAAACATTGGATTTCAAGGATATTCCTAAAGATTTCAGATGACAGCCGGAATATTTTTACTGGAAATTCATTCAACACTTATGGGATTGATAATTATGATGAGATAGGACGTAGCCTGATCACCGACCTTTTGGTTAGACTAACGGAGAAAGTTAAAGAAGTGCAACATGAGCAGGATCTTCAAGCTTATCCGTGCAACTAGTCCAAGGTGGCCGTCTATCAGTGCAGCTAACAGCGAAGCAGGTGGCACATTGATCTATATTGAATCCAGATAGGTAGTGTTGGACGAAGCGCTTTGAGAGTGAACTTAGCTGACCTCCTGCTTCTGTTGTGTTACGGCGACAAACCTGTAATGCAGCACACTGGTAGGTAGATTTAACACCACCGACCAAAAATAAGGTCCGAGGTTGTGTTTCGGCTCTACACGCAATAGGGCTACTGGCTCAGGTGACTCGGTGCGGACGCCTCTCCAAAAAGAGGAGAACTCAGCAGAATTCAAAACTCAATTGTATGAAACTGCGTGGACGGCGGGAAAAATGACTCTGCACTGGGGTTGATGGGAACTAGCCCGCAAGCTCGAATGAAATCAGGAGTTTTTTAAAATTAGAGGGGATTGGGGTGACCCAAGGCATCATCAGAGATTTGAAATGCACTATAACTTGTTAATCCCAATCATTTCGGACTAAGACAAAAGAGAATAACAGCTGGGGTTATGTGGTAAATGAGGATGTATTGATCAAATTATCAATAACTGAACGGCGTCAAACGTACGTCGGGATGGCAACTGGAGTTCATTCCCATGAAAAGAATGCGTTCAACTCAGTGAACCGACCTACGTATGTGAAGCGGTCAAAACGAATGCACGAGTAGAGCAAGAGACCATAATCACGGTGCATTATTCACACAACTCAGCGAAGGCAGAGATATACGTCTGGCTGCGCAGCTATCCACAAGCATAAAGCAAATAGTTCAACAAGCAAAACGGACGGGATGTGAATTGAAGCGCGCTATCACTGACCACTCCACATCCCTCCACCAAATTTCGCCCTCAGGCCACACATGAAACCCATCTTCATTAATTAGTACACAGGTTTCACAACAAATATTGTTTATCAAAGTAACACGCTCCCGATAAGTACCATCCCTCAATATCAGGCTTCCGGCCTCTATCGTCCATTGCTTAGGCCTAGAATGGGAACTGATGCAGGTGCCTTCAACGTTCACGCTCCGAAACGGTTAGGTCAGAAGGCCGCCCTCACACTAATCTTAGATTCATTGAATGTCAAAATTAGCTGCATTTCAGAGTCTAGAAACCAGGACGATAGTCAATTTATCCAGCTGGTAACACCCACTCTGTGCACTCGATGTTGGTTGAAGACTTCGGACGGCTTCACGGCCGTCGTTACCGGTCAGTCTGTAATGGGTATAGTCCTCAATGCGACAATGCAGCCAAACTGGTAGGTTGGATTCTGGTTAGCAGTACACCTCTTGCTGTCCGCTTGGCAAGTCCTATCTGTTGTATTCCTATTCGGGTGCAGTCAGCAGCAAGCCTTACAGACGACAACAACTACGGCAGAGGGAACACGCGACGCAGTAGAATAATATACTATACTGTCACGTTTACATGTGGTAGCATCACTTTTGAGTGTGTGGAAGAATGAGCCGTTGGTCGTTGAAACCGCGACAAATCAGAACGCAGCTTGAGTCTTGACACGAGTGTGGGTCACACAGGCGGCCCAGACACGTACAAAACACCGTCGATACCAGTTCTGGACGCGAAGTCTTCAAAAACACATTCATTGTCTGCTCATTCTTCAGCTGACCGCGGTGACGTCGACATCAACGACTCTGTCTACTCGCACCTGGTCACTCTCCTTGGGTTGACACAAAGACATGAACGTTCAAGACTGACTGACTTGATTATGCAGACAACATGTCATCGTTGTCTGACAATTCTCCAGTATGATAGAAAATGGTAGACGATAGTTCGCACCCCGCTAAATATCTTGCACTGCGCTTCGCAGCTTCACAACGTGGAGTGCTTCTGCAAGACCGTTGTGATTGCGTTCATTTCATGTTGGATAATGAAGTCATGGAGGTTGTTGACTGGTTTGTGTACTTGGAAAGTTGTATCGGCGGCAGTGGAGGCACACAGACAGAAGCAGAGGCTCGTATCTCTAGGGCTAGGGCAGTATTCGCTAATCTAGTACACATCTGGCGATGGGGACACATTGTTTTGAAGTTTGATGGTCACATGTAGAGGGATGTGTAGATGGATGTGTCGCTTCGCGACTGCCAAACCTGGCTGTTCACAGTGAAAGATACGGATCGTCTTCGGACACTGGATTATCCATGTCTGCGTTCGATCGCCTGCATCGGGTGGCACCAACGGGCGTGCGACACAGAGTGCACTAGACGATCATGTGATAATGACTGTCAGGTGAATTGCTTCGTTCCATCTTCAAGTTCACACATACTTGGATTAATAGGCCATGCACTGAGGGTAACAGCTAGTCGACTGTAACGCCGGGTACATTTTGTGGATGCTGTAACCGGCTGGCGTTAGGTGCGAGGTTGCCGAATGATGGTCTGGCGTACAGGAATGAAATCGTTCGCCGAGAGTTTGACCCTTGTATTTCTGGTTTTGTCTGTCGCGCTGGGGACCTCACTACTCACGGAGTCGATGACTGAGGACGTTAGATGAGAGGGCAAGTAATCGGGCTCTGGCATAGTTGCATGAATATTGTAGTTGTTTGGTCGATTTTCTTATGAGTCGGGTACGCTCAATGACGTCAGGCAGTGAAAGTCGTGAGGAAGCTTCCCTGTCCTTGACGCTTGCCTTACTCTCGTGGATCCAGAAACGACAGTTTGCTGTCGTGAAACTTTACTGTATGAAATATCTGTGTGCACACAACGTGAGATTCACTAGGATCTTGTGGAGATCTGTGAGCATTTCACATCAGACCTCTTCTTCGCGAAGACCAACCCACCATCGCTTTGAGATAGGAATAGTAGTTTTCGTTTCGAATGGAGTATTTTGATGGAGCACATCCGATAGTGCACGTATTATGGGGAAATCGGTTGAATCGCAGATCTGGCTCTAGTTCACTCTCAAGAGCCCTCAATTTCAGGTTAACCATGCTTAGTTTTCATGCTTTCTGGATGATACTTTATCACCCTGGCGTATAGGAGCACCCACATTACTATGGTGCAACCAAACTGTATAAAGTGGGGCTATTCACTGTTTCAACGTTTCACAGATTCGGAACGACTGTGTTAGTGTAGCTTGACTATAAGAAGCATATGCGGAACAAAATGGTCAGATTAGATTGACAGAACGAACCCAAAACCTGCCAGCTAAGAAGTGAACATTGTAATTGACTTACCCTGGCTCTCCAACTCAGCCTGTTTAGATTACTCACCTATTTACCGTGGCAACCACAATTTCAGCACAAACTACATGTGAGCAGGATGGGATAAGCAGCTGTGCTTAATGAATAACACCGGGAAAGTTCCGTTATATTTCCGAATAACACAGAAGTCATTGGATTTACTTTGTCTGGTTCCAAGCAGGCCTTCGGTTACTGGCAGAACAGAGTTTACTCATCGTACACATCCATTTCGAAATGTGGTTGCTGTTTCGGGTGCTCAATAAACGACCAGCCCTTTCAGTGTGGTACTCTCCGCAACTGCCCAGTAGTTTGTGGGTCATGTGGAATGTAACCTCTGTGTTAACAGCCTGAGCCGGCGATCATAATAACCATAAACGCATCGGATTTCAGGTGGCTTGGGAACAGAGTTTTCTAAGTTTGATAATCTTACTGCCAAGGTTTTGCCTTCTCATATTCTCGAACAACACACTTGATGCTGATCAGTAATTGGCAGAGAATCGGTGGCAGGAATTCCGAAGAATTCAGGGTATTTAACTGCTTGTCGAGAACTTCTCACAAGGTTTACTCAACCTCATTTAAACAGTAGGGTTTACAGCAATGGTTTGAACAAAACAGCAAAGTGAAATCTGCCAATCACACTACTGGCTGCTGGCACGGGTTCTCAGGCAGTCATGGCACATTGCTAGATTAGTCACTTTTTTGGAGTTATGTGGTATGGCTTCACAGCGTGTTGATGGGGCTACAATTGTCTTTCGTGTTACAAGAATATATACGTGAGATTGCCTGAATCGTCCATCAAATAGTGGTGGATAAGGAAACAGCTTGTGCGTTATCGACTCGTGACAGATGATTTGAATAGTGTAAAAATGCCTAAATACCAATGGTTTGTATGTCGTTTTTAGTCAATAAGAAATCAAACGTGTCTAATCTCTCGGCTACCAGCTCTTTGGGGCTGATTTTTTTGTACAATATAAACGAGGGCGGAACCGGTCGTACAGTGTCGGTTTGAGGGTGACTGTCAAGACGCATCATAAAATACCATCATGATTGTATCAGGCTTTCTACAGTTGGTGTCCATGGAAGCAAACATCCAGAACAGACAATCAAAAAAGTAAGATTGCAACAAGAATCTTTGGAAAAACCACACGACCCTCGATCACTACAAAGACAAAACGGCTGAGGGACATAATAGTTTGGACCTTTGGAACAAACATTTTTGGAACAATCATTCATCTATGCCTGTGTTTCGTCGCTTATAGTAGATGGTGACACAATTGGGGCACGAACGGGTCAAAAACCAGATATTTTGTGTCCACTGCTAAATTCCTGGTGTTTAATAGTGTATAGAACTGCATGGTTGGGTTGTGAACCTAGGACGACAGCCATTGGTCTAGTTTACTGAGTAGTCCAGCATTTGACCGATTAATCAGGTCTCCGGCACTTTCAAGGGTTTAACTAACACTTAGGAGAACTAACGCCCAATGGGACCATGTACCGTGGATATTATCATTGTTTGAATGACTTATCTGAGAAGTCATGGGAGGTAATGGAAACGGACAGAATAAACCAAAAATTCCATCGCACTCTCTTTTCCGTGTTTGCGAGGTGTAAAATCATGATACTGATTACCTGAGTTTGAATATAGGGGGTCCGCCAATCAAGTCACATCTCTTTCTACCTTCAACCTCTTGCTGCTGATGGTGACATTCAAATACCCATGTGTAGGATATTGTTTAAACTGCTGTTCTAGAGCTCATGAAACCGTAGTTCTATTCGCAGTGCCAACAGTTTCACGTGATAATGAATAGTTCTAACGAGGACAGAATTCCAACATTATGATTCACTTTGTTGCACAGTTAGAGGTTTATAGAGATAGTCAGATTATCAGGTCATCTGATCTGAAGCAATACGGTAATGGTGCTTGCAATTCTCGCTGTTTATTCATCAATTAAACATACATATCAATCATTCTGTTGTCTGTTCATATGCCTTGTGCGATCGGTGCCAGTAAGTGGTAGGCATTCACTACACGCTTCATCAACTTTGGGGCCTGCTTCGAGGATCCTTTGTTTGTACGGCCTGCACTGTCGTCGGATATTGTGATACACGTCAATGCACATTAAAAGCAAAAATTGCTATGCGGATTCAAAGATGGAAAGCTAGTTGAACTCAAAGTGGTGCACTCGGTGCATATGTTATTTATCTGGTTTTGAAGTTATAGACGACACCTGCTCAAGTGTGATAAAATATTGCATCAAGATATGCATTCTGGGAAGGTTACACGTACACAAATTGCGTATTGTGATCTTGGAGTGTGATTGGTAAACCGGTCAAATACCCATAAAGTGTCATGTTAAATACTGTTCTAGATTGGCTGATAAGACAAAACTAATCATTTTCTGTGAAAATCTAATAGTTCACGTCTGGAAGATCAAAGTATCGGCAGTTAATGCTCGCAAGCAAATGTCTCACAGAGATTAGAAATGTTCAAATATAACGAGTAAAACCACACTCTTTTATCAGTCGTCCCAAATCTTCATAAAAGTAAGCGGCGTAGGTGCCAAAAAACAGTACACATCAGTCGTTTGTGGATTCAGTTATCTCTTCCGGCTAGACAAATTCGCCTCACAAACAAACAACGGAGATAGACAAATCTTCCAAACCACATTTCAGTGGATAAATTGACCATCTAAACCTTTGAACCGTGGTTTTGCAGTGGACACCTAGTTGACGAATGCTGAAATTTCAAATTCACATATCAGACTGAGTAGAAAGCTAGTGGCATTAAAGAACCGTTCTTCGAATTTCCGTCAAATTCAACCTGGATAGCACTGCAAGCGATAAAACGCAGACATGGATAATCCAGTGTCCGAAGACGATCCGTATCTTTCACTGTGAACAGCCAGGTTTGGCAGTCGCGAAGCGACACATCCATCTACACATCCCTCTACATGTGACCATCAAACTTCAAAACAATGTGTCCCCATCGCCAGATGTGTACTAGATTAGCGAATACTGCCCTAGCCCTAGAGATACGAGCCTCTGCTTCTGTCTGTGTGCCTCCACTGCCGCCGATACAACTTTCCAAGTACACAAACCAGTCAACAACCTCCATGACTTCATTATCCAACATGAAATGAACGCAATCACAACGGTCTTGCAGAAGCACTCCACGTTGTGAAGCTGCGAAGCGCAGTGCAAGATATTTAGCGGGGTGCGAACTATCGTCTACCATTTTCTATCATACTGGAGAATTGTCAGACAACGATGACATGTTGTCTGCATAATCAAGTCAGTCAGTCTTGAACGTTCATGTCTTTGTGTCAACCCAAGGAGAGTGACCAGGTGCGAGTAGACAGAGTCGTTGATGTCGACGTCACCGCGGTCAGCTGAAGAATGAGCAGACAATGAATGTGTTTTTGAAGACTTCGCGTCCAGAACTGGTATCGACGGTGTTTTGTACGTGTCTGGGCCGCCTGTGTGACCCACACTCGTGTCAAGACTCAAGCTGCGTTCTGATTTGTCGCGGTTTCAACGACCAACGGCTCATTCTTCCACACACTCAAAAGTGATGCTACCACATGTAAACGTGACAGTATAGTATATTATTCTACTGCGTCGCGTGTTCCCTCTGCCGTAGTTGTTGTCGTCTGTAAGGCTTGCTGCTGACTGCACCCGAATAGGAATACAACAGATAGGACTTGCCAAGCGGACAGCAAGAGGTGTACTGCTAACCAGAATCCAACCTACCAGTTTGGCTGCATTGTCGCATTGAGGACTATACCCATTACAGACTGACCGGTAACGACGGCCGTGAAGCCGTCCGAAGTCTTCAACCAACATCGAGTGCACAGAGTGGGTGTTACCAGCTGGATAAATTGACTATCGTCCTGGTTTCTAGACTCTGAAATGCAGCTAATTTTGACATTCAATGAATCTAAGATTAGTGTGAGGGCGGCCTTCTGACCTAACCGTTTCGGAGCGTGAACGTTGAAGGCACCTGCATCAGTTCCCATTCTAGGCCTAAGCAATGGACGATAGAGGCCGGAAGCCTGATATTGAGGGATGGTACTTATCGGGAGCGTGTTACTTTGATAAACAATATTTGTTGTGAAACCTGTGTACTAATTAATGAAGATGGGTTTCATGTGTGGCCTGAGGGCAAAATTTGGTGGAGGGATGTGGAGTGGTCAGTGTTGACCGCTTTTGATTCCCGGACCTCCAGTTAACCCTTTTTTGTTTTTTCGCATTAAGTACTATCTCCTTCGGATAATATGTTCATCTCTACGTTGTTTTCCGTGTTAATGTGATGTTTACTGCGCTTTTCATTGTGCCATTTCAACGTTTACAATTGTCCGCGTCTTCTCCGTCGACTCCGTTCACCTGATCAATGTTACCTGTGGTTAATCTTCAAGACTGCTGTTCGGTATTCAACGTGGTGTTCATGGAAGTTCCGTCTGTTGGTTTTGATGGCGAGTTCACGTAATCTGGTTCACTATTTGCTGTTGCTGTTACCACTGGTACAGAAAATACAATCATATAGAGTTTCTCACATACTATTTGCCACGCAGTATTACGCAGGATACAGAACCACAAGGCAGCGGCAGGCATATCTCAGCAAGCCATCTGTGCACTGCCTGGCCTACGAAATCATTCCAGTTCCCTCCTCTCTCTCCAACTATCTGTATCTAACGTTATCCACTGAATCATAAGAAAGTTAATCCCCAGTGACCACACTGTCTTCGTCATATGTGAATCACCAACTTCACTGCAAGCCTTCACTTTTTAACACTACCTTCCAGTTCCTCATATTAGGCGATTATTCTACTGATGTTAGTGAGTTGGGCACTAACACTTGATATTTGTCTGTGCCATTCTATCAGATTTTCAAGGGTTTCAATAATCTCAGCTGGCGTGAGGCGACGTCCTATGGGGTTCTTGCTCGTGTGATTACTCCATAGCCAGCCTTTTTTAATCGTGTTCAGTTACATTAAAAATCCCGGTCTTTTCCTTAGGTCGTTCTCATAACGCTATACCAATGATGGTTTTCTATTTACTGATCAGAGAGTATAACTGGACTTTTATTAAAAGACATTGATAGGATGCAAGAGAATTAAGATGTTTTTGGAATGAAACATGCTTAATAACAGAGATCAGTTTGAAAACATGGTGGTCCTAATGCCATCAAGCAGGTGATAGAGTAGATGACATGTGCTTCTCTATTGAGTGATAATTTTTGGAAGCATGGGTTATCGGTTATCAAATTAAATAATGCCGTATTTTCACAGCTTAGGTGATTAACTTGTTCTTCGAGCTTCTCAATAACACATAAGAGATGACAATGCTTAAAGTAACCCTTCACACATTTCACCCAGCCGTACTCTGATGGATGACTAGCAAAAAGTTCTGTAAATTTTAAAGTATAGTACTGAAACGTTTTTAGCCTACTATGTTAGTGAAGGCTGAGACATTAAGAGTGGTGATGAAGCTAGGAACGCTCCGGTTAGGTAACACTCATTTAAAATATAGATTTGAAAAGTTTCTTCCCTTGGCGAACTATGAGATGTGCAACTGATGTAGGCACACTGAGATTGTATCTCTATTCATATAAACGTGGAGAAATATTCATACCCTAATGATTGTGGGTAATCACAAACTGTTGCCCGGCAATTTACTCGACCCCATCTCCACATGGGTTGTAATTAAGTATTTGAGGAAATCGGGGACCAGTTTGCGCTGAATAATAACTGAGGAAAGACCACAATGTATAATACTGTGTTAGTGAAGGAAGGATAAAAGTAAGTTTACTGTATGCTATACCAAAGTACATAAGTAAGACATACTGTGTTCTTTGTGATTTATGGAGAATATTTATTATACAGTGTCAGCCACCCAATCAGATAAAACTAGTACCGAAAGTTATGTTTCAACATTCGAAATTTGTGAAGAATATACAGTTTATTGTTTTTAATCTCATCTTTATGTCACAATGACTGTTTTCGTTCAACGTACTACATCACATGCAGCCTGATAATTGTTGAGTTAACCAAACTCAAAACTAGAACGGTCCAAGGCCACTGGATTGAAAATTACAGCCATCCGAATGGTAATCTGTAAATACCCAAAATTGGTGAGAAGACAAATTTCGATCTTTCACAGCGACATCACTGTGAGATGTGTCATAACTGTGACTTGGTATATATGGATATCCATTTGGGATTTTAAAAAGCGCTATAACCATTGTGATTGGATTCTCTTGGTTATCAGTCTATTAGAAATTGAAGTATGTGGTCTCAAAACAGAACAAAATACTAACCAATGAGAAAGACAAAATTACTGATAAAAATAAAATGTTATGCGCAGTCAGTGAAAAATTGGAATTAGTTCGATCGAAATTAATTTGTTCGCTCCCCGGAGCAAAACTTTCTTGTAACAACTTCAGGCCATAATGAAGAGGTCGATATACATGTGAAGTCTACAGATAATTGTAGGTGTTGTTTAGTTTATATCAACCAACTCCTCTACGGATGAATGAACAATGGGTTGGTGAACAACATTTGATTCCTTTACACGGTAAGATCGCCTACTGTCCGGGTGTTTTCGATGTCATGGTTGGACAGATAAAAAAACTCGATAGGTGAGCGATGCGAGATATATCAGCGGGTGAGAAGCACAAGGTTGGTGCGAACCAGAAAACTCACCATGAATGTATAATGATATGAGGTCTTATGAGTGGGACACCGGACCAAAATACGGATGACATGATCCATCTTGCCAGAGTGCACGACGATTTTGAAAAGACCGGTTTAAGTATAGTGCAACCGACTTTGAATGATCAAATCAGACTGCAAGAAGTTACTGAACGAATATGACATTTGGAATGACAGTGCCGTGGATAAGTGCTACCCTGTGTTCGACTCGAGTGGTTTGTGCAATGATCACCTAATGGTTAGAATAAGCACCCAAACACCATTAGAAGAATACACTGATAGATGAAACACCGGTATTTTTGTGACAAGGAAAACTGTTTGGGGTGGAGTAAACAGAAGCAATGGGACTCGCATTAATAAAAAGTGGGAGATTTCAATTGTACCTCCTGAAGGCAATAGTGAATTTACCAGAAAAAAAACAAACGATTGTAAGGGTAACCTGCAAAGCTCGCTTTTCGTAGGTTGTTTCATTAAGCGCGACGGCGACTGCAAATATGATAGCAGCAACATTCTTTGGTAGTTTTACAGAGTTGAAATATAAATCACCACGACTTTGTGCACCCACAAATTACCCTACTAAAGAGATTTGTATGATCCTCTATCAAATTCATTGAAATTTTCTGGCATGACTTCCAAACCTAAGTGGACGTTTCAAAGTTGTGACAACTATCAAGCTATTTTATATAGAAAAGTTGTAAACCCGGATAATTTCGCCTCACTGTTAAACATGTAATTTCTACTGCATGGATAAAGCTGTTTATTTATAAGCGAGTTTCCAAGTCAAACAGCTCAAAACCTGGAACTGAAACGCTCACGATACTGTCTGCGTTCTGTGTGTGTGATCGTTACGGACAACAATGTATGAGGAGCTGACAATATTTACAAACGTAATCAAGGTGAGTCCGGTGGTTTGGCAAACTCTTGTAGACTTATTGCTGTAAGAAATAACCACAAAATGTCCACATCGGAGTGACCACAATGAATTACGCGGCATAGTATACTCACTCAATCGATAATTAAGTTGTACCAAAAATGGACGTCAATCTTTATGGTTGCAATTTCATACAAACAACCGTTGTTTTTATGAAGTGAAGTTTGGGAGTATTTGGATTGCTTACTACGACTACATGACCGATTTTATCTGCATTCAAATGAATGTGTCGCATGACTGGTGGGTCGTTTAGCTATTTGATAGTTCAGTCGATTTCATTCTTGGACCCATTCATCAACTATGTTTCTTGTCGGTTAATAATGACTGGAAGTAAAGTTGGTGACATAACCTACAGAAACTAGTTGTCGACGTTTTTGAAGGATTACCAATTCATCTGCCTGAAATGTACATCAACTGGTGAGAATCCAATATGTTGAACATAAACGACTGTCTGAAACGACAAGTGTCAGTAACATTTGCAACTCATCTTGAAATGTAGTACTAAATGTAAGTTACATAATAGCAATATGTGGTTCGGCACCTGTAGACTGAACACGGTTCGCATTCGATTAGACTCTCCTGCCAGCCATCTTCGAAATTAGACACTAGACTCGAGGGTATTCCATGTCGGAGCTTCTTAAGGTTTCATATCCTTGTCATAATAGGCAGTTGAACACTGGTCTACGCTCTCAATATTCGAGGATGATGAGCACTGTGTCTCTGACTCCACATTAAACCGACCAGGTTATCATTTGTAGAGCTCGGGTTTCATTTATGTCTGGAGAAATGAAAAATCAACCTCTTTGTTTCTTTTGGTACGAAGTCAGCTAGGAAATCTACTTTAATGTGACATCCGCGATTATCTGTAAATGATATTTAATCTGCATCTACACCACTTTAGAGCAACTTAGAGAATGACATCAAAAGTTATCTCATGATCTTCCACCTGTAAAACTAAGGCAGGATTATCTTCTAAATCAGGAAATCTGCAACAATTCAGCATCTTCACCGCCACCTCGTCGTCCTAACATCTGTTTCTATAGTTCACATCACCAACCATCTAAAACTGATGATTTTAAACAACATGAGGCTCTTCAGAAAATTTGTGGCAACGAGTCTACTTGGCCTGATTTTTTCGTGTAGTATTGCTAACTCGGTGTGCCAAGCAGACTGCGAATGTCACTAAACAAGTTAATCTCTGGTCCATTGTAGAGAATAGGCTCCTCAGTCTGAGTGAATTTGGCCGAACCAAACACTTATGAGGATTCGAACAAAACTAACTTATTTAGCAAGTTGACACAAGTGGCATATGTTTCAAGAAAACTAAGATCACGCAAGCTCGAAAGGCTGGTTGCGTTAAAAATCCGTCACCTATTCTGTATTCCAGAGGGAATCTCCGACTATTTCTTTGTAAAATCGGTAATACACGCATCCTTCACTGATAAAAATGATTTGCTTCTCGAGCTTCTTACTTAACTGCTGAATTCATTCTTGCTATGTCAAAATATATCTTCCTCATGTTGCGACGTAAACGTTTGATTAAAACTGTGCTAGACAGAGGGCGATTGTTAACACTTCTAGATCCATTCAATATAAACCTAAATCGGTTACGAGCCTGTATGACAGGTTTATAAATTACCGTTTACGCATATATATATATATATATTTCAAGGATTAGACAACTAGGCTGAAACCAAACAACGTTAGTGTCTTACAAGTCGATACTTAATCTCTGATTATTTCTCAGGTCACATTTGTGAAATCGCTTGTTAAGGGTCGAAGATGCAAACAGCGCCGTCACAGCCAACAACAAAAGACTCAGGGAGACTGTGGCTTACAAAATGTTCTAATCTATATTTGGTATTCGGTTCGGAACTCACATATTCTTATATTGGCAAATGCAGCACGTATTGGTTTTGCTGCACAAGAGCCGAAGTAACGTTAATTTTGTTGCCAAGTTACCCATGTTTTGCGCAAATGAAGGTGGACTTATCTGTTAGGTTTTGGTTGGGCAGCTAAGTGGTCCTGCTTTTTACAGTTGGAAGTCGTCTAAGCATGTGTTCTATGTATTTATTAAAATTAGATGTTTGAAGTTTTCTGTGAGGAGACCGAAATTTCAGTCCACCTCATAAAAGTTGGTTTTCCAGTTTGCGTACGCTTATACTCTTTAGCACTGATTATGCTACTCATCCGCTGCTTTCGCAAGTCTAGTTGTAGACTAGTGGTACTCACTGTGTTTAGGCCTGTCGTCTCCTTGATTTTGGAACTCCAGTGTTACCGTCCTCGTTCACATGAATCAACTGAGCAATATGGCCAGAAAAGCTGCAGATCAGTGCGTTATCCATTATTATCCAATAGGAATATTCACATAAGCTTGAAAGCAGACACTACGGATACGCCTAATGCTAATATATCAGTCCCTAAATATCAAGGCAAGTCAGTCAAAAGGAACTAAAATTACGCACCTCAAAACATTGAAGGTTGCTTCGACGGCCTTTAGCACTGTTTAACTGATCACGAAGAAACTTGCTTTTATTTTCTTCAGGGCGCTGGTAATAAATCTTGAGAAAACACTGTTGTGCCCATTCTCCTCATCATCGTCGCTATATATTTCAGTATACCGGTGGTTCCCACTGAAGCTTAGCTGTCACACAACCACAAATAAAAAAGCAAACCTCGCAGAGAATGAAAAAGAACAGGAGAGGTGGAGAAAAGACATAGTTACTAAAAAATGGTCCAGTCCTTATTCAAACATTCAACATAAAGCTGCCTATATCATACAGAGAAACAGTCTAGCTATAGGTGAAACCAAAGCTTCAGCAACATGACAGCTTCCTGACGGCTTTCACTACCGCGTGTAATTAAATGCACTCACTTCACAGACAACTCGGACAGACAAACACAAAATTCATGTAATTGAGCCCGATTATCTGCCATCTCACCTAACGCCAGACGGCCGCAGCGTCGACAAAGTGTGCCCGGCGTGACAGTCGACTAGTCGGTATCCTTAATATATGATTCAAAGGTAGATGGTAACGAACCAAATCCTACTTTATTGACCAACTCTAAGGGACACAATTAATGATGTTACTGCTTCTTCCTCCTCCTCAGGGTTTGATTTTTTTTATCATTGCCATCCTCTCATTTAGAGAGTGGTTTTAGTTTGTTGACGTGAATCTAACACATACTGATGGACTTCATTTTACGTATTTCGCTTGTCAACTGATTAATGCGCAGGAAATTTTACCAGACTGTCTCCCCTGTTTGACTGCCTTTCCCGTTTTATCGTTCATTGGAAAATTGAAATATTCATACATGCCCTAAGAACCCAATTAGGATTGCTGATTGGACATGCTCTATTACTTCGTTCCTAAGAAATCATTCGCAGATGTTATCGACGAGAATGGACAGTGTTCCACAATCACACACCTTAAATAACAGTTTGAGCATCGATCAATTCATCAGTTCACCACACCTGAAAATGTGACGCCTGTTCGGAGGTTAATCTAGAATTAGGGCAACTAACCTTAGTCCTCATCATGTAATCATCATGTACTCATCATGTACTTTGTAACAGAATTAAGTGACCGGTAAATGGTCACGGCGGATGTCCCTAATGTGTAGTTTAATTGATCACAATAGCGAAGCTTTGTGCATCAGCTCGGTACAGTCATTTCTACCACCTATTCATCGAAAATGGCCACGATGTGAATATGAAAACATTCCGTGCGTGCTCAACGCGTGCGGCTTCCGCATGCCATGCACCCACACACTGAAGACAAAACCATACCTGCAAAGGAAGTCACGTGATTGCGGGATTGGTTACCGCTGTGAGCGTATCGATCAACAAGTAACGCTGACGAGGTTTATGGTGATGTGAGTGAAGAATCGAACACGCAGTGCAACAACTGTCATTTTGATAAAATGAGGAAAAGCTCTTGCGTTTGTACAAAAGTGGCCGAGACTATGACAGTTCGCTCAGCAATTACACGGCTCCAAAAACACCAAGTGGTACGTCGTTTATAAAGATGACAAGGAAGGTAATCGTGGTGTCCCGCCAAATTAAGAAGTGTTAAATGTTCTGACCAGCATCCAACAAACCTAAACCTGTTGAAGGACTGTATTCGAAGTTCAAGCTAACTATACAAGGGACATAAAAAGAAAATCTTGGTTATTTGCACGAATATGAAAAGTACTTTCGTCGGATCAACATCAAATCGCGCAAGGCTAAATGTAAATCGATCGTCATAAGTGGTACTCCTTCAGCGTGACGAAAGCGCCGAGTTATATGGGATACATGCCTGCTGATAAATGTTTAATGACTGATTGGAGTGTGTATTTAATATCTGCTTTGAATTAACCACAAGTGCTGAATATAGATCACACAGTGACAGCCTAAACATTCAGAGTGGAGGGTTTCTTTTTGAGATCATTTTGACAGTTACACGAAACTGCTATCCTCCAACAATACAACGCAGCGATACACATCCCTCACATAACGAGAACCTAATTACTTTGCAACAAAACCAAAGTTTTGGAACAGTTAGCTTGCTGTATGGAAGTCAGCTTAGTTAAAAACCTTTGGGGACCGTAGGTTCTACAAGAAGGGTGACATTCCACCGCTGAGACAGAGTGCTGTTTAGGAAAGATGTGGGAGCATCTGTTTTACTGCTTACTTGCACCCGTGTGAAGCCTATTGAAAAGCTGTATTGATGTTCTGGGATCAAACGAATGATCCGCATCTTACTGTATTCTTGCAAACACGTTATGGGTGTACATTAATACTCTCACTTTGTCGCGGCCACTTTTGACAAACTAATTAGAGATGAAATAATATTCATGAGATAAAATCTTGAGATTTTAAGATTGCTAACGGGTTCTTGTGATAGTATGAGGACAACCTTCAATGTAGGCCACACAACAACGGAATTACCCGTGAAATCAACAGTCTCAGTACTCCGGTTTTGGGGTATGTAAGGTTGGAAGTACACCAAATAGAATCATGCCTTTTTCTGACACTTTCGCGCCGAACCCAGACTTTCGGATTTAAAATTCTGGCCTAAAAGACAGCGGGAAACAGGGTTTCCTTGGGGTACTTTGCCCTTTCCACTAATTTAAGAGTCTAATTAGCGTGACAGTGGTAGACTTCTCCAGCCTAAGGGCGCAACGAACGCTTTTTCAAAATAGGCGTATTAGAAGGTACACCACACTTCCGAATTGAGATTTCTAGGTCATGCTGGATAACACGCAGGCGGTCACGGTCAGCCGTTGGGTACTTAGAGTGATCTGTTGTTTGAGGGTACTTTCCCAATCGCCTTCTATCTTATCTGGAGGACAGCAGTGATGCGACTACGAAGAAAGTTTGGCGGTATGCTCACAGGATTGTGTCTTGATACCTGAGTATTCATACGCGGTTAGTCGCGCGACACAGTAATCTATGGTTGTAAATTATTTTCGTCTGACTGCCCCCGTTTGGCCTGCCTGACTCGACAGTCCTAGTTTGCACTGCCCTGCGAATCGGTACGGTTTACAACCTAGACCACAAAGTCAAGGTAGAAGAATAGGTCAAACAACGAATTTGTTACGAACCGTATGAGGACCCTGAATATTCCATTGGCTAAAGTGAATGAGTGTCCTCCGAACGGTTGAGGTCCTGCTTATCATTCAGATTGCTAGATGGAAACCCCATCCGAGTCGTCAGTTTGCCGCAGTATGTTCGTATTCATTCCATCCCTACTTCTTTTGCTCAAACTTGCTTTATCAACTTTGATCGTTGCTAGTATTATTTCTCTTTCTAGGCTATTCTATTACAACATTTTGATGTGCGGTTGTCCTAGGCACGGTGAATACTACTCAGACTTGTAACCTTTATGAATGAACCAATAAGCGTCAAGTACAACATACTGAAAATTGGTAAGCTGAATAGCTTTAGGAGTACACTGTTAAGGCTGAACAACTGTAGGTACAGCTGTACTTGATTCAAAGTGAGTCACACGGTTAGTTTGAAATGAAACAACGATCTCGTCAAACTCTGCAGTTATTTCTTACAGATGACCTGTCTTGCTTGGTAGCATTCACTTATAATAATATATATAATATATATAATATTTATTATTATTATATTATAATATATATATAATATATATTATATAAGTAATAATAATAATAAGTAATAATAATAATAAGTAATAATAATAGTAATAATTCGAGCACCATTTGCAGTGGGGAGTGAATTCAAGGTCAAATGGACGTTCCAGTTTGTTTCCGTGGGACTCAAACATACGAATTGACTTCACCTACTGTTAGAGGTCGCCAGCAGTGCGTATCCAAACACCCACCGGGATTTAGATTCCGGCCAACTTTTCATGAGGCAATCGTACCGATCATTACGCCAATGACGTTGCGTAAGGCACAACCTCACTATATTTTGTCTGGAGGCATGATCAATTTTGAATAATACTCATGCCACCGGACCGCTTATGATCGAGACAACGTAACTATTCTGTTGACTCAAACCTAACGAACAGTTATAAAGATTCGCCGTCACGCCAAAACTCACGGAACTTATTAAACTTTCTGAACATTTTACAGATTGCTGAGAGGTAGCCTGTATAGATCATATCATGTGCAGATATACAAGTATATATAATTATGAAGAATGTGGTTAGTAGTAGTGCTGTAACTAGTGCAAACCTCCGGTCTAACCATTCACTTTATAGGAGGCAGGTTGTAGAGGAAAATCAAAAGATGCTTTAGAGAATTGGATCTTATGGCTGACTACTGAATGAATTATCAGGTTTTTGACATAATTTTAACACGGTTTCAGAAAACATACAAGAATATAAGGCAGTCTGCTTTCGATAGCTATCGTGCTAGCAGCACTGTCCACATGCTTACGCATGACACAACCAATTTGGCATAAAATCTAGTCACTGCTGACTGTTTACTGCCAGATGCATGCTACCGATTCTGCGTTGTGACCATAAACGTGACTATGTTCGCCAGCGATCATATTCCATGGTTCACCTTGAAAATGATTAAGCTTTATTGATGTGAGTCTAACTTTCACCTCACGAGATACACGTCCTCTTGTAACCCATGTGATATAACACTGTGATAAGATAATACATATAAATTCGTTGTCGTCGAACTGGCTAAGCAGTTACGTCAACTACACGGTCGGTAGTTAGTGCTGCTGCCAAGGGCCTACCGGATACCTATATGAGAAGTTTTCAAATGAAATGTTTGAAGGAATATTTACTTGCTAGTAGATAAACACTTGAAAGGGAAATAGGTTTAATGGAAGGCTCACGAAAACGTTATTCCTAGTCATGATGCATTATCGAAAGATCACCGAACATCCCAGTTTTGTTTCAAAATGTGTTCACTTATTGATTTTTTAACTCTGAGTTTTTAGTGTCAGGCTACTGACTTGAGAAGCTAAACTTATCTGGAGCTTGATTACTGGTGTGACAGGATCGCACACCTGGTCAGAAATTTGTTTTGTTGATCTGTTTAAATCTGGGTACAGCGTTAGCAAAATAGAATGCGTCTCGTGAGCCGAATGGTTAAATTTTTGTGAACTGACTCAAGGAGTTCACAAGTCATCGCGTTGTGCCTTATTACCAGAGAAGCACGTCGCCAGTTGATCTCAGAGGCGCAGTTTCATAAACAACGAATTTGTAGATAAAGCGGTTCGCTTTGGAAGGTTCACCATGATATTACAATTTTTGAAACGATTCCTTGTCTTATTTAACCTACAGATTCCGCATACTATTATCATCACACCGGGTCTGAAGCTACAGTCACCAAAACTAAACTGACTTTAGCTCAGACAGTTTTTTTCTAGTTAGTTCAAAAACACTCAACCGGTACATTAGTCTGAACGACAAAGACAAATGTGGTTGTTATTTGGCGGTTTACAGATTCGTTCTTATTGAAAGTTTTATTGAGGACTGTGGAATCAAAAAGCTTGAGTGTGGTACAGTTGAATCTAATGAACAAAACGGCCTCAGAATAGTAAGCACTTCTAGTATCTGAATCTGTAGTTGGAAAATGAAATCTCTGGGTTAGGTGATGACCGGAGATTCTATCACTGTCAGCCTCATCAGTAACACAAATGAAACATCCTAAAAGACTCCAGTGTGAAAATGGAATGAATTATTTCACTGGACAGTTTAGCCACAATGAAGAACTTTCAAGCATCGAACGTAACAATTGAAGGTAACACAAAAGTAGAGATTTGGAGAAAGAACAGAAGCTGAAAGTCGTCAGTGTGTTGGAACACTGGGTGGTTATTATGTAAATAATGTTACTACTTACGAATTACTTTTCGATTAACTAGGGAAAAACAAATCCTGTTCTTCACACCACGTGAAACTGATCATATGGTTGCCTAAATGTGCACTAATTGCATGTTTCCTTATTACAGAAATCCATCTATAAGCGGGTCCCTGAGAGTGATCCTTTGCCTTCTCTTAGAAACCCAGGGAACTTCTCAGGCTACTTACTGTACGGTCCTAACTTCTTATAACAAAACCTGGAATAGTATTCTTTAGAGGTGTATTACACTGTTAACAGAGGTTTCCAAAAGTGTTTGCTACAGTGTTATCCGGATCTTCTAAATTCATCCGGGTGGACTGACATAAAGCAAGCAAAACGCTGATCTGGTATCAACTTCATTCGCATTTCTTGGGCAAAGCGAGTTCTCCGATAATTAGCACAGTAGATTATATTTCCATATCACTAGTGTCACATTTGAATTAAGCGTCAGAATCTCACAGGATCACCCACAGAAAATAACCGTCTCCGATATGATATCTATAAGATATATTTACATGCCGTGTATCCTACTCCCATGTAAGCTGGCAAAGAGAGGATGTTGAACAAAACGAAAACCGGTGAGGGTCAAATTACTGTTGTTTTGCACCAATTTAGCGTTTACACAATCATAAAAAAGTTGTCAAATCATTCGGAACATAAAGCCAAGAGAAAACCAGTAGTAACCAGAGGTTTTATAAAACATTCTTTAATGCGGCAATGAAACGCTACAGCCGGTCAACCTAACCTAACGAACTGAACTGTATGTGGACAGTGAGCTAGCAAGAACCTCCAACCTTCAAGTGAGTTCACGACAGAATCTCCGTCGATCCAGAAAAAATCACAAACTGTCCTGAAAGTACGTCATGGTTTTGGTCGGACGCATGTTGGCCAAGTCTGCTGGCACTGTTCCAAAAAGAAAGAAAGGTTGATGCCCATAGATATATTACTCTGCTGCCGATAAGAGTTACACTATTAAATCTGAGAAGTCTGGTGTCTGGGCTCCTTTGGATGAGCTTTTGTTGCGCCAAAACAAGTAGCTGACTATCAACCAAAAATTTCGTTGGGTTAGGAGGGTTCATGGCTTGTCAAAATCTTATGCAGGCGCATCCTGACGAGGACTACAGACTAGCATGCAAAGTGAATCCGTGAGTAAGAAAATAGACCCAGAGTGGAATGTGCGTGAGTGCACCGCTGAAAATAAATAGTTATACAGCGAAGCTTGTTCTCAGACTATTAAAAGGCACCCGGAGCGAAATATATAGGTTTCTGAAAGTGGAAATCCTACTTGGATGACTTTACAAGACTGATGGCGTAGCCCTGCTGAAGGAAATATTTCAGTTGGTAGTGAGTGCGCAATTTTAGCACTCTAACTGGCTATGCAGTTAACTAACACAACAGCAGTGAACGAGTAACATCTGCCGGACGCTCAATTTCGAGCTGCTCGTAAATCTTCATGCATCGAGCACCGCTGTGAATGCTGGCCAACGTCTCGGGATATCTGTTTCTGAGTAACACCTTCTTTAATTTCCTATGCTTTCCTTGTAAGCTGTCATCGATGCAGGTTTGGCGGGCTCTGTGGAACGGAGTTCGTACCAGACCTTATTTGAAAATAATCGATGCAAAGAGAAGAAACGTAGATCTTGACGGTCTCAAGTAGCTTTGCTGTGCACTGAGCGTTGTAATAAGCCATCTTGGAGTGTAGTGAGTAAAATATCCAGAAGAGACCAGCTGTCATTAAGTTCTTTTTCGTTAGCAACAAAAGGTTTAAGAAGCGCGGAATTCGCGATGCTTGAATGTGAGACAAAATGAGTATTAGTAGTCGAAATTAAGATATCATCTTCACACCACTTATAGAGATTGACATCAGCTACAGTTACAATTCAATGACTTCTGAAAATAGACTCTCTTGTAATGGGCATAATGGACTACCCGTTGTTACCATCACTTTGTTTGTGGTATAATCCTCCAAAACCAAAGCATACTATACATGCACAGGAGCATAATTTTTTTGAGATAATCAACAAGAGTAAACACTGATAGTTTGTGGCTAGAAACCAAATCACACAAAACTCAACTTTGCCCAGAGAAGAGCACACCCGGTTGCGACCGATTGTACAACTGTGATTTACCTCCAAGATGGTATTAATCAATACCCACCATCAGTCCCCGTGTCTGATGACAATCCTTCTTTCATCTAATTCCCAATGGATAATTGTTTCTATTACTGTTGGCGTCCGCATGTTCAACATATTTCAATATTTTGCCTTCGTGACTGAAGACGGTGAATGAATTAGTAGCGCTTCACAATGTCGTTTTCCGCTTTTGGTTAGCATTAACTTACGAAAGCTTGTTTGTCATGTGCTGTCTATTTGTTGGGTGTTTGGAATGACTTAAATAGTTTCGACATCAATGTCCAGAACGGGAGTGTTCAGAAACCCTATTTTTGACCAGTCTGCGACAGTTTGTATATGGCACTATGAAACTTTCTAGGGCAGTGTAGCTAATCCATTGCATGCGCTTCGAAATTCTATTCAAAAATGTGTTTCTTTCCACCCACTAACGGTACTTTTTGATACACTGGTTTAATAACTATCCACTCTAAGCAAAATCTTTCAACGTACATCGTTCAAGGAAGCATGACCGTAAATAACCGGTTCTTGTTCATATAATCTAGCTGTCATTACCAAGACGGACGGCAATAAGTCAGTGACTCATACTGATATGCTGAGGATGGACTGAGACCACTGGGATACAGTCTATCGGATGTTCAAACGTGTATCAACCCATTTCCGTAACTGAGTTGAAATGATTATTAACAAATGTTTTCTTATACAAAGATTTCTCAAAAATACTAAGTCGCATCTTATTATATGAAACTGCAGTTAATCTGTTTAAATATTTACCTTGCAGGGTTCGGGTGTACAAAGAGTCAGCAGTTACCAAGGTAACTTGTAACCGATGAATAAGTCTACCTGAACACAGTATGAAGCTTAAAAAAATTTGCCTTCGTCGATTTTTGCTGTTTAACCTATTCCAAATTGTGTGCTGGGCCTAAGTGAGGACACTAACTACCCGGCGAACGATGACGCTGACTTTTCATGTGTTATCAGGTTGTGTTGTTCTTGGGATCCTTTATTGTGCCGGAATTTGGATTTATCCGTCGACCCAACCATACACTTGCTTCTTTGTCCTACTGCGGTGCTCAATGCCTAAAGATTTACGAGCAGCTCGAAATTGAGCGTCCGGCAGATGTTACTCGTTCACTGCTGTTGTGTTAGTTAACTGCATAGCCAGTTAGAGTGCTAAAATTGCGCACTCACTACCAACTGAAATATTTCCTTCAGCAGGGCTACGCCATCAGTCTTGTAAAGTCATCCAAGTAGGATTTCCACTTTCAGAAACCTATATATTTCGCTCCGGGTGCCTTTTAATAGTCTGAGAACAAGCTTCGCTGTATAACTATTTATTTTCAGCGGTGCACTCACGCACATTCCACTCTGGGTCTATTTTCTTACTCACGGATTCACTTTGCATGCTAGTCTGTAGTCCTCGTCAGGATGCGCCTGCATAAGATTTTGACAAGCCATGAACCCTCCTAACCCAACGAAATTTTTGGTTGATAGTCAGCTACTTGTTTTGGCGCAACAAAAGCTCATCCAAAGGAGCCCAGACACCAGACTTCTCAGATTTAATAGTGTAACTCTTATCGGCAGCAGAGTAATATATCTATGGGCATTAAGCTTTTTGAAATTACATGATCCGTATCGTCTATTTGACCCAAGAGAATTTTATAAATATCGGACACTCCTTTGTATACTTTATAAGTTTACATTGTCAATAACCTTCTAAACTTGGTGGCCTTCAACCTTGTCAAATTGTGCCGTGACTCTGACCTCTCCCCATGTCAGCTTTGACATCGAGCATCCCAGTAAAATTTAACATTAATAACTTGTTTGGTCATTAACAAATGAAGACTAATCGGAAGATCTAGAAGTGACATGATTGAAGGTATATCACTGACTGTGGTGCACTGCCAAGTCGGTTCGGGTTTCCAGCTAGCATTCCGAGGGAACACGTGTTCCTCGGCCAGATGGGCGGCACCTACCAACTTTACGCAGCTGGACAGCCAGGGCCTAAATGCTTTGTAATCACACTGTTGCCTGACCATCACGCGGTTTTAGCCTATTGTCGATGGTCTCAGCATATGATGTCCGGTTAAGTAAGCACTCAGCTGACGTGCGGGGTGCCTGACCCAGCCGTCGTAGACTGTGCAGCATGATTAGTTGACCAAATGATCGAACATCCCGAGCGTTCGGCAATACGCACCGGCGGTCAGTCGTATAGCTCGTACGATCAATCAAATTGATGTGGACTAATTGGCGGAGACAACGATGGCCAAGCGCTGCAACTCTCTTTACATCTTTGTTGCAAATAAGCCACAGTTCTGAAACATGGAGCAAAACAAGGTGCACACAAGCATTATATACCCTTCCCCTCAGCAACAATCGGATATCTTTCCGACGTCACCAGTGACAGGCTACAATTTTGTCGTTGCTCGACTCTACTGTCTAACCATTTTGGACTGACTGAATGAAAAGTTGAAGAACGGCCAACATGGTTAGACGCGTATACCCGATGACTGACCCCAACAGTGTATGGATGACTCAGCTAGTAACTGATTTGGTGACTCTGATTCATGAAAGGGAACCCCTGTCCAATCGTTCAGAAGACACATTCCACCGCAGCAACATCAGCACAAATGGTATACAGGCGCTGAACAGAGGTTATAATATGAGTCACTGTTATAGTTATATTACACCTTGCCACGCGCAGCCACGAAGAATACGTCAGCCTGTGAAGTTTCATTTAGTCAGTTCAAGGAAGTAACGCAGTCGAACAGAGAACAATGACAGAATCGATCGTTATCGGTTGCTTAACTCTGGGCTTTGATCATCTAATAGTCTGTTCATTTCTTACAACTGTTATGACCTTGAGTGATTATCATTCCTCTGTTACTTACACCTGTACACATTAGTGGTTTTGATCCAGGGATATGAACCCCTCAAAACAATGAGTAATTAATGTGGTTTCGGTTTCATTTCAGTTAGATAGTATATTTCGTTTCTATTTTCCCTTATAACCATAGTGACCCGATGGGAAATTAGCGGGACATTATGGTTCCTTATTTTCTTCGCTGTTAATAAGACGTGCTGTTCGAAGTGATTTCATAAAAGGCAATCAAGACTTAGCGATACTGAGTTTCCAACTAACAAAGTAATGAGGTTTAATTATCAGCAAATTATTACGGAGATGGTAAAAAGTATCGAATTTTGTTAGCCTCCAAGGGAAGCAAAACTGAGCCAGGGATGATTAGCATATCTAATGCGCCTGACTGTTAGAGGAACTAACGGTGCCTACTACTTTGGTTCACCGTAGCCCAGTTGTATGGGATTGCAGAACCCGATGTCCCGGATTAGCAATCAAAAACTGCGGGCATTTATTCTCACTTTTACTGAGCGTGCGGCCCGCAAAATGAGAAAGTGAGATGAATTTTCACTTATGCTTAGTTTGTCCTCACGAATTTTGACGCACCAACTGAATGTATACAGTTTGAGTGGTGAACAAATTTGTGGCAGGTGCATACAAGCGCCAGTTAAAATTGTATAACTCACGTTTTTATCTCCGTCTTCTCGTCACCATTGTTACGCCGTCCAGCGGACAGATGCGTTCTGGGGATTTCGGGTTCTTTCCCTTTGCCAACTTGAGTCGATGAGCCAGACGTTCTTAGCACAGGTAGTTTCACTGGCGCAATGCGCGATTCTCTCGGGCTGACACTAGTTGTGGGTAACAACTTGTTTTGCAAACATGTGAACGACGGCCGCACCCAAAAGCCATCTGGTGGATTGATGGACGTTCTCGGAGTTAGCAGTATCACGGAAGAGGATGATTCGTGATTTAATTCTGGCGATAAAATACGGTTTCCGCTGGGCAGCTGCAAGTAATAAAACAAACTGTGACTGTTGTAGCGTAACGGTAATTGTACGCGAAGTGCATAATTATTTCAGAAATATATTTTAAAGAAAATGAATGAGTAAGATTAAACTAACATTGCCTATTAGCTTCAAATCACTCGAAGAAAACTGTGATAAATAACAATTCAGTGATGTAGATTAACCTGTTTCATACATTTTTGAATTGGTGTGCAAACCTCATGTCATGTATTGAAATCTAGACACGCGTTAACTACTGCCAGCATTTATGTAAAACCCAATTTGGGTAAACAACATTAACAGCAAAGAACTACGTAGTTCGTTCTATTGAGGATGTAAAATGTATGGAAGGGAAACTAAAGGAACGACGGTGAACAGTTAGTGAGCTCAAACAGAGGACATCCAGCAGATTGGGCTAAAACGCATAATTGGGCAGTCACTTGGTTTGCTGGCAGACATTACCACATCAGGCAGTGAGTGTAATTATATAACAATGTGTCAGATTTGGAGGTGGACACACAGGTGACAGTAAGAACCAGTGGACCAATAGATAAACGTACATCACGTGAAGATTTTATGATACCAGCTCCAACACTGATCTGCGACCGGTTAAAAAACAGTAATTCATAATGTGATCCCAAACCATAGGAGAAAGCTGGTCATTTGTCCTGTTTTCTAATGAAGCGTTAATATGCAGTCTTACATAGGTCTTGATGTGATTATAATTCCTCACACATATACACTAATTTCCTCGCGGGATTATTTGCAGACTGCATGCAAGTAAGCGTTCAGCGACAGCAGGTCGTTGTGTTTATCATCAGCTATCATTCACTTTGGATGCTATGACATTTTTCAGTTAATTGTCGGCACTTATTTAGCGGTCATATGTGGATATTTATCCCATATTTACATTGCAAAGTGGTCTCTGCAAGATGTGGAATGTGTGCTGGTAGACCACGTTTAGTGTAACCCAAACTTTAACTTGTCTTGGTTGATAGCGATTGATAACAGCAACTGTCTCAATGCAGTGAAAGCAGTTATTTTCGTTAAGGTCGAAAGTTACATCGACCCAATCACTATTGTTCAAGCTGACTCCATTTATTCAACAGTTGATCGATTAAATACAGCTACATTCAGTTACTTTAGATGCCAACATTCCAACTAGAATTTTGTTTTGCTCATCTTCCGTACCACCCTCCACCTTGCTACCAAAGGACAAGACTAGGTTGTACAATTCTACGAAATTTCACAACGTCACATCGCACTTACTTTGTGCATCTTATGAGCTAAATATTGCGCACCTATCTAACCAAATCTCCATCACAGATGATGAAAGCGATTTGCTTAGTTAAATGGAGAGCTAAACACTGAAAGTGGTGCTAACTAGAAACTACGTGAGGCGGATATAAGGGTATCTACAGATTTATGACCGAACCTGGCTGGATATATGAATATGAATGAAGAAAGGTCATCGTAAAAAAAGACGGTCAAAATGAGATAATTCTTTTGAAGCATGCGACCTATGAGTTTTTCAGTAACGATAGAAAAACAAAATAATTGAGCTGAGGAGAAAAGCATCACCGCAATCAGAGAAGTGCCTTACGTGTCAAACCATGAACATATGGAAAGAGAAAAGCTATTGGAGCACAATATCATCAACAGAAGAGTACACACACACTTACGAAATAGAGTAACAGATTATGTGGGATTGGAAATGACTTCAGTGACTTACCTGAGATAACTTCTGGTTCACATTTTTGTCGGTATGTGAAACACCGGATGCTTCAGCAGGGTGTAAATATTTGTTCACCAATCCAGTAGCCTTCACCTGTGGGGTATGACGTTCGTTCATTTCTGGTTGCACTTTTTGGTTGATATCGTTTCTTTCCGCACCACCTGCACTGCGTTTTGAGCCGCTTTCCAAGTCTCTGTTGCTTTTGGTTAGCTTGGAAGGTGTGTTAGGTACGCTGTTGTTTTGTTAGATAGAAAAGATAACGAGACATCATAGTGATCATCTTTGTGCACGTGTTGGATAATGTTTCCTTTTGTTTATATCTCAATTTTTCTCACATACAAGCACAAAGATATACCCAAGTTAGACAGCAAACCAGGAAGAAGCAGTATAAATTAACTGAGAATAACAGCATTGTAAGCATTAATAAACACCAAAGTTAGTTGCAGTTCATATATGGTTAGGTGTAAACATGTTCACACATGTTGGAGCTATTGTGAAGATGTGCAAATTTGAAGAAAATAATCAGAAGACACAAATTACAATATGAACGCACATGCAGTCTCTAGCCAATTGTGGAAATGTAGTTAGTTTGAAAACAAATGTAAGCTGTTAATTGTAGCGTATAAAAATATCAGACCAATGAATGACACTCGTACCTTAACCCGCAACAAAATAAAATTGGATCGCTTACAGTTGGTGGATAAGAAAGACTTCACAGTATTTTGTGAGTTGTTAGCAGACAGAACAGTAAACAAAATGGCAGTTATCTTTATTTTACTTGATCAACTACAGAAATGGTCATTTTTTTTATGCCATTCTGAACCACAAACAGTGCATACCAGCAAGTATAACATCCACCTACAATGACTAGTCTTCAGCAAACTGCTCACAATTCTCTACTCCAGTTCTTCGTACACGTGTCTACACAAGTGCAAGCCCTATAGATGGTCTGGTCGTAACCTTCTTAGATAAACGGGTCGAAAGCAAGCTTTTTGTTTGTACTGCACAGGCAGACATAAGCACAAAAATGAGTGGGAGTAAAAATAGCTATAAAGTTAGTAAATATATATACTGTTGAAGGCACTGATAGGTGAGTTACCTACGCTGATATGTTGCCCCTGATTTTTTTTGTGGTATTCAACAATGTTTTCAGTTATAGCATGTCGCAAAGTAAGTAATCAATAAAACAAGCTCGCAAGTTAGTCGATACGGGCTATGATTAGTCGTGGCGGTTTTTACAGTTTATGGATATATATATAATGTATGTATATAAATATAATCTCGTACGAGTGTCTGAGTTTGGATTGACGAATCAAAACCCGTTTATTCTTGTTCAACGTCCTAATTATCCATTCGATACCTACAGGATCGAAAACAGGCAACCGGAACCTAACTTCGCATCCGACACACCCATGGTCAAAGTCGTTAGCCCCAACCTGACAAGAGATGTAAAAAAACACAAATAAAAAAATAAAAGCAGGGAGGTTGATAGCATAGTTTTTGTTAAAAGGCACATCTCCTAACGAAGCAGTCAGGACTTATCACGCCATTTTGATCGACCGGCCCAGTTCGGATGGTATGGTGATGGGTGGTGGTAGGACCTACTCAACCACTCAGATTGCAGCCGTGCCGTCGAGCCCCTGTACACTATCTGCACTGATTTTTCCCCGTTGCTTTCTGACGGCCCCCGTATTGTGATTTGTTCTGAAGCCGTGACTACCACATATGCCTGTTTCATTTGATACGTTTTGTGTACGTCGGCTAGCTATGGTAACCGTTTCGCCTTATAAATTCAGAGCCTCTGTGGTTTAGTTTTGTCTCGTTTTTCAAATCAACGGCTTTATTGTGTCTCTTCCCATTTCCCGGTTTTGAGTCAAGCGACTGAGCGCGTAATCAAGGCGACGATCTTATATTTTTGAACACAAATGTTTACGAGAAATTGGAAGTAGTTCAACGTAGCTGTGCTGTGATACAGATCAGTGATGGTTGCTAATTTTTGCAGATTTTTAGGCATATCGCTATATATATATATTACTTAAAACGAGCCACTTAAAATCTCGATCAGTCATAAGTAAACACCGTGCACGTTTTCATCATGGATTGTCTCCTTGTCAGTCATCGAAACATACAGATAACAAACATACTAAGAACGGAGTTCATCAATTGGCTATCTCGACAGCCAATTCAAACTGACAAATGAAGATTACTGTACTCGTTCATTTGACCGTACGAAAGAAGGTAATGAATAAAGGTCACATACATTCTCTCAGTTTGCCATGCCAGAAGATAAGGAATTTACGCCTGCCATATCAAGTTCAATTCCTAAGTTACGTGTCCGCATCATTCTCATACTCATCATCCCAACCGACAGCAGCACAAAAGTGGCTGACATTGATGTTTACTTATGGAAGGCATCAGAATAAAAAAACAAGTTCCGAGTAAAAGAAATAATGTTGAGAAGAAACCGAAGTTGACACGTAATCGATAGATTTTCGAAATCAAATATTCAACAACAAGGCGCTCATGCTTTACCGAAGAACAAGTGAAATGTTAGTAAACGCCAGTAGAAATTTTAAGTTAGCCTGCCTACAATCTAACGGCCTACCCATCCGTTTTGTGAGAATCTCTTGCAAAACTGAAGCTAACAAATTGTACATGAGTACATATTTCCGTCAGGCGTATGATTAAATAACACTCTCAAGCATCACAATACGAGGTTATGAGAAGAACCACACAGTTTGGTAACACCTTTTCGGTCCACTTTCACTCTGTCTCTTGTGATCACAGTTCAGAAGAAATAGTTGGTAACAAAATATATGCTGTAGCGACCTCTTAGAATGGCTTAACATTTGTTGGTATTTTGTTGTGAAATTTGACACCTCCGATAGCCGCATGTTCGTTTATCTCGATGGTGTGTCCTATCTCCGCTCACTGGAATTTCCTCGTTTTTCCGTTCCGCGAGCTACACTCAGGACGTCTTCTGGCTGTACCGTTGTTTTTATTCTCGTTCGTGGCAATAAACATTGTATTGTGCTGTTCGCTGTTTTTCTGAATTATTGTTGTTTGGGTAATTCACGGTACTTGGACTGAAACTTTGTGGGAGAGTTCCCCACAATACCAATAAGAGAACGATTATGCGCTTCCTCCAATCATTTTGGGAGTGCCATCGAAATCGAACATTAATGTAACGTATGAAGTAAGGTAAACTTTACATTAGTTTCAATGAAGCAGGACTAACGATTCTTTGAATATTCAAACAGACTTAAGATAACGTCTCTAATGTAAGATGAAGGAAGGCAAGTTTAAATGAATGTACTAAATCATAATGTGACCCAAGATAGAGGTTCTGTGAAGTGAAACCACTTGAACAAAAAGTGGACTGATATATAAAACAGAAGCAGTTTTGCGTGATTGGAACTGTAAACTCATATTACAGCTTCTCAAACCAGTAGCTTAGTATTTTTGCAGGCCAACGACATTAACACTCCGGGTTTAATAAAAACTGACAAGGTTACCAAATACCACCTTTCATTCCAAAATAGTCAGATAGGAAGATCGTGGAATTGGGACAAAAACGTTACGCCTTTCAGTATTTATAGGCGCAACGGCTTCAACACACGTTCCAAACTACAGACTATTTGTTTATCCCAGTGTCTTTCAGAGAAGGGCTCAACTGCACCGATTTTTGAACGTATGTAGGTAAAACAGGTTCTCAGAACTACTCTTACACACAATCAAAGACGAGATGTTGACTGATATTGATGTCAAACCGAAATATGACAGTGCACATCGTCACACATATTCATACAGCATACACATAAGGTTAGATCACTAAGGAATAGCTAAGCTATTCCGATAATTTCAACTTGTAAAAATACAAGAAAAGTGATCAAAGAAGAATTGTACCTAACTTGTTGCTGCTGATCGATTTCACCTATTTCAACATTTATCCAAACCCTTATCTAATGGCCCTGCTGACGAAAGTTCAGTAAGTTCTTCTTCACCTTTATCCAGTAGTCACAGTTTCCAGAGATAAGACTAATCTATCATTGATATAGGTGGTGAATACAGTAGCCCCCGACGTACTTCTATTTGGGAGGTCTGAGGCAATGCTAAAAACGTGCAGCTGATATTGGAACACGACAGCAAATTGAAAGACAAAAAGACAGTCTCTGAAAAAGGGCTGTATCATCATAACGGGTATACTACCTATGCATCAACTTTTAAAGTGTTTACAAAACTGTGAAGACGTACGAATAATTTATGTCGAGTTCAATGGCATTACGGCGATTTGTGTCGAGTATGATGTTAGAAACCATTCAGTACAAACAGTTTAAATGCGACCAAGTTTCTGAAGCTTCTATAAATAGCCAACGGTAACACCATTTTTAGTAAGTTTCTCAACAGTGTGTTGGCCAATATACCTATTAGTCCAAAAAATATTCGCCCTATACAATAAATGACAAAACATAAGATGATAAAAACTGGAATCATTTCGTGCACTGAAACACTCAAGAACATACTAGCGAACTCAAATATGATAGAGACCATGAATTCCTATTTTTTCTACTGAATTGACCATGTGTAAATGAAATATTACTTGGTTTCTATTTCTGGGAACGAAATTGGATACACCGAGTATGTTCTTTCACTCGTGACTGGGTAGACGTATTCTAAGAAGGGACTGGAATGAGAAGTTAACTAATTGCTAACTTGAGAAGTCAACAACCTATTAACGCGAGGTGGGTTAAATCACGATTACCTACAGTGATCTATTCAGGAAACAAAGGCTGGCTTCAAAATGTTTGGATGAGACAGTTTTGTTTCACTTGTAATTTGATCCGGCTGGTAAGGTAGGGGTTAAACGCCTATAGAATCAACGAATGAGTCGTTTATTGGACAAGAGATTTAATTGAATGGGTATGAGAAGTCGCTTCAGTACGTCACTGGAATGACTAATAATGATGGATTAAACCATCATCATCATGGATAAAGATACATCAGCGTTTCACAGCCCTCACTAATGCAAGGTAACCAAGGGGGAAGCATGAGCAATAAATAAGAAGCAAGGTTGAGAGAGGGGTTGGGGTCAGTTTGTTAAAATTCACCTACATCTGAGTTTGAGATTTCATCACTAAGATGCGTACAATTTTCAAGCAAACAGATAGGCCGTTAGTGAAATGTATACATGATTTGCAACAGTTGTAGAGACATTCTTGGTTTGCCACGTATTCCAACTATTTTGCTATTTATTTTGACCGTTGACACTATTGACATTGTTTGGTTGCATGTCTGGATTTTCTCGTAGGTTCGACCGCCCAAGGTCACAATTAAACTTGCACCTTCCGGACACTAGCTACTGGTCTGTTGCGCTTCGCTTCTGTTGTGTTTTGCTTACAGCTCGCTTTCCCGGTCTCTTTGCAATAAACGTCGTTGTCCTATAATCAGTTTTTCTGATTTAATTATTGTGGAGAATAGGCACGATTCTAGACAGAAACGTACCAGTCCTCTACAATTTGGTGAGCCCGATTATTAATCCATTCTTTTCAGCAATTTTTTTTCCGGTTCACTGCAGCAAATTATTTTAACCCGAAACCTCTTAATTGCGGTAAACCGTTTTCAATTTTGGGAGTTTACCTAATTTTATTCGTACATATATATATACGTAAATTTCCGTTGATTCTTTTAGAGTATATATATACATTAAGTTTTGCCTTATTTTTGCAATGGACCCTGAACAGAAGCCGACAGTCGGAGCAGTCACAATTACTGTTCCCCAGTTCCTAGATATGGAACCCGCTTTGTGGTTCATGTACTTAGAGGCGGAGTTCTGCAATCAGCGCGTTACGACAGATCAGGCTAAATTTAGCCAACTCTTGGCCAGGCTTCCCAAGGATGTCACGATGCAAGTGCGTGACCTCCTGCTGAATTTACCCGCCGAACGTAGATATGAAGCCCTTAAGGAAGCCGTCATCAAACGGGTCACGCCTTCTGATAGATCTCGACTACAACAGCTCTTTAGGGATCTGCAACTGGGAGATAAGCGACCGTCTGATTTGTTGCTTCAAATGCAACAGTTGCTGGGCCCCTCATCCATGGATGAGACACTCCTCAAGGAGTTGTGGATGCAACGCCTTCCGGTTAACACGCAGGCTATTCTCACAGCAGCCAAGTCCCCGTCCTTGTTGGACGCAGCACAACTCGCTGATGAGATTCAGGATCGTTTTTGCACTGTCTCCCCTGTCTCCATTACAGCAGTGGCGAATCGTACGGAAAAGGGTCCCGAGACCCCAAACTTTTCACCTCCACAGCTTTCATCTCGTCCGCCACCCGATGATTGGCGCACGGTTTGGGCGGAGATAGCAGCTCTTCGGCGAGATTTCGCCCGCCTCAAGACACGATCCCCTTCGCGTCGACGTCGGAGTAAGTCTCCGCGTAAATCTCAGGCATTTGGCGAATTGTGCTGGTACCACAACAAGTTCGGCAACCGGGCGAAGCGTTGTGTCGCCCCTTGTAAATACTTCAACCAGGGAAACTCCCAAGCCGGCCCGTAATGGCGACAAACGCGGCCGGCACCCTCCCTAACAGTCGCCTCTTTCACATTAAGGATTCAAGCACGGGAATCACGTTCCTGGTTGATACCGGGGCGGAAGTCAGCGTGATTCCTCCAAGATCCGGCGAGGCGACCCCCTCTTATCTACCGATGCTTCGTGCTGCTAACGGCACACCCATTCCCACCTATGGTCAACGCTCACTCACGCTTGACCTAGGCCTCCGGCGAACATTTCGCTGGGTTTTCACAGTTGCAGCCGTACCTTTCGCTATTTTGGGAATTGATTTTCTTCAGCATTTCGACCTCGTGGTCGATACGCGAAGACGGAAACTGGTCGATTCCCGTACAAAAATTAGCATCAGCGGCACCCAGGCATACTCAGAGGCCATCAGTCCTCTTATTCTTCAGCCTGAAATCCCTCAGCCTTACGCATCCTTATTCTTAGATTTCCCACAGCTCGTTCGATCCGCGAACGAACCTCTTCCAGTCACCTCAACTTGCACTCATCACATTAGAACTAAAGGACCACCAGTCTCCTGTAGACCAAGACGTCTGGCCCCGGACAAACTTAAAATAGCTAGGGCGGAGTTTGAACACATGCTCGAACTAGGAATAATCCGCCCTTCTAAAAGTCCATGGGCTTCCCCACTCCATATGGTTCCCAAGAAGTCAGGTGATTGGCGCCCTTGTGGCGATTACCGTGGCCTCAACAAGGTCACAATCCCTGATAGGTATCCTATCCCGCACATCCAGGATCTGACAGCCTGTCTTTCTGGTAAAACTTTGTTCAGTAAGATTGATCTGGTCCGCGCTTACCACCAGATCCCAGTAGAGGAGGCGGATATCCCCAAAACGGCCGTCATCACGCCTTTTGGCCTGTTCGAATTCCTTCGAATGCCATTTGGCCTTACAAACGCTGCACAAACCTTCCAGCGTTTTATCCACGAAGTATGCAGAGGCCTGGATTTCGTCTACCCCTACTTAGACGACATATTGGTGGCCAGTTCTTCCGAAGAAGAACATGTGCAACATCTACGTTCCTTGTTTGCCAGGTTAGCCCAACACGGGGTAACCGTCAATCCAGCTAAGTGCGAACTTGGAAAGGATAGCATAGAATTTTTAGGCCACATTATTTCACCTTCTGGCATCCAAGTTCTACCAGCAAAGGTAGGTGCTGTCAATGATTTTCCTGAGCCTACATCTTTTAGACAGCTTCGTCGTTTTACCGGTTTAGTTAATTACTACCGGCGTTTTATCCCTCATTGTGCGCAACTTCTGCAACCCCTCACGGACCTACTCCGAGGCGGTACACGTAAATTCAATTTTACGGACGCAGCACGCACTGCTTTTGTAGAGCTTAAAAAAGCTCTATCCAATGTTGCTCTTTTAGCCCACCCAAACCCTCAAGCCCCGCTTTCGCTTTTTACTGATGCTTCAAGTGTAGCTGTCGGTGCCGTATTGCAACAGTTTGTTGATGACAAGTGGCAACCCTTAGGTTTCTTCTCCAAACGTTTGTTACCAGCCGAATCCCGGTATAGCACGTTTGGAAGAGAACTACTCGCTATATACCTGGGTATACGCCATTTCCGTCATGCATTGGAAGGTCGCCTCTTCACTGTGTTTACTGATCACAAGCCCTTGGTGTATGCACTGGGATCTTCATCAGACAGGTACTCCCCCAGGGAGATCAGACACCTGGACTATGTTTCGCAGTTTACCTGCGACATACGGCATGTTTCAGGTGCCCTCAACCCTGTCGCCGACGCTCTCTCACGCGTCCACGCCACCCTAGTCACACCTGCTTCCGTTGACCTTAGCGACCTAGCTGCAGCCCAGGCGCGAGAGCCTGATTTTCAAGCTTCCTTGCAACGCTACTCCTTAAAGCTGCGCACCATTCCGCTGCCTAATGCAGATGGAACTATTCTTTGCGATATGACTACAGGTATTCCAAGACCTGTAGTGCCACTAGCATACAGGCGTGCTATCTTCAACCAGCTTCATAATCTCTCGCACCCTGGTATTCGAGCTACAGTTAAGCTAGTAACGGATCGGTTTGTTTGGCCTAAAGTCAGCTCGGACGTTCGTAGTTGGGCACGCGCTTGCCTGCAATGCCAACGTTCCAAGGTGCATAAGCACACACGAAGCCCAATTTCTTCATTCGGTCTCCCAGATGCCAGGTTTTCGCACATTCACTTGGATTTAGTTGGACCCCTGCCACCTTCACGTGGCTACGTCTACATCCTAACCTGTGTTGACCGATTTTCAAGATGGCCGGATGCCATCCCACTTAGGAATTGCTCCTCCGAGGCTGTCGTGAACGCCTTCTTGGAACGTTGGGTGGCCAATTACGGATGCCCTACAACCATTACGACGGACCGCGGTTCGCATTTCGAATGCTCAACATTCGAAGCTATGACGAACTTTCTTGGATGCCGGCACATTCGCACCACGGCATACCATCCGTCCTCGAATGGTTTAGTGGAACGTTTCCATAGGCAGCTTAAAGCTTCACTTTGTGCCACCACTAGTCAGGTATGGAGCGAAGTACTCCCTTTAGTACTTTTAGGTATCAGAAACACGCTGAAGGCCGACCTCCAAAGCACACCAGCAGAACTTCTTTATGGCTGTACGCTGCGTTTGCCCGGTGAATTTGTTTCACCCCCTCCTCCAACTTCTTCCCTTCCTTCGAACTTTGCTTCGACACTGTCGCAATACATGCGACAAATTCAGCCCACACCTCCTCGTGAACAGAACAGGCCAGTGCACATGCACAAGGATTTGGCCACTTGTTCACATGTACTCGTCCGTTGCGACGAAGTACGCAAGCCACTGCAGCCTCCTTACTCGGGCCCCTTCAAGGTGCTTCGGCGAACACCCAAGCACTTCACAATCGATCGTAATGGTCGTTGCGACACCGTCTCCATCGATCGCCTTAAGGTCGCGTATGTAGATGACGATATCACCCGAGTCCTTTCGCAGCCATCCGTGGCAACGCCCACCCCCACACCGCCCTCTTCACCAGTTGCCTCCACGCCACCTGCCCCACGTCAAACGCGATCAGGACGTCACGTCCACTTCCCAGCCCGTTTTGTAGACATTGTTTATTATACATAGTATTTTTTTCCCTCCAGTAACCTTCTCATTTCAGAGATAAAGAAGCAAAAAAAATCGCAAAACAAAAAACGACAAAAAACATTTTGTAAACCAATACTTGACGTGCAGCAAACACTAGAAGGTTACATGGTGAGCCTGTACATAATTTTTGCTCGCCAGATACTTATTTTCTTTCTATATTACAGGTGACGCGCAGAGCACGGTGGGGGGAGAGCACACTCCCGTCTGTCGTTGCAGCAGTGGGGAAAGCCTACCTCCCATCTTTTTCTCCTCGAGTTTTGGTGGGTTGGGTAGCCCGCTCCGACAGCACCACCTTAGGGACGCATGGACAATTCCGGATATTGCAAGCAGACCGACCCCTCTTCACCGTTACCAACCTTCTTCAACGTGGCATACGTAGCTGTTCTTTAATACGTTGGTCCCCCACTCAACCCGCGGTAACTTCGATGTCATTAGCTCCATTTTCTTTTGCTTTTGTCGAAGGCCTTCAAGTGTGAAGCCTTCTAGGGGGGGACGTCTGTAGAGACATTCTTGGTTTGCCACGTATTCCAACTATTTTGCTATTTATTTTGACCGTTGACACTATTGACATTGTTTGGTTGCATGTCTGGATTTTCTCGTAGGTTCGACCGCCCAAGGTCACAATTAAACTTGCACCTTCCGGACACTAGCTACTGGTCTGTTGCGCTTCGCTTCTGTTGTGTTTTGCTTACAGCTCGCTTTCCCGGTCTCTTTGCAATAAACGTCGTTGTCCTATAATCAGTTTTTCTGATTTAATTATTGTAGAGATTAGGCACGATTCTAGACAGAAACATACCAGTCCTCTACACAGTCTTTCTTCGCGGACTCCCGCATACGCACAACTAACTTCAGTTTTCTAACAGACAACTCTGCCAGAAGACAACATTCACAATACTGAGTCTCCCTGGCTGCTCTCTCCTAAATCCTCCAGTCACTTACTTTACGAGTCATCTAGAACTACATTCCAGGAAATGAACGCAACCTGTAGTGGCTAACTCGTTGATACCAGCGATCGAACGCAGATCCCAACAGCTCAAGGCGACTGATGTCTTAAAACCCCGGCGGCTTGATTTAGCAGCCGATAAGCAGCATAGACCTCCAGATCACATCCACACACAATCGTCAGAGAGAGACGCTCGTCTGTCGCCAGAGATATCAGTGGCTTGCAACGACCAACTCAGCCTTGAGCACACGATGCTCGGTTTCATTTGATACGTCTCCGCAACCGCTGTGGCAATGTCCTAACCACACAGGGCACTTAACGCATTTACGAGTTTCATTATCAAGCATTAAACCCGGATAATTATATTCAGTCATTCATTCATGCATAAGGGCCATAAGCGCGATTGTAGGATATTGTAAATGGGGTCATAGCTTACTGTAACAGTAACTTATAATGATATAAGAGAAAAAATTACCAGAATGGTTATAAATATAAAAACAAGGCAAAGAGAAAGAAATACAGATTATTTGAATTGTTATCGTACAATGCCATCTGAGGTACCATTTACGGCCAGGGCTCTGAGCAAATACGAGGATTCCAGTCGGGCAGTTAACACCTACCCATTTCATTTAGTGAAACTGTCAGGGCCCTCCGATTTCGTGGGTTTGTCACCGCCCGACTGCCGTGCGATTTCACTCACCTGTTGGTGATCTCAGTGTACGATACCGTCACAGCGAGACTGGACTTGCGCATTTTGATGATCTATTGGGCTAATTTGGTCGATGTGTGTGATGACTACAACGACAGTCACTCATACCAGACAGGTAATAGGTAGGGGTCCGACAAACCAGTCTCCTAATTATGCGCTGGGAGAAGGTTGTCATTTTTTCTTGAAAAATACCGGTTTTGGTAAACTATCACTCACCAGCGGTCTTGCGGTACAGGCTTTCGAGCCATAATTTTTGGTTGTGAGCCCTCAGCGTTTTGCTGTTCAAGTCTGGGCACCCTGGCAGTATCTCAGCCAACACACAACCATGAATACTCACAGCGCCAATAATTCCATACTGCATCGGCCGTCTAGCACTATGAACCGGGTCGTCCCATCTGCTGTATACAGCAAAGTTGACAGGGGAAAACATGCTGCTGATGACTTCTCCCGCATTTATCCGTCAAATTTGGCTTTCAGACCAATTAATGCACCCGATTACAGTGAGTCCGCTGCAAGCATTACAGCACACATAGCTTACCATAATAACACTGTGTCCGTAATTGCCACATCTTAACTTCCAGTCTTAAGCCTCCTCGTCTTTTGCTTAGGCCTAGAATGGAAACTAATGCAGGTGACTTCAGAGCTCGCGTTATGAAACATTTAGGTCAACAGGCCGCCCTCGCACTAATCTTAGACTCATTGAACGTCAATATCTGTTGCATTTCAGAGTCTACAATCGGGAACGGTAGTCGACGTATCAAAGTGGTAATATCAACTCTGTCCACTTGATATTGGTTGAAGACTTTGGGCAGCTTTACGACCGTCGTTACTGGTCAGTCTGGAATGGATAGTCCCCAATATGACAGTGCAGTCAAACTGGTAGGTGGGATTCTGGTTAGAAATAGATTTCTTGACGCCTGCTTGGCGGGTTATGCCAAGGCTAGCTTTCAACGTACAATTTTTGGAAATCTTTTCACCCTGTCTGCTTCCGTTCCAGCTGACTAGCGATGTTGTTTTCACGGACGCCTTTTATTCGGATCCAGCTACTCTCCCTCGGCTGACACATGTTTCTGATATGGCCTTCCTGGCCGGAAGCATGAATGCCTAGGTTGTCTGCCTTAATGAAACCTAGTCTCATTTAGATGGCAAGTCTGATTCGTATGTACTAACTAAATTCTGGGATAGCTTCAAATCGTTTTGACAGTGATGAGCGGCCATTGCAAATATGCACTGAGCACTGGCTATTTTTAGCCAGTAATATTTTCAGGTACCGTGCGTCTTATTGTTATCCTTGGCGCCCCCCTCTCCGAATCAGACCATATGGCTATTAGTTGTAGGTGGTGGAGCTCCACTCAGAATTATCGTTGTTATCGAAACATCTACTTGAACTCAAGTCATTCTCTGACGCACTCCTGTTCAGTCATTATTTTTTTACCAGCGAGCCTACCGACACCAACGAATGGCCCAAGACGACTGTCTGTTAAGGAAGCTATCAGAGAAGCAGATGGCACACTGACTCACAGTAAGCCCAGATAGGTAGGCTGTTGGTTGGAGCACTGAGCGTCAGTTAAACCGGTCTGCGGCTCCTACTGTATTACCGCCACAAACCTGTAATAGAGCACTCCAGGAGGTAGATTTTGAACCACCCACTAGAGCCAAGGTCCACAAATGGAATACAGCTCCGAAAGAGAATAAGGCTGCTGGTCCACATGACCTCATGCTGGCAATTTTCAAAGAGGGTGAAGGGGCGTCACTGGATATCTTCACCTGGGCGGTTCAACTTATGTAGACAATGAAGACCATTTTCCTGTGCTGGGGACATTTGATAATACTTGCCATAATCTCGAAAGTAGTCCGGGGATCCTGCAAAAAACACAATCATTCCTAGGGTTCCGGGATCCATTATACTCCTTTCTTTCATTGTAGATAATGGGGTAGAGAGTAGGAAAGAACAGACAGCGCTCCAACCTATGCAGGGTTTTATTACTAAAATTTTTATTCTTCGCCAAATTCAAACAGCGTTATGTTTACCGTTATCCAACACTTGCCGTATTTTTCGACTATAAAGTTGCGTCCGATCCGATGAACCTCTTTGAAATTTCACAGTCGATCAACTGTAAAGGTGCACCAGCCACGTTGGTGAAGATGCCTTCGGCTATTTTACCCACACTTCGACTCAGATTAGAGTTTAAGGTGAGCGGTCTAACACTTTCAGCACAAGAGGCGGCGTATGTCAGAGGTGTACAGTTTCGGGATTCTTGTTTACTTGTTCCGTAGATGAAGTACTGGAGGACTTTAAGAGGCACATATGAGATGCCAGTGTAGACCTGCAGCTTGGTGGGAGGCTGACCAGTCTTCGTTAGGCCTACGACGATATGTTACTGTTTGACAAAATCTGACCAGCACTCTGGTAGACACTTCGTATCATGCTTTGTGCCTCCTGCAGGACTGCTGTGATGATGTAGACGTAGTGTTGGATATTGAAGTTATGGAGGTTGTTGGCCGGTTTGTGTACTTGGAAAGTTGTATCGGCGGCAGTGGAGGCACACAGACAGAAGCAGAAGCTCGTATCTCTAGGGCTAGGGCAGTATTCGCTAATCTAGTACACATTTGGCGATGGGGACACATTGCTTTGAAGTTTGATGGCCACATGTAGAAGGATGTGTAGACGGGTGTGATGCTTCGCGGCTGCCAAACCTGGCTGTTCACAGCGAAAGATACGGATCGTCTTCAGACACTGGACTATCCGTGTCTGCGTTCGATCGCCTGCATCGGGTGGCACCAACGGGCGTACGACACAGAGTGCATTAGACGATCATGTAATGTAGACGTAGTGTTGGATATTGAAGTTATGGAGGTTGTTGGCCGGTTTGTGTACTTGGAAAGTTGTATCGGCGGCAGTGGAGGCACACAGACAGAAGCAGAAGCTCGTATCTCTAGGGCTAGGGCAGTATTCGCTAATCTAGTACACATTTGGCGATGGGGACACATTGCTTTGAAGTTTGATGGCCACATGTAGAAGGATGTGTAGACGGGTGTGATGCTTCGCGGCTGCCAAACCTGGCTGTTCACAGCGAAAGATACGGATCGTCTTCAGACACTGGACTATCCGTGTCTGCGTTCGATCGCCTGCATCGGGTGGCACCAACGGGCGTACGACACAGAGTGCATTAGACGATCATGTGATAATGGCCGTTAGGTGAATTGTTTCGCTTTATCTTCAAGTTTACACACACTTGGATGAATAGGCCATGCACTAAGGGTAACAGCTAGTCGACTGTCAGGCCGGGCGCACTTTGTTGGTGCTGCGGCCGGTCGGCTTTGGATGCAAGGTTGACAATTGATGGCCTGGTGTGCAGTTGTAGTTCTGGTTTTGTCTGTCGCGCTGGGGATCTCATTACTCACGGAGTCGATGACTGGGGGCGTTGGATGATTTGGCAGATAACCGAGCTCACTTACATGAATGTTGTGGTTGTCTGTCCGAGTGGTCTGTGGAGTGATTGCATTTAATTACACGCGGCAATGAAAGACATCAGGAAGCTGTCATTTTGTTGAAGCTTTGATTTCGCTTGTAGCTAGACTGTTTCTCTGTACGGTATAGGCGAATTTCTGTTGAATGCTTGAATAAGGACTTGACCATTTCCAATAATTATGTCTTCCCCCTCCTGTTCTTTTTCCTGTTTTCATACGAGGTTTGCTTTTTTATTTGTGGTTGTGTGGCAATTAAGCTTCAGCCGCAACCAGTGATACATTGCTGTCTGTGTTGAGATTGATTATGATGACATGATACCCGCTAGCTGACAAAATCACTTTGAACTTTCGGATTGTTGAGGCCATTTTTGAATAATAACGGAAGCTTGAGGTTATGGTTAAAATTACTTGTGCTCCTTAAACTCTGTCAGACGGCAACCCATTTTGGATATTCGACGTTATTGTAAAGGTAAGCAGTGGCCCGAGCAACAATGGTGTCTTAATGTACTAAAGACTGCTGTGATGACGATAAATTTTATACCGGGTAGGAAGTCCATGCCAACCTTTTATAACGTTGATGCTGCTGAAGCTGATGCACACTTCAAATTAGGCTCTGACTTAAGGCGCATTAAAAAAGCAGAGCTCCAAAAGTATATTTACACACTGGTCTTGTGCAACGTTGTAAGTGGAGCATTCTAGAAGTGAAGGTGATAGAGGGTGACTAGTCTTACACATAGCACTGCTTTAAAATTTGATAAACAGTAAGAATTTACCAAAAAATTCTTCTGAAGAAAAGTCTTCCAAATATTCCAAAAAACCTGCCTTCTGTGTCAACGTAATTAGGCGTAGTGTGCTGACTGAGGAAAAGCCACTCAGCTGAGGTCCCGAAGGACATCGTCTACTTCCCATTTTGACTATGGTGATTTGTCAGTTGGCCCAAAAAGGGGATTGTCGCCACTGTTCACATTAGTGTGAGAAACTGGATTGAAACTTATCTTTTGAGAAGTCATCGCCCAATGTTATCCGCTCCAGTAGCCCAGTTACCTTTGAAATTGTAAATGCTGTGCTAGGTGTCGGCTTTTCTACACCTATATTCAACACTTAAAAATCACAAAGATTAACAAACGTGCCACGCGTTGGTTTTGGTAGGTAGTCCTAACTCTGTCCACCAGAGTACCCTTTGGCAGGCTTGTAGAGATAACAAGGTAAAAGCGAAGGCCAGCTAACTTGGCTTTTAAATATTTCTGAAAGCGATCTAATGGTCTTGGTCTGTTACGAATGAGGATACCGTCTACTTGATCAGCAGTTCAATAGGTAACTGGATATCTGCAGATAATTGTACGGATGATGTGTAGAAATTGTAACTCGTACTTGACACGAAAGCTGCCTCTCGCAGTCAGTGAGAAGGTCATGCACACCCAACTCACAGATACCACCTCAAATTATTTCCATGAGGACTATTCTTTCTGGTAAATAACATCTCAGAGGACATTTTTGAGACTCATTAAAGTCAAAATTTAGAGTCAATGCTGTACAACGGCAGGGTACCGTCTTTTGTTTGGATCAGCGCATCTGCATATCCACCAGATGGTTGATCGCCATGTATCCACAGCGGACCTGGTATTCACCCTAAAGGGGTCAGGGACCAAAAGACCGGAACGTTTTCCATCATTGGAGTGTGAGGAGCTTTCGGTCCTAAATATGTATTGTAGAGAACTCGGATCATAAAGAGTAAAGTGAAAAATAGGGTGGACTGTCTGACACGTACTGTTTGCCGGTGTGCGAAAAAAACACGCTCCGCCGAATATGCAGATAAAGCTGCTGCAACCGTTACCACTTAATGAAGATGGATGACAGCGCGTTCAAAAATCCTTCGACACTTCAAACCCAAATCGGCTCCCCAGATGTCTTCGTCAAGGGCCTCCGTAGTTCGGTCAAGGGCCAAAAACCTCTACCCGGCAATGAACTCGAGGATGAACACTAGTTCGGAAAATTGAAGGTGTATAGGAAGGCTACAAACGTATCCACGATCAGTAAAGCAGATTACAGTTTATGAACCACAGAGTGTACAAGGATCGTCAGGGTGCACAACCAGTGACAACTTTCAAGAGGTTAAGTGCTTGAGAACGAAAACGGATGAGAATAAGGATAAGCATACCTACATTTATCGGAGAGGCTGGAGAACCTAAAACAGCAGATGGAAAAGTAAAGACCTTAGCGACTGGTTTTGCTATAGTGTACTCCACTGAAACGTATCTAATCCTTCTTTGTGTTCTCTAGGTTCTGACGTTTAATGCAACAGATATCAATCAAGAATATGCAGAGAACCTTAGGAACCTCAACCCCAAATATTCACTGGACCTGGACAGTTTGCATTTACAAGTAAAGTGGGAACTCGTGAATGCACTGGCAGATCCGTTAGCTCGAATATTCAACTTTTCTGGGAAAATTCAGAATTGCAACGCAGTGTTCAAAAACACTCATCTGTTCACTCTAGCAGCCGTAAGCTGCCAGCCGACTGTCGAGCAGTGTGCCTTATTGCTGTCATCGGAAAGATCGGTCGGTGAACAGAAGGCGCAGAGTTTATACACAAGCAAATGAGTCGCTGTGCCTTATCTGATACGCTTTTCATCAGTGTCGCTCACATCTGATCAAACTGTTGCTAGGAAGGAAACAGTGGGTTGACTATAGTGGTAGGGCACATTAGATTACGTCTTTATGAAATTCAGAAAAGTTTTGACAAAGTGTCACTTGGATGCTCTTAGGCAAACAGTAGGCAGTAGGTGTGAAAAGTCACACCTTACAGTGGATAGAGGAATTTTTCCACAACTGCAGTTATCCGATTAAGGTAAATCGGACTCACGTACAGGGTTTTTCAACGGGGTTTCACGGGATGTAGTCTCAGGTCCACTGCCTCGTTTGTTTCTTATCATTGGTCTCATGAAAATCAGTGGATCACCGCGTTTACTCTGGCGCATCAAGAAATTTGGACTTTCTGTGAAATGATTGCTAATACCTAATGGCTTACAAGTGGGCGCTGCCGTTGAGCTCCGAAATATTGCGTGTACGCATACAGAAAGTGAACTCGATCTGGGTATTGATGTCACAGTATCAGTCGAGACTCAAAGTACTGGAGACAAGGCCTACACACAAAATGCCGAGAAGTGAGGGAAACTGAAGGACTTTATAGCACACTGTAGCGGCCTGGAGATTTCACTGACCTGCCTGCGGTATGATCTGTAAAATAATTCCGAAACATTCAATTATCGTTTTACAAAACCCAGCCTGGGAATTCTATTCGTACATCCCTGCAATTCAGCCTTTTATATTACCCGATAATTGTTTTAGCTTGTGTTCGATATGATTCCGCTGCGCAATTTCCAATTGGCATTTAATGATGCTACTTCAATCGCATCTGACCTTTATGTGTTTCCCAAAAATCTTCGCAGGAAACACTGAATCTTCCAGAATGGCATCATGGACGAAAGTTAATGTACGTCTGCGCGGTCGCTTTCGTTTCGGGTTAAACTTTGACTTTCGTCCGGGCTTAGGAAGTGTGTGACGGAATGCCACTAAAACAATATGCGGACCGCGAAGCTTCTTTTCAAGTTCACCTACAAGTCGATTGTGAATTAGTTGGTACGTCCGCAACTGTGGTACTGGTAGGTTAATAACGACTGCCTTTTCACGACCAATCATCATTTTCTTCGCTTCATGGCATCGGACCACTCTTCGTGCGCCTGAAGCTCGGTAATCGCCTGAGAGATTTCTTCTTCTAGGGGAGAAATCAGTTTTTTATTCAGTTTTATAATCTTGGTATGGGCCACTGTACGTAACACCGAGACAAGTAAGTCACTCACAAACCATTGTACAGAAGCGTGCAAACGCGGATTTTGGGGGGCAAAGTGCCTTCTCGGCTAGCCAGCAATAGAATTTCCAGGAAACCACGTTGACCATATTGTTAAGTCGACGAATAACATCGAGGGTGGTAGGACGTGGAAATCGCGGATCACTCCTACTTTACAGGTAATCGGTCAAATAACGTGCTGGTCTACGCGTTGTCCTTGAAACTCCACTGCTGGCTGGCCAAAAACGCACGTTTCTGCATTAATCCTTACGCCCAAAGTCGCTAATCTGTTGAAAAACTATCGCAGATGGATCTGATGTTCTTCCTCAGAAGCGCTTGCAACTAATAGGTCATCAATGTAGGGGTGAACGAAATCCAGAATCCGTGTGACGTCGTCGATAAAACTTTGAAACGTTTGTGCGGCGTTTCGCAAACCAAATGACACATAGAAATTCTAATAAACCGAATAGTATCATGACGGCTGTCTTGGAGACATCCTCATCAGCAACAGGGATCTGGTGGTATGCGTGCACCAGATAAATTTTCGAGAATACACGGATACCACGAAGGCTAGCGTGATGTCCTGTATATGCGGGATCGGGTACTTGTTGGGTACTGTGACGTTGTTGAGCGAACGATAATCTCCACAAGGGCGCCAATCGCCCGACTTTCCAGTGACCATGTAGAGTGCAGAGGCCAGAGGGCTACTGGATGGGTGTTTGCTAATGCTGAGGGAAACGTTTTTGTTAACGTTATGCTCAAACAACAGGCGAGCTTATAGACATTATTGGATTCACAAGTAGAATTCTAAGCTGATATGGGGAATCCTCCTATTCGTATTCCACCTGTCACCGATGTAGTGCTCGTCGCACTGAGTCACTTTTTCCTCAGGTACGCAATCATCAGACGCAAAAATAAAAGGCCGTTGAGAAGAGAGGCCGAATCTACATTAAAAGAAATGTACAAGTCGTGTCTGATAGCGCTATAAACAGCACCGACACACGTATTAGCTAGAGAGGCTAGAGACCGACCGTCGATGAGCGAGTAAACCGGAAGAACGTGACACAGTCACATGACATGCAGAAAGACAATCTGACAGCATGTATCATGCGAGCTTTCTTGATAGCCTGGGTACAATATGCAACTATGAATTTCGGAACTATTTTACACATCATACCATAGGCTAGTGAGATCTCCAGGCCGCTACAACACTGTGAACCGCTTTTGGAGTGCGGGGGAAAGGCTACCTCATTAAACATCGAGAAGAAGGAAAAGTTGGACAGCATTTACTGAACGGCCACGAGAGTTGTGTTTGGGAAGAAAAGGAGAGAAGTATGAAGAGTGAATACATTATTTCGATGTTTCTTCCAAAATTCTTATTTATTCGGAAAGAAGTGGTACTGGCGGGTCAAAAATTGGTTAGAGACTGCTCGCGACGATCTCCTCGAGAATGACGACAGAAAGTGTGTATAAGAATTGATTTTAAAGCAACAAACTACATAGGATACTCACTTCCACCGTCTATTTCGCAGATTATTCAGTAGCGGGAAAACACTTCGCTGCTCTGTGCTTAACAGGGAGGACGCGTTCCAGTCGGAACTATAGTTCCGACTATAGACACACGTGAAGAGGCCGTGGCAACAGAAGTGGTCGTAGTTTGATGCGTTCGTAGAATACTGACAAGATCAGAAACTAAGCCCTCTGCCTTCAAACAAGCAGTGGCAAAGATTTGGCACTAGTGGATGACATTTACTGACTCCAAGATAATATCTGAAACCCTTATGCTTTTTCAAATAATGAAGTAAAATATGGCCTCATTGACTTAACCGTACAAACCAATTAAACTGTATATTCCTAGCTTAAATCTCACTCTAAGGCAATGGATCGAGCTAATTGCATAGCCTCCATCCTCTGCACAAGTGTTTGATTATTTTTTCGTTCTTCCTCCAACAATCGCTTTAGTTCCTGGACTTCACGCTCAAGATCAGTGGCTGATCTAGGGCAGGATACTGAATTTCATATTCGAAATAGACCACAAATTACTTGCACTGTGTTTAGATTCAGGAGTTGTAGAACAACAACAAATCACCAGTCGGAACTGAAGGGCTAATCCAGAATTACTGCATAAAAAGAGTACTACCTTTGTTAGTTTTACGGAGTGTTTCGATTTCTTCATGCAAACCCCTCAGCATGTTTTCATGTTGCACTCGTAAAAAGTTTATACATTTTTCCAGCTCTGCAACTTTGCTTTCTTCATTGTGGGCACTTTCTCTAGGACCACTGTGTACAGTGTTTGATGTATATGTGTTGGTATCTTTTGGGCACTTCGGTTCTCGGATGCTTATACTAGCACGTTCCGGTTTATTGGGATTCTCCACCGAAATCATTCGTGTCAGCAAACAAAAAACGGAATATGGATAAATCAACGCAAAAATGTTCGAGGTTATCCTCTTGTAAATGGATTTCTCTATATTTCTCTTGTCATTGTGTTAATTGAAAACCAAAACGCCGTTGCTGTCATTCAATTCAAGCGGTAGCGTCCATAGAATAGTTTAATGTTTTTAAAATGAAACAAAAAAACAGTAATGTGGGAGTGCCGTTTAATGGGTTCTGTGGGTGATAGGCGGAAACAGAACGCAACGGCTTTCGACGGTTACATTTCTCCAGGGAAGAAATCCTCGAGCAAGTGAGGTAGTTATGCGTCGCAACGCTCCCAAATTTTTTCGGAGTGCTGAAGTGGAGAATAATTAAATGCATATCAATTTTTCTTCCGCACGTTAGCCAATAACTGGGTAAATATGTACAACTAGGTTCGAGCTAGTTGACAGACGGAAGTACACACGTGACCGTGTGCAAGATCTTACGCTGGAGCACGGAATATGTGTTTGATTAGCGGTCCAGGCAAATTTCGAACCGAGCCACTGTCGTGGCACTCACGATATGTTCTGATAAAGAGTTGCAGGCTTTTCAGATCCCAGCCAAGAGAAAACCGTGGCTCAGATCAAGTCTGTTGTACTGGTCTTTTGGTTTCGAGGAGGGCCGTCTGAGTGAACCAGTATCTGCAGACGTGAGCAGGGATATGCACGGGTGGTTAGGGGGCATCTGAAACATAAATGCTAATAGTAAGTAACCTGTCAGTCTGCGGTATCCCAGGGAGAGAAGATCTAGCTCGTGAGGTCGCTGAGGGTGAGTTTCTTACTCAACCCACGAAGTGCTGTCGTCGTGCGGTTTTGAACAGTTTCCAAAATAAGTTTGTCCTCCTGTAACTTTACAGACCAAGCTAGGGTCCCTTCGTCGAGGTGAGGACAATCAGAACATCTGTACGGATTGTTGTATCATGGTCGCTCGAACATTCCAAATGTATATTTCGGAAGTGCTAGTGCGCTATTAGCTTTCCTGGTGCTCGGGTCCATGTTCAGGGAACCCGGGGGGTTCTGTGTCATGAAAGTTTCAAGATTATTTTTTCTGCCCGTGGCTTGGGACGGTACTCTGCCGAGGAAGCAAGGGAGTTGTGGTTATGTCTGATGTGGTTAACCTTGCACTTGTTGATATTAAACCAGATGGAGTTTTATTCAGACCATTTGTAAAGGGCTATACTATCAGCCTGCAGGGCGCTCGCGTCAGAGCCACTGCACATACTACGCCAGATTCTTGTGTCATCGGTAGACAGCCTCAGTGGGCACGACACTTCAGATGGCACGTCATTGATGAACATAGGGGAAAATGGTGGTCCCGGGATAGAGCTCTGTGGGACTCCGCCGGGATTGAGTCTAGCAGAGGATATGGAGGAACCTACCGGCATACGATAAGAACTGTTTGTTGAAATAGATTCGAGGCAGCGGAGAAAGTTAACCTCGACGCCATAACTGTGGGTAACTCAGACAATGATTCAGACTGTTGGTTGTCGTTCTGAATTATTTATTCAGCTATCGATACGCGGGTTCGTGTCAATTGCCCAAGGCGCCGGATCCAGTTGGTTTTTCTTATTCGCTGCCAGACCGGCCTCCATTGGTCTGGAAGGCAATCGTAGGAAATACAGCATAGCATCGCTCTTGAGCATTGCAGTAAAGGCCAGCAAAGAATAAGATTGTCCATATATTGGTGTTTTGATTAGATGGTAATCAGGCCATGCTTCAAGGCAATCTCTAGCGACGTTACCAACAGCTCCATAAGAGAGACGGTTTCGATGAAAGGGTTGTTGCCTGAGGTGGAATTAACGGGGGAGGCCTGAAAGGCTACCCATTGTGTACTCTTTGGCCGTCATCATTCGCCACCATAAAGAACTGCTCAACGAGATCTATTCTAGAGAAAGAGTATGTGAGGGTCAAACCACCGCGAGGATGTCGGAGTTCAATCGGATACAACTGGAAACTTTTAATTCCAGTATTTCCCGTATCACTTTTTAGCCTGCGACTAGTTTGGTGGCCGCACCCTAGACACGCTGAACGGCGAGTATGTTTTCCTTAAGGCCGGTGTACACGAACTGATTTTTCTGCACAAGGAGCTCTCCTTTGCTAACAGCGTAGAGCGTTTGCTCATACCGGGAAAAGTGTGCTTAATCATTATAACGGCGCGAAGTTCTTTTTTTGCAACTCTCTCGTGGTGATACGCCGAGGATAATTTAGAGACAGCTAGATGTCCAGACGTTTTTTCAGACCAATATTCGTGATATCTACTGTGCTGTACACACTAAAAATCACGAAGGCACTACCAAAACCTTCACCAAGTAACACGTGCGCCCACTTATTGTCATTTGTTGGGAGACTCCAGTCGTCCGACTAGCGTTTATCGCGTCAAGATCAATCTTTAGTGTTCTGGGATTGGCAGCGTTCGAGGTTTTTAAATCATCGCCGGGCTGATTTCCTCATTCCCTTCGTGGCATTGTCACCATCACTTCCCACACATCCGAGGCTGTTTGGGAGTTTTAACATTAAGCTTTTTATTTTTGGGTTAGCTTATGGTCGGTATGCCAGTAAAACCTAAATGTAACCCTACCGGGACAGCAGTCTAACTGTAATATTTTGTGAGTCTAGCGGATCGGTGATGAACGTAGAGATCAGGACCTAATGTACTTCGTATCTCAGTTCAGTGAGTCGCCAACAGCATACGCTAAATTTCGTGTAGACACTGATGAAGTATGTGAGCAGCAAAAAGGAAAGTCAATCACTGCAAAATTCGAACCTGCGCGGAGAATCAACGGAGGCGTTATCACCGGGCAAACCGCACAAACACACGGTAAAAATGAGCCAAAATTAAAACCAAACATGCTGAAGCTCCCGTTCGAGAGAGACACCACTGAATAAATAGTCGCAGGAGTTCTAAATAAGGCATCGCAATGAGGTTTGGTGGAATTTGAAGATTGGGATAATAAGTAACAAATTATCACGTTTATCCAAACTGGAGCACACGTAAAGTACACATGGAGTAGGCATAATTTTGGTTGGACTGGGTATAGGCAAGTCGTGGACTGGACTCATCGAAAATGAGCAACATTCATCGAACGTACGATGTAGTTATGGAATGGTCGAAACTTTTACAGCATAAATGAAGTTACCAATCAATGGACGGGGATTTAGCTCATATACCACGCATGCTACATGTTAGCCAGTCAGCGGAGTTGTAGGAAGAACTAACACTTGCGCGCGGTAAAATTGTTTGAGGTACGTTGCTATTTGATAAAAAAAATTGACATATCTGACGAACAAGTGACTCCATTGGATACAGAATCGTTGTTTGTACGGATGCCGTTGGAAGAAAACAACGTGGACGTTAGATTGATTGAGAAAATGGACGGATCTGTCCTGCGTGCTACCTACTGAAGGAATACTTGAAGCAATCAGTGCGCACAGCTTGGCGTGTTTTCCTGGTTGTATCAAAATGCTTGATGTATACACTGCTTGACCAGAATCAGACGGCTTTGTGCCGCTCGTGCATTGGATAACGAACTGCATCAGATACGGCAGTTTTTATCATGCAGCAAATATCCGAAGTGATTTGAGGAGAGATTCAAAGGTGTGTTTTTCCATCTGCCATTGAGTGAGTATATGCGCAGAATACTTGAAGAACACTCATTGTCACTTGCTACCACACCCCACTTGCCAAGAGTCCAGTCGTCACGTATATAACAGTACATAACGTGTATATCAGTCCGAACTCCCTGCTGCCGATTGAGCAGCCGGCGCAACATCTCACCGAAACAAAAGCAATCAACGAATACGAGCGCAAGTTTGAATCCAACGTTGACTGAATACCTACTGGGAACTAGGTTAACTGACCAATTAACAAACTACACTAAATGGATGGCCATGCTATCAGGTTACATGAAACTAAACACCTGGAAGGAGCGAACGCCATCGATTTTCAAGCGTCACCTGATAAGACAACGCGTGATTGGCCCATCAGGGTTATTTCTTGTTTTATTGTTGGCTCAAAAAACATGTTTGCAACGATACACTGAGGCGACCGCAATTAGGAGCCGCGTCACGACCGAACCGTATGTTTTTGACTCCGCACTTCATGTTAGTAAACAGATTACAGGAATTTCCTCTGAGTGGTGCGTTCAAATTTGCGTTTGCTGACGCGGAACTTCTCGTCTGCTCCTGAAAACTTGGTAATGTGAACATCAACAGGTAATGTGCTCAAACCATTGTTACCCCAGTTTTCTTATTAGTCTATGTACGGGATTACGTTGCTGGCAATAAGGCCGGAAAGATTCATGATTTGCAGGAGAGATGCTAACGGATCGAGCGGTGGTCATTTTGCCTAAAAAGGAAGATTCGAGTCACTTTCACTCCAAACATTCGCTTGTCAGGAAAGTCGTGATTCCACGAAAAGTTCTTGCTGGCAGTTACAGGCTTCCAATTTATTTATGAGAAGGCCGAAAAGAACAGTATCCAAAGCTCTAGGGAAATGATGTGGGGTAACGTCTTTCATTCATTCATTGTTTTTTGACCTCTCATGTTGTCAATGGCAGTAAGTTCTGGTTACTTAGAACCGGTTGAAAATAGTGCGTTGCTGAGTGCAGAACCGAGGGACGTTTTCAGTAAACATCTAGGGATTGTTCCTTCAAGCAAATGCTCTCCATCTTATGGAGGATGGTAGGAAAAACGATTAACCCATGACAGTTAAGAGCAGTGTCAGTCTCCTGCTGGAAATGCACACACGCATGGGACACTCTCTTGTGCCTCAGCCAGATTGTTATTCCTGAATATGTTTAAACTGGTTATAGAATGGCATCCCCAGAATGGAGGGTGTTTGTTTCAAGATAGGAGCACGAATCCATTGTGTTATAAGGCTTATCTCAGACACATATTCCGACCGGAGAGGACGGTTGTCAGAAGTGTTCGCGGACATAACGCAGTGGTTGAATTTAATGGCACTTTCGCGGTATCACGTGGTAGATCTTTCAGCGACACCCTCTGATTACCCTGGCAATTATTTGGGACTTCGAGGGGGGCACTGTATGAGGCTGTTAGGAAAACGGTGTAACGAACTCATTCTTTAAGCGATGGCGCATGTATTTGATTGGGAAATTTCAATTCCGCAAGCTACCAGTTAGGTGTTCGACCGGTGTGGCGACCGTCTTTAAGTTGGTGTCGGTTTCTTACGTCAAGTGAATCTTCTACATCTTCCGGCTTGTCAATCATTTTCTGATCGGGAACAAACATCAGATATAAGGCGTATTTTCTGTGAAAGCGGCAAACAAAAAGTGGAATTTCGTAGTTCATGTGGAGGCAAATACGTCGATGACTCTGTAAATAAAGGCTCTAAAATCAGCGGTGGTTTGTCCCCACCAAATCGGGCTTGAAATTGAAAATGGTTGAGAAGCCTAGTATCGGGTCGAATATACTCCTTGAAAGTTTTAACTGAGACTCTCAGCACAACTCTCTGTGACCAGTATCCAATGAAATGGAGTGACTGGAGGTAAACGGTCGCCATTTCTCAGCGGTGGTTTAACCACTATTCAACTTACTCTGTAGGCCTTACTTATGAGATCCATGTCACGTAAACAAGATGTTCGTCCTGGATGCCTTTTAGGTTGTTTGACATGTCGTGTTCAAAATTTCTCAAGGAATGCTACAGCCACAAATTTTGAAAATCGCACGTGGTAATCCAATTAAAATGTGGCTACCTCGTTGAGCTGAGCAGTGCCAAAATCACCTGGACCATGATATGGGACAAACTACTGTCAACACTGGAGGCTTTTTAGGACAACAGAAATATTTTTAACATCCGCCGTACTGCTCAACGTTGGGCAGCATATATCGCCGACACACAGCGTGCCATGGCCACGGGGCTGGCTTTGGAACAAGGACGCATCGCACCTGTCTGAGGGGCACATATCGGTCAGTGGGAGTTGAAGCAAGGTTCTAGCTTATGTGGCAAGCAGAACCTCTAATGCGCTAAGGGTTCGGCGTAGTAGCTATTCGGAAGTATATTGCTTTGGTTCCAACCACATCTGCGAAATGTGAGATCTCTGTAGGAGTGGGGATATGTGGTCTAATATTATGGATCACCAGTGTGATTTCTGGGAGTTTATTCAACAGACCAAGGCAACTTACTCTTTGCACCTGGGAGTTGAGGTGGTAGTCGATTGATTGAAATAGCCTAAGTAGTCGTCATTCAAATCTGATCACAGGTTTCACATTGATTGATTACGCAGAGAACAGCGTGGGAAATGAGCTACAGTAACTTCGGAGAATGTGTGGATCGCGACTGAGTGTTGTGTGCCTTCTTGGAGAGCGACAAGCGCCTCATCACAGTCGGAGCCTACATGAGCGGTCCCGTGGGACTACCCACTTGTTTCAGGTGAGCGGGGACTCCAGAACTATATCTGTTTTTCATGCTTTTTGAGGGTGGTCGGTGGTATACACCTGTGAGAGCTATGGAGCACTTTTGATTTCTAAGCTGGATAAGAAAACGCCCTCATTCACCGACTAAACCGCCGTTCAAGCGATTCACTTACGTTCTTATAGGGCAAAGTGGTGGCCATAGATGGACCATAGGAGTTTAACGATTGGCAAAATGAGGCACACTGCCGTAAAATGCTTTTGAGAAGGAAACAGTTAGGTGTAATAGAGGTTCGCAACAATAATGTGGGCCACTCCTCCTGACCCATGGTGTTCTGCATGTTGCCGGCCATCCGAAAGAGCGTGGACAGATCTTCCATACGGGCAGGCGCGTTTGTTATCCAGCTTGGAGAACCGCGAAATAAAAGTTGTAATCCGCGCGAAATCGAGACAGGTACTCGGCCGGACCATTCTTTACTTGGGAGAGAGAAGTGGATTCAAGTAACCAGCATCAGGGCACATATCAAGACGGGCATTGAATTACGGAGAATGGCAAATGTTTTGATCCATGTATTTAAAACTCCATCTTCTTATTCATTGACATTTCTTCAAGGTGTCTTGGGTCTGACAGATAACCAGCCATGGCATAACATCTGACCGTGTGCCCACAAAATCTCTTCCGCCATGTGAAAAGACGCAAATTGCAGAAAATGTAGTGAGATCACCTTCGATGTCCCCAAAATTCTGAACTCCCCGCGACGTGAGACTTGCCTTGCCAGTACCACCGCGCCTGTTCACATTACCATGTGAATGTAAATTTACTACAAACCACTAGCATCAAAGTTAGTGGGCCAGCATAAGTATCGCAGTTATGTTCGTAGCTGTATAATGAATCCGCATCATCTCTACTGCTGTAGGTAGCATTCACTAGAATAACAAAGGTGAGCTATTACCGTTAGGAACGCCACTTAACCGGTCTTACGCTTGTTTGAATTCTGAAGGTCGACTGGAATTTTCCGTTGACGCACTCTTCCACTCCGGCGGCTGCTGTGCGGTTGTGCTCAATGTGCTCTCACGTCCAGCTCCCCAGCACCCCTCAATTGTTACGTTGAAGTCTGTTGTGGACGGTGAGTGAATCAATGAATAAAGTTTGTTTGCAGATTCATCGTTTTCTCCCTGCGACTTCCGATTCACGGTAGCATAAAGTTAAGGCAACCTTGTGCGTACAAATTCGGGAACCAGCATTACTATATATATTGCACATACGTGCAGGGAACAGTGTAAGCTATATGGTTTTCTATTCTTGTTAACTGATATCACTTCAGTTTCGTACAAGAATGCTAATGCAGCACATTTGAATTTCGTTCAAACTGAATAAAGTCACCTTGGATAAAATACACAAGTTGCGCACATCCACTTGTTCTTCTCTTCGTTGTGCAACTATTTGATGACATTACACCAGTCTTCAACACAGTGTTTAGTTATGTCGCACAAACAACTTCGTCGCAATTTACACCACCCACTGGCAGACCACGGTAACTGCGCAATATCCTTGACAAAGTTGCAGCTTACGTTGAAAGTTGGATGATTGTTGTGTTCACAGAAAGTTGATGAACATGTTTGCTGTCCTTATTTTTCCTTCTCGTTGGTTCATCTCCTCACATTGAAGTTCTTCTCGATAACGACCACGAGCTCTTTCTGCGATGACTGACACGACCACTCACGTCACGCGCCGTGAATTCTGAATCTTATGTGTTCCTCAGTCTTGATACCGTTTGCATGTAGAAACTTGTCCACGAATAGGTCTTCCTCCTCACTTTTCACTGCCGGCCATGGTTTCATTTGCACTTGATCGCTCCGCCAGTAGGCGGCAGTCGAAGTTGATCATATTCACGTGGACCGTTATTCCCGGAACTTGTAGGTTTAGTCGATTCAATATCAAAAGCTGTTGTTGCATTTCTTTACTCAGTTTATGTTAGGAAACGCACTTTTCTCAAAAACTCGCTATATTTTCCGAGGTAAATAAATGCTCCTATTCAGAGAACTCGAATGTCCGCCATTATTCTGGAAGATTCGAGTTCGCGCGCTCCCTTCTGATTGGTCCGTTAAATGTCCTAGGACCAAGGCCCCCGAAAACCTATAAATGCAGCCGTTTTGCGCCACTGTTCGCCTCCGGGATAAGCAGCAAATAAGGATGATATGAAGGCCGCCTTTTTCCTTTCTTGTTGGGGGATTCTGAGTTGCGAGAGTTGGGTCAGAGTACTTGCGTTCTGATTATTCGTGTTGTTTGCGATATTGTTGCGTTTCGTTTGTGATCGTGGTACTGATCGCGGTCTCTGTGTTTCGTTCTTGCCTTCCTCCCTCAGGGTGTCGTAAAAGTTGGCGACGGGTGTGATTTCTGATCATTGGCGTTGGACGATAATCACGTTAAGCTGCTATTGCAGCAACAGATGAAGCTTATGGAGATGCTTGCATAACCATCGTCCAATACGCGTCTTGGCCAACCCACACAACCTGGTGGTGCACGATCTGTAGAAAGTTTGGCAGCGGGTATCCCCGAATTCGTTTTCTATCTGCATGCAAACGTGGCATTCGATTCTTGGTTCCGTCGATACGATGAGCCATTCCGCATCAAAGTTTCCAATCAGGACGATTCGTGGGAGGTCCGGCTTCTTCTCCATAAACTTGTCCAGGTGGATCACAAGCCGTTCGCTAACTTCATCCTGCCCAAGAGCACACGCGACATCGATTCCAATGAGACGGTCAGTGTTTGTCGCAGATATTCAGTGACCAGTTATCTCTATTCAACTTGCGGTACCACTGCCTCGAGCTGATCAAACGGGGCGCTGATTGTCTTTTCACATATGCTGGCATCGTAAATCGCGAATGCGGGAGTTTCAAGTTATCCTCCCTCACGGAGGATCAATTCAAATGCCACATCTTTGTCTGTGGCCTCCAGTCCCCCAATGATGCTGACCTCCGTACACGCCTGCTCAATCGGATCCAACAAGACGAGTCAGTTACCCTTCAGAACCTCACCACTGGAGACCATCGACTGCTCAGCCTGAAACACGATTCTGGCTTGGTCCAGAATGCCACTCAGTCTTCAGCCTCTGTCAGCACAGGCACATGTCCAAAGCAGCAGCAACAACTCTCCTCCACGTACCGCCCAATGAACTTCACCTCGAATGAGTCGCCGCCCTCCTCATGCTGGCACTGCGGTGCATGGAATTACACGCGTAACTGCCCCCTTCAAGCAACACCGCTGTCAGCGTTGCATAAAGGTTGGCCACAAAGACGGTTATTGTCAATCACGTACACCGAACAGTCAACGGACAACTAACAAGCGGCCGCGCCCACCTTACTCTGAACCAAGTGCCAGGTTCAACAGCTTGCTTGCATCGTTCAAAGTGGACGTCGTCTCGCGCAGTATGTTTGTGTCCGTACCGTTCAACGGACATCCAGCTCGTCACCGTTTTGACACTGAATCTGATATCACACTCATCTCCAATCGCCTGTGGAGAGCAATTGGCCTCCCGCCAGTCCAGCTGACATCCCTTTCCGCCACCAGTGCCTGTGAAGTTACGGTGCAATTTACCGAGCGATTGCATTGCCGTGTCAGCTTCAAAAACAGGACCACTGGCGGAGTCTGTTACCTCTCCAATTCAAATCACAACCTACTTGGTCTCGACTGGTTTGAACAACTCGGCCCGACCGAACTACCAATTACACGCATTTGCAATCGACCACAGTCCTCCACAGCGAAGCCACCTTGCATGGCGGACGAGCTCATTCGACGCTTCAGGTCGGAATTCGATGAGGAACTTGGTTGCTGCACTCGTGTCCAAGCGGTTTTACACCTCGAACCTGCAGCTCAACCTGTTATCCGGCCGAAACGCCCAGTACCCTACGCTGCCTTACCACTCGTCGACCAGGAACTCATACGCCTTGAGGAGTTAGGGGTGCTGACGCCTGTCACCTACTCATCCTGGGCAGCCCCCATCGTTGTCGTGAAAAACGTCAATGGGTCAGTTCGCACTTGTGCTGATTCCTCTACCGGGCTCAATGCTGCCTTGGAAGCTAACTGCCATCCACCGCCCGTCCCTGAAGACCTGTTCACGATCCTCAGTGGTGGAACCTGTTTCGCCAAGCTAGATCTAGCCGATGCACACCTGCATTTCGAAGTCGCCCCACAATCCCGTGGTCTACTGACGATCAACACACATCGCGGTCTTTACCAGTACACCAGACTGCCATTCGGTGTAAAGACCGCCCCAGCCATCTTCCAGCAGATCACGGATGACATGATGTCCAGCCTGCCTGGTACAGCTGCCTACTTGGACAACATCATTATTTTTGGGCGAACGCGTGACGACCTTCGAGAACGAATCGCAGCCGTTCTCCGACGAGTTCAAGATTAAGAATTTCGTCTTCGGGCAGATAAGTGTCAAGTTTTCATGTCGTCTATCAGATACCTTGACTTTGTTTCCAGATCCTGCGAACGTCCGTGCTATCCAACACATACCACCTCCGAAGGATGTCTCATCATTCCGCTCGTTCCTGGGTCTCGCTAGCTATTAGGGCTCCTTTCTGCCTTCGCTACACGACATCCGAGCCCCCTAAACCACCTCCTCAGAAATGACACACAGTGGCGCTGGTCTCCTGAATGTGCACAAGCCTTTGAAAAGATCAAGTCTATGCCGAGGTGCGACATCTCGCTGACTCATTTTGCTCCCAGCCTCCCAACTGTTGTGGCTGCAGACGCCTTCAATTTGGGCGTTGGTGCCGTGATTTCTTACGTCTTCCCCGATGGGTCTGAGAATGCCATCACTCACGCTGCAAGGACACTCACAGATGCTGAGAAGAAGTACGGCCAAATCAAGAAAAAAGGCTTTGGCACTCATCTCTGCTGTGAAGATGTTTCACAAGATGAGTTACGGACGTCATTTCACCCTTCTGACTTTCCAGAATCCAGTTCGTCGATAGGCATTGTGAGTAAACCACGCGTTGTTGGAACAATTGTTAGACTTTCGGGATCCACCGACATCATCCAGTTGGGTCCTGAATCTGTCGGAAGCGGTTAGCCGCAAAAGTGAAGAGACGACATGAGGTATTTCTCAAGGATTCTAGCTCGGTGGTGAAGTTTATCCTGAGCGTGGTGTAGTCCATCTTCAAAGTGAACACAATCATTATAAACTGCATGTACCCAACAGCCAACATGGCAGCTGCAACTTTCTGTTTTGGCGTGGGCTTGAACCTGAACCAGGGAACAACGAAAGATGCCGCCGCCCCCTCGGATTTCGCTGAGATAGCCGGCAGCCCCACAATTCGTTGGGAGACCTCAGAAATAATAAATAAGTCCGACCGTTTTGGCATCTTCACGTAGGTTTTGATGCAATGTGATGTCGCCATATGCACTGTCACCCCATACCCTTTGACCACTATTACTATTTTCCTCGACTCCTCTTTCCTAATTACATATTCCGTCTGATGTTCACCCCCACATAGGCACTGGGGAGGCTCCCGTCTAAAAAGAATTTGAGAAAAGATGAATCTCACAGGGTCGTACATCAACCCGATAGAGGCCTGTGAACTCTCGCAGGTGAACGGCTGCTTTGGTAAGGGAGCGCGAAACCTGAGACAGTCTTCGGTCAAATGCCAGGGGACCCAGGTACTTTCTAGTGACTGCGGTCACCTAGGCTTCTCTTTGTTGACCCGAATGCTCTTCCGTTCTGCGGGAAATCGACCAGCTCCTCAGCCATATAAAACGTTCGTTGCTGAATCATTCTGCTAACGATTGGAGCCCCTACCGAATTGAGCGAAATCTGATGATCCAATAAATGCCCTGCTCAATGTCCAACGGTAGGTACTCTCACTGAAACAGAAACGGCTAATATGAAGGCGCTCGTAATAACTGGATGTAATATGGCAGGTTTTGGACTAACGCAAGCAAATTCTGATAGAGAATTTGAAAAATCCTCAGAAGTTGGAAGAAGAACATTACGGTGCAACGAAATAGATGACTAAGCACCACTGGGTAAGTGGGAACGATAGAACGCAGTCGGATTCACTCAAACAAACGCTCACTGTTTGGGTCGCAGCACAACTGTTCGCTGACTGATAAGTGGCAGGAGTTATTCTCCTCAGTAAGAAACACAGGAGGAAAATGTATAATTCTGGCGAATAAAATTTTACCAGGCTCGGAGATGATAACAATAAGAGAATGCGTAGCGCCAGCCGAAGTAAGAATAATGATGGCCGTCGAAGTAGCTATGTGTGCTCAGTGTTCACGGTTTTACCACTAACAAATAGTATGGCAGATTTATGGTTTTAAATGAGACCCAACAGTGAAAATTCAGGACTTTGCCTTGATTCGAACCAGCGGCAGAGTCAGCATGCATTAACGCAGCAAGTGTTCCATCAGCCGAGCTACGAAGTCAAGCCAGGAGCTCGGAACTTTTACATTTAGACTATGTCACCCACCCGTTCCACTGTCTTATATGAGATCCACCAAGTGATTCATAGGATCGCCTGTCCCGACAGAATTTCTCAAACAGTCCATGCTGGAATCTACCAGCGCCACTGCTGAGTACGGTTGAGTTTCACCTAAAATTACAAATCTACCCTACTGCTTATCAGTCATAGAATTTCTATGCTCAGCACTAGCATTGATGGATTCCCGCGTGAACTGTTTCAGAAATCCCGCCGGGGTGGACGATCCCCTGAGTCATTTGATGGCTTCCACATAAGGCAGTAGGACGGGGGGAACAGAGTCCAAATGTGAAATTTCTGAGCTCCTGGTGTAGCTTCACCGCACAGCTGCTACAGCGCTTGCCGCAATAAGGCATGCTGTGCTTAACAACTGTTGTTTTATAGAAGGCTAGTGACAACGCGCCACATCTTTAGCTATTTTGTCCTCGCTGACCATTCTTCTTGCAACCGAAATTTTCTTGATGTAGGTTCCGAAATTTTCCCGGAAAACTGAAAAAACCGTCCGAATTGCGCGCGCGAAATTTCTTTTCTCCCACGGACAGTATACTTGATGTATTCATAAACCCCGATATTTTGTTTGTGGAAACTTGTTTCTGACTATCTTTTTCTCCTTACTTGTGACAGCTGGGCCTTTTCTAGCGTATTCATCGGCTTCATTCTGCGTTTGGTCGCTGGCCCATTATGGGACTGTTGCATTCCTGTCGTATTCGCATGAACCAATAACCTCGGGACCTGTAAATTTGGTGACTGCCATATCGAGGTTCCTTGTTAGCTCCTATTTGTTTCATACTAATTTTTTGTATCTTAGCATCCTATTGAGGAGAAACCTGCCAATATGACCGCCTTCTCTTTTGAATCCGAATTGGTCGCCCAACGAGCTCGGAATGCATAGGCCCACACTGAATCAGAGATGACGCCATTCTAGGTCCAGTTTGTCGACGGGCGTTGTGGGTAGGTTAAGCGTAGCTGGAGGAACCCTTTAGACGTCCGCGACTAACAATGACCAGTGCAATTTGATTCGGAAAGAAAGCAGAACGAAAAGCAACATATCTGCACTGATCGAACCAAACACATCAGTCTCGGAACGATCCTACGCAACCTGATATAGTTCGCATCTGCTTCATAATTTCAAGGCTACCAGAGAACATCCCGCGCAAATCAAACGCTACACACCTGGCATCATCAAGCGTACACTGCGATGAGAAACAGGCCTCAACGTCAAATTTCTCCCCTGTAGTCCGAATGGTCGATTTGCAAAGACGGTACTCATTATCGAATGCAATCTTCCAGAGCGCGCATGACGTGCAGAAGAGCTCAGAAGTAGCCAGGAAAGGATGGACCGTTATCTCGTGCGTCTCCGACGGAACATGCACTGATTTATCGCACCACCGAAAAAAATCAATGCCCACCTGTCTCTTCCACGGTCTCTTACCTGTAGGAATATTTCATCCATGTATGAGAACAGGGCTATGAAACACTTACGGAACCGCAGTGAAGCACCCACTATTTTATTCGTTGGAAGTGGCCATCGCAGCAGAACTCTGGTGAGGGAGACGTCTCTCCATTACACCGCTAAGCCAACCACAATCCAAGCTTTCTCGTGATTAGTTGTATTCAGCAGCAGTTGGTGGGGTAAGTAAGGCGGACGAACAGCCCCACCCTTACTGGTGTCAGCTCTGGCAACACAACATTTGGTCAGGTGTGCCTCAACACTCTCGCTATACTTTTGCGTCAATCTGGGGTGGTGTTGAAGTTTTCTACTCAGTGAACTTGGACGTTTTTGAGCCTTTCGTGTGTCTTCGGCAGGGTTCAACTTGTCAGACCACAACACCACGCCAACGTACCGACCATCCTGGGTATGCCAGAGAGCTGTACATTACGTGCCGCTTGTTGATCATCACAGGAGTTTGTTATCCTGTCATATGTTATCCTGCATACAAAATGAGGTGAATCTATTGTTCTACTCTCCAGGCAATGAACTTCAAGCTTACCCCCTGTCAAAAGTGACACTAAGCTTCATGAAATCCACCCCAAAATGGCTTTCACAGCGTGTGGCTGACTTGTGCTGAGCTGTTACTCATTCTGCTTGCGGCACACCACAATCTGCTATCCTTTTCCAACGAGACCGGGCGATGTACCGTTCGAGCGAGATCAACGTGAGACGTCCTGCCTGGATAAGGTTTCCGTTGATTCAGACGAAATGCCTTTGACAGTAAATGTCTCAACCCTTTTACCACCATCTAAAGACTCATCATTCAAACTCAGCTGTTGACAATCAATGGTACTTGTCCTATTTGATGCACGAATGTCGGGCGTTTGCTTCATCGTAGGAAGCCTCAATCGGTTAGCTGGAGACTCGTCTATGAGTGCGGTATCAGAACCGTCGTCAGGAAACCCATATACTACAACCCTCCCAACCTAACCAACCTTACGGACATAGAGTCAAGACAAACCCCACCCACATGCACAGCGGTGTATTGGATCATCCAGGTAGGGTTCAGGTCTCAAAGAAGTCAGTGTGTCAGATCTTAGCGTCTACATGAAGGTCATGGACACCGTCAAGGACTCCGCAGTTTTTGGCCGTATAGCTGGGCGGCTTGCAAACTGGGCATCATTCACAGTTGAACGAAATCCTACGTTGTTTTCTCAATGACATGTTCCAAACCACAGGGTCGCCGGAAAACCACGATCTTCACTGTACACTGTAGCGTAGTACGACTTACTTACCGTGCCGACGATGGTCGACACATGGGGCGTTTGGAACTCTTAGCGGAAATGCATGATCTCAGTCCTGCAGATTCGGTTGCGGATTAGTCTGGCAACGAGCTGACCATACACGTTACTTTTCTTTATATAAACTCAATAAATTCTTCGGATTAAAGCTTCCGACCATCTACCACGACAGATTCAACTGCATTTGCGGATATCTGTCGCGTATGGCAAAGGATTGTATACACGATATGGGGTAGGCCGGATGAGCAAGTTAACTCGTGAGACCGATAAACTCTAAAACAATATGTTTTCTGCGTTTGACCGCGATAACCGTTCCAAACCATGGGTTCGAGTGGTTATTCAAATTAAGTTTACCCATTTATGCAAAGAAACCACTCTCAATCTCACTTAATGCACGTCAACAAAGCATTAAAGCTACCTATGAACCTTGGGATGAGTAAAACGAAATGCACCAATCGGTATATTCTCTCAATTTTTCGAAGCTGGCAACGGACTGAGAAACAAATTCGTAATACACGAAATCTGGGTACCCGAAGTATCATAGTGGGCTACTCCAGCAAACCACGTGATCGCAGGGTACACGGGAAAATCTTATTATTTTATTACGTCCTACTTGCTCCAAGTTCGTCTTGTGGTTCGAGGGACTCACCAATATTTTAGGTTTTCAGGTCACCAGGGGAGAATTGACCATAGTGGAGAGTGTTGTCCGGTGCTGTTGGTGTGACTTTAGCACAATGCAGGACCCAGCAGTGCCATTGTGTCTTGACCGACCATATGGACGCGGTCAATAGCCTAAGCGATCTTGATGTATTTCCTCCAGCACAAGCAGCTTGATTAAATCCTAGAAGCAAAGTGACTGAATTGAACGGTCAGCATTCATACAATAAAATATACCTTGTCGTTACCATGTGTTAGAAAAGTGAAAAGGCGCTACATGAGCTTCGAAGATGGATGCGATACGTGATGTTAGATGCGCGAAATATGCGACTTGCAGTGAACGCTGTCAAATGCAAAATAGCCTCCATAGGCAACTTGGGAAGTGGAGCGCGTCCCCCACGGCTTTTTCGCGTGTAGTCGTTTGGGTAGGGTGCAAGTTTTGCCTCAGATGTGACCTCCGCCCCATAGTTTTCTGGAGGGGTCTGGGGGCGGGGCAGTTTATCATTTTCCGGCGCCAGCCATCTACATGGTCATCGTCCAAGTGGCAGAACTAGTACGGATTAACCTGAGCCCATGTGGCATATATACACGGATGGATGACAAAATTTACACCTTTCGAAGCACAAAAGGGTGTTCTGCTGGCTTTTTCACTATAAGTCTCAAAAAGAGTGCACTATGTGACCTTCCTTCGGAAGATGCGTAAGGGTAGCCGGTATTTTGCTTTATAGTGCTAGGTTCATGGAGTAATACGCAGAAGGTTGTCTCAACCTCATGCTACCGTGAATCGGAAGTCGCAGGGAGAAAACGATGAATCTGCAAACAAACTTTATTCATTGATTCACTCACCGTCCACAACAGACTTCAACGTAACGATTGAGGGGTGCTGGGGAGCTGGACGTGAGAGCACATTGAGCACAACCGCACAGCAGCCGCCGGAGTGGAAGAGTGCGTCAACGGAAAATTCCAGTCGACCTTCAGAATTCAAACAAGCGTAAGACCGGTTAAGTGGCGTTCCTAACGGTAATAGCTCACCTTTGTTATTCTAGTGAATGCTACCTACAGCAGTAGAGATGATGCGGATTCATTATACAGCTACGAACATAACTGCGATACTTATGCTGGCCCACTAACTTTGATGCTAGTGGTTTGTAGTAAATTTACATTCACATGGTAATGTGAACAGGCGCGGTGGTACTGGCAAGGCAAGTCTCACGTCGCGGGGAGTTCAGAATTTTGGGGACATCGAAGGTGA
>QNGE01000411.1:0-16893 GCA_008508345.1 Paragonimus westermani
ACCTTGGGCCGTTGCCTCGAACCCGTGTATCAATCGCTGAAGCTGCTTTGTCACTTAGCACAGCTAACATACGCCTACCACTTCAGATATTCACGTGATCGGAGCAGAAAACTACAATCTATCAGACGGAGATTGGACCTGTTGTGCAACCACACATCCCGTGCCACTTATCCATGTTGAAGGATATTGGGGCAGAGATACTATGCAAGTACTATTCTTCCAGATGCGTAAGAAACCAATTAATCCAATGAGACCGATTTTCACAGAATCACAAAGTTGTTCAAGCACACCTACATGCGTTGCACTCGATGATGTTCAGTATAAACGACCATGCAATTTATCCTCCTTTTGTTCGAATGGGTTTTTATACAAATCTACTGTGTGACGTGCCCTGTGGGTCGTTTTAATCGCCCAAAACCATAACAACGAGGACGTGGTGAAACAAAGCTCCGCGATACGTCTAATTAAAAGTAATGGTACGTGAGCAGTGACCATTACCAGGAGAGACCGCCCAGACATGTGTAGTCCACTCTGGAACGGTGCATTCTATTTTAAGATAAGCATATTTCTGAATTAAACGTTTTGGCTATGCACGCCGAACACTGGCGTAGGATTTTTGCGATGTTGGCTACAGTTACATGGTCAGGGCACATGGACGTTGTAAAATATATAAGGCATACAACGTCAGATACACTGTAGCGGGTATTAATTGAGTGTTTACGCCCTAGTAGCACACTAAGACGGTCGACCGTCTTCTGAGTGTCTTCCTCAAGGTCGCGACCTTCGACAATCTGATGCTTCTTTCATACTACCAAACTATGGGATATACCCTGGTACATTCTTAAGAGTTCGTAGCTTTTATGAAACTGAGAAATGCTTTCGCTATAAGCACCATGTACACCAATCAGAAACGCCAAAAGCACATTGAGGTATACATTTGTGGCTGTTATGTGCAAGGAAAATCAACCAACGGCGTGTGAAAGAACTGTGAAGCCAGTGAGGCAAAATTAACTAGGGCAATGAAGAAAGTGCGAACGATGCAAATATTGGTTTACGCGGTTTCTGGTTGCAAATGGTGCAAACATGGTAATCGACTATAGTCGATTACTTCACTATAGTGAAGTGAATAGGAAAGAATTGGAACACAGACTGAACAAGTGAACTTGGTTCGATTGCGTCTATGCTGGCACCGTGCGCAGTAGAGTCCTTCGTGGAAGAATGGGGTAAACACGCAATCCCAGCGATACCATTGCGGAAAGAATTAGCATTTTATCCAGTTGTCTATGCTGGTGATTTCCTTTGCCCGCATTCACCGCAAATATCTGTAGTGACTTCTGCCGTTGGCAAAGCACCACGTGGTGCTGTGCTAGGTCCCGGCTGCGGTTCATTCGTCGTAGCAGGTGCCACTGTGTTTATCCTTGGACGTTTTGGTGCCCGAGGGCACTAAAACTGGAAATTAATCGCGGTGGCCGGTGCTGGTGTGAAAGCTGTCGGTTGCGATGCGATTGCATGTAGCGTTTCCTCGTCACGTGGACTGTCCGGGAGGTCCAAGGTGACGATGGAAACGTTGTTCGTGTCCGCAGATGAACTTGCAATCGGGTAGAACTATGGTGGCAATCGGCTACGGCCACAGTTGCGCAGAAACTCTCGAAGCTCCTCCAGAAGCTGGTTGAACGTCATGTCATCCAACTGCCTCCTTGCGACCATTCCCAGATCGATGAACTCACCACCCCGGAGGATCTGACGTAGGTTTTCCTGGGAGCCTCGTAGTTGGCAGGGAGGATGTCCAGAATTCCATTGACGCTCTATGGCCTGTCAGATTCTTATCTGGGCGTTCAAGTCGTGCCGTTTAAGGGAATGATGAGTCGCCTCTAAGAAGTTATTGTCTTGCCGGCCGAATGTAGGGATTTTAGGGTTGCGGCTGTTGGTCCATTTTTCAGATCTCATCAGCCTGTTCATCAGGTACTGATTGTAGAACGCCGGGTCAGTGGCCTGCATAATAGCTAATGCTGCAGCGTACCTCCAGCGGCTACGCGTTAGCATTGCAACCAAGAACCACTTTTTCACAGTGCCGTTAGAAGTTTTGTCGCGCACGTTCCGCAATATGTGCACTTGGCACAGTAGTTGATTGACGTGCGGCATTTTCTGCGTAATTGCCCCTTGAATAGCTGCGCTGTCGTCCATGATCATTGTTCTTGTCTCCACCGATCCTACGAAGAGAATGAATTGCCGAAGAAACATGGCGATGGCTACCGTAGTTTCATTTGCAAGCCAACCGGAGCACACCGGTAAGCCCACACCGCTTGCAACTGCAACAACTAAAACGAACAAATTATATCTTTCCTTACAACTCGTGTAGGTGGCGTCTATACCGACAACTTCGGGGTAGCGCCGACAAAATTATATGTGCTCCTTACTCATGAACGTAAAGTGTGTCAACCGATTATCATCATCTACTTTATAGTATCACTTACCAGTTGTGTTCACTTGGGCGTACAAATGACCTAGGTAGCCAACGGTGTTTCACTTAGCGAACAAACGTGCTCGCAGGTTGCATACATCTTTCGTCGAAGTGCTCCCGGATGTATTGAGTGATGTTGAAGAACACGGTGCCGTTGAGCAGCCACCGTTGAATTTCTCTGATTTCTTCATCGGTGAGGCGATGCATTGAGGCCTCGTATTTCGCAGCAATCACGTCGCGCGGATGATTGTGCAACATAACGAATTTCGTTACCCGAAATTTGCCATCCATGTTCGTGATCACGTTGAAATATGCTGAGCATCCAGTTTGGACGCCGGCCCTCTCTCAAACACCAGCGGATGAGTGCAATACATGTACCCTACGTGCACACGCGTACACCCGTCTCTTATGATCACTGAAAGCGGGTTCGGTGGATCGGATGCGGTAAGGAGACCCCGATCTAACTTCGAAATGCCCAACCTCCGCTCCAACTGCATTCAAATTTTGGAACTGCCGTGGAGACCAGACATTCCCAAAATGATCCTGAAATAGAACTAACAAATCGACAACAGTTACGCTCATGCTTTCAGTTCGGGAGAAGGCGTCCTCCCGACGTGTACTGCACATTCATTGCGAGTGAAAACCAATGAAGATCAGCAAATCGGGGCGACACCTGATTGACTCACAGGGTAAACAGGGTTGACAAGATGGGGCAGAGAGGAAATCATGACAGGGCGAGGAAGGGCACGCGCGGTAGAAGCAGCAAACCATGTTTCTGTAGGGGACGCTTGCCCCCTAGATATACACAGTTGCCTGCCCATACCTGGCGTGCCCAATCTCGTCAACCCTGTGCACCCTGTGAGCCACTAAGTTGTCTCTCCAATTTACTGGTCTTCATTGGTTTGCAATTGCAGTAAATGTGCAGTACACATAGGAAGGACGCTTTCTCATCAACAGAAAGTACATCCAGGAGCACTTCGAAAAGAAGATAACGACGAAAGATGCGTGTAACCTGTGAGCACGCTTGTTCACCAAGAGAAACATCGTTGGCCACCTAGTTCGTTTGCACGCCCAATTGAACACAACTGATAAAAGCTACTATAAAGTAGATGATGAGAACCGCTTGACACATTTTATGTTCATTAGTAATGAACATAAAATGATTATGTCGGCGCTACACCCAGGTAATCGGTATAGACGCAGCTTACAAATGTTGTAAGGAACGGTAGGGTTTGTTTTAGTTGTTTAACATGCAAGTGGAGTGGGCTTACCCGTGTGCTTTGGTTGGCTTGCAAATGAGTCTACGGTAGCCATCCCTATGTTCCTCTGTCAATTCCTTATCTTTGTGGGACCAGTGGAGACAAAGACGATGATCATGGACGACAGCGCGGCAATACAAGCGGCAACTACACAGGAACTGTCGCACTTCCATCAACTACTATGCCGAGCGTACATTTTGCGGAACATGCGTGACAGAAACCCCAACGGCACTGTGAAGAACTGGTTCCCGATTGCAATGGTGACAGGTAACCACTGGGGATACGCTGTAGAATTAGCTATTATGGAGACTACGGACCCATCGTTCTACAATGAGTACCTGATAAACAGGCACATTAGGAAGTCGAAAAAATGAACCAACAGCCGCAGCCTGAAGATCCCTACATTCGGCAGGCGAGACAACTTCGTGGAGGCGACGCACCATTTAATCAAACGACACAGTTTGAACGCCCAGATACGAATGTGGCGGACCATCGAACGCACCACAACCATCTCTGACCACATGATCAACGACCGCTAGACACAGGTCGTATCTGCCTGCCGCTCCTACCCACACATCAATAATCGTGCAGATTACGTGGGGCTGAGTGGTTGTTTGGTCTTGTAGGCAGTGAAGCTGATTTCCCAAAACTCCACCGACGAAAGTTACCTGACGTTCAACGTCTCTCACACGGATGAATCACCACCACCCTGTCATGTGGGGTATATGTAAACATCCACATCGCAGGTCCGCAGTAGGACAATTATTGAGAAGGACATATTGTACATCCGGCCTACCTGAACACCTGCATAAACAATGCGACAAGCCGACGTGGGAGGCCGATTGCACAATGCTGTTGTTATCATCAGCAAACGGCTAGTTAATCCATACGTGGTGTTCGCACACAATTATCAATCTAAATTGGAACACCGACATCCAGGCTGGATGAGAATAAAACGGTGACTGACCGCATTAATCTGGGATTCGATTAATAATATTTGCACCATTTGCAACCAGAAGCCGAGTAGACGCAATCGAACTAAGTTCAATTGTTCAGTCTACGCTCCAATTCGCTCCTATTCACTTCACAAGTCGATTGCTCGGATTTCTCGATAAACTGATGCCAAGGCGTTTGCGGGAACCGTTCTTTGTTGTCATGATGAATTTCACTTTACTTTCGTTATCCGTCGCTCGCACACCGTTGATTGATCTTGCCTTCGTAAGGCAGACACACTTTTCTACCACGGTCTGCTTTCAGCGAATTTCTCCGTTTCTGATTGGTGTACATGTTGCACTTGAGGTCGGGGATTGTGCTGCGCCGGTGACAGCACTCGTTCGGATTCTTGTATGCAGTTTTGTCATGTTGTGCGCCACACAGATTTCAGCATCCTTGATCGGTGTATACAGTCCATTTGGGTACACATACACCGTCCTATGTTTTCCACTAAGCAGAATTTGGGATCATGTGCAAAATTCCTGTCCTATAATGAAGAGAATCTTAAGGCTCATAGATAAGATTGAAATTGTACAACCCGTGCAATTTATTGCGTCCATAAACTATGACCACAAGAATATGACTAACGTCATCTTTGAGCCGATAATAGCCCACGTGGACCATGCGGAAGTTCATGTTCAGAAAAGCGCCGCAACGAAATCATTTCGTGAACAGATATATCTCAGCTACATTGCCGAGTATATTAATGACCTTTGTTTTCTTTCCGGCCTAGCTGCAAATAATACAAGATGGTGAGATGTTCAGATAATGAGTCGATGGTAGGCGGGGAAGGTAAAAGTTAGGTTGGTCCTGGTATTTCCACAAAAATAATGGTTGTTTAACATTTACCTAGCAAAGTTGATAAGTATATGTAATGTGAACCTCATGAAGTGGAAGCAGCAAATGAAAGACGCAACGTATACTATATAGAGATAACAGGATGGCTCGGGAACCGCTAACTTGCAGTAATAATTAGTAATAGCTGGGAGAGCTAACAAAAGGGATGTCGAGCGCGAAACAAAGCCAGGAATGTGCATTGGCGTTCATAGGTCAAATTACATACGAATAAACAAACGCGATCATGTGCACCAAGCGAACGCTCTTAAGACTATATGCGAAACATGAACTGGTGTAATTGAAATTCTGTTGAATATCGTACAACAAATAAATTGGGATCAGTACAGGTGCACCTTGAAATGTTCATTCCACTAGCGCGGCGGACACAAGGGACATTATATCGGGAACCTCCGAACGCCTGCACTTTTCTCTGTCGGCCTCTAGTGGATGTTCTATTAGGGACGTATCTTTTACAGCAAGGTAAAATATCAGGTATATATTATAATCCGACACTAATTAGTGAAGTGGAAGGCATGCAAGATAACTATAGAACGTCGTGTCATTTCGAAAAAGCTATATCGGTAAGGGTTCAAAGTATGCCTCGACACTTTAGTACAACCTAACACTTAAGTAGTCAACGTGAGTGACTAAGAATAAAATCTCGCATAGAGAAACCACTTAAAACAATGATCGTTGCATTAGACTTAAAGATATCCTTACGGCTGACTATGTTATAATCAACAACCGTGTGGATACAGTCAAGATGGTAACTATTTCAGCGATCACTACACACAACAGAGGTTGTAACTCGAGATCATCCTGATCCCGTCAGTTTGTTTCATCCGAAAGCGAGCTAGCTGGGGTCCACTTAACAGTAAAGTATGTTAAACGATGCACCGCACCAGTCTTGGAGATTATAGTAATTACCAAGAGCTGAAACCTTTGCAAACCTGAATAATCTTCAAGTAGATGAGGTCTTAAACACATTCCAAAACAGGCCTTAGTAGTGAAACTGACCAAATCAGAGGGAAGGCTGTTCCGGAATGCCGAAGTACTTGATGAAAAAGGCTGTCGTTTGAGCACAATCAGAGGTCGTGGCGCGTGAAAGTCCTTGCTACGAACATTTTTTCCGCTACCAGGCATTGAACTGGAGTACCATCCTGCCAATCTTATAATAACAAAAACGTGCGGTAGAAGTAAGTTATCAAGAAGGCCTCGAAGTTCACATGAACGGAGATAAAGGCTGGTTTCATGAGAGTTATGCCTTATACATGCGATCGGCTTAGTAATCAGACTGTGAACACAATCAACAGCTAGCACATCCATTTTCGCCAGCAGACACGGCCAGAGTGGTATTCTTCAGCAGCTTTGTTAAATAAGCCATGTAAGGCGCTTGTGATATAGAATTGTTGTGTTATCCAGCGAATCGTTAACCCAGTTTTGCAACATAATCCCAAGAAGAGATAGATGTGTTGGAGAACAGTTAGACGTATCGACCTTCCTTATAGATTTCTATAATACTTATTTTCCACTGCAATTCGCGAATTACGGATGCACTTCAAGACTTGCACTGTCAAACACGTTAGGACATTTGCTATTATTACGGAAAAGCCCCAACCACTTGCCCTCCACTTGATCCCATCAAGAGCTACCTGTAGCCCACACAGCTCGTCGTCATTCCACACTTTCAAGCAGTGAAGAATATTGCAAAAAGATACGGTTTATGAGGTTACAGAAATGAATCACAAGCGGCAGACGACTAAGCACAAACCTTTGGAAAAACCCCGTGAAAAGCTCTAACTGTAAAATTCCTATTACCAAGAAATGATGTATCCCAGGAAGAAAGCATCATTTGGATATCATAAGGTCTTAGATTGTCCTTGAGGACCATGGAGAACAGGTTCTAAAACCTTGGAGAAAACGACGAAGATAGCATTTGACATAAGAACGTTGTCTTTGGTTTTGTCAAGCTACCCACGAGAATAAACACATAAGTTACGTGTCGCCGGTTGAGAGGAAAGCCATGCTAAGTAAAAGGAAGAACAGCACTCAAGAGGAAAAGATCAATGCAATCGCATTTCGACAAGTGGTGGATTATTTTGCATCGGATGGCAGTAAGGCTAGTCGATCTTTAGCTGGCAGGAGAGTGGCGATCATCACAGCACGAGAAAAGCTCCCCTCAAAGTACTAGTCATCTGCAGTGTTTGCTTGCACAGAGCATAAGACGGTTTCGTCAGAACCAAAGCCTTTTTCGGAATTCGAAGGTGTATCATACCTGGACCCATATTTAATTATGGACCAGCGCTGAATAAAAAGCCCCGGAAAATAAGCAAAGGTAAGTTGACTTTCAAGAGTGGGTGTTTATATTTTAGTAGATACTACAGAGTATATACCGATGAATGGTACTCCCCGAATAACCTAATAATTAATTTGGGTCGGGAGAGGTTCCTCGTCTGACAGATGTAGAGAGGATGATGAGCGTCTGTTTCTCCCCTGCAAGAGTTTACTGTACTGACTGACTTTAGTCATATATTTACTCCGTACAAAGTGAAAAGATCGCAGGTCCTCTGGCTTGGCCGAATGATAATGTGCAAAAAACGAACAGGGCAATCCTTTATTATGCGGAAGGAGCAAATGGGTGAACAGACTACTTCGCAGGGTACGGTTAAATCAACAATTTTCTTAATGAGGTGTTGAAGCACAGTATAGATCTGATTCAGGGAATTAGAATCATGAATTTAGAGATGATTGCACTAAAAGCCGGTATAGTGGTCTGAACAAAGTTATGGGCCCAACAAGTCTACCGGTTGCCGAAATCAACAGCAGGTGAGGTTGGAAATCAGCAACGAGTAGTCAGTGCATCTGTGATAGCTAAGTAAGAAGTCCCTCTACTAAGTGATTCTCGTTTTCTCTAAATGATGTCGCGTATGAATGTTGGCAGCTTGTGTCAACGTTTCGCGACAAAATAACACCCAGGAAGAAGTCGAGAACCTATTCTTTCTTTTGAAATTGCAGTAACCAGTTTGGGTTGAGTGTAATGAATTTGCCCACGGAAAGAAAGTTCTGTACACTCAGGAATTCATCTACAGCTAGTTTGTTAGTACCGCGGTGCCAGCCGAAGCAATTACGTCACACTTCCCAAAGGAAGCAGAAACTTCAATGACGTTAGATATGGAGAAACTGTGATAAAGAAAAATCTTAGATCCTCCCTGGCGCTCTCATGTGGATCCGGTTCACTTCACTTCTGGAGAATAAGTGAGAATGCACTTGACCCTGGTCTACTAACTGTTCAAGTGGCTATCCTGAACAGCGATCGAACAGCAACCCCAACAGGCAGTAAAGTAAAAGGAAGTGATCGGTCTGGCAAAATAAATGTATTATACCAGAAGTGGTTGGAAACCAACTAAGTACTCGGATCTAGTCCAGTCCTGGACCCAAAGGCAGCAACCCAGAGGAGAAAGGGAGAGACGCGAAATGGACTAGCGTCAACTCGGAAGTATTCAAGAACGCCTCAGGTGAAAAGTGAGAAGGACCTTCGAACAACTGACAAGGTACTAGCGGAATGACCTGGAGGGATAGACTAAAGGTACCTCAGGAATTTCAGACACCCGCTGCGTGCACTTTGTTGTAAGAAATAAGAAAGTTACATTGGGTTCGTGTCGGCATATTATGTATTAGACATATGTATAAGCATGCATACAGAAAAAGTAGCCACGGCTGTCGCCAAGATCTTTAGGGAATGCAAACAGTTGTTAGTCACCATAAACTGACCGCCCAGTTCAGTGGCACTGATGTGGTTTAGGCCACATGAACTGTTCTAGAACGCACAGTGTCCGGTGTGTACATTCATGAATCTTGTTTATTAGTAAGAACACCTAAAAATAAACACCTTCCAATGGTGTTCTCCGTACAGCATACGTAGCACAAAGAGGTATTTCCGAAGGCTAATTTGAAACCAAACCGTATTGCCGTAGATGCCTCCCTAAACGGCGTACGCTTCTGACTTATACGTGAATGAATCGTTCAGTCAAGATGCCTTGGCACCCTAAATAAGGCGATGATCCGTCATGCTCGTTAGAATGACCACAGAGAATCAAATTAACCATACATGAGCAATTTGCCAGAAAACAGTGCTCATTTATAGGTAGATAGTTATTAGTTAAGTAGGGATTTGAGTACCTCGCTCAGGATGTTCGTTAGATTAACTAGCCAAGATGTGGCATGCGAATAGCGAACATCCGAGTTACGGCACGAATTACGCTAACTTTCATTCTGCTGAAATAACGCCCGCATGAAAGAGATAGTCTGAAGTACTCATGAAATGACTGAATACATAGGATAGATACTTACGTATAAATGAGTGCATCCGATCTGAACCAATCGGAGTGAATGGGTGGTATTGAGAAAGTACGGCATATACACCGTTCGTCAACAATTCTCCCATGGAAATTATTGAAAAGTCTGCGGCGGTAACCTAAGGGCAGGCGGTGTCATACCGTAGACAAATGTCTCGCCGAGTTCGCACGCTCCTCGTCTGAATAAGTTTGCAATAGTGATAACATATTAAAGATTCCACTCCTATTGTCGCGGCAACAAGCTCCTTCATTTTCACCGAATGCTTAAACCGTTTTTTTAATAACGGACTTTTTCTGCTTCCAAAATTTCAGCCACCAGTATCTCGTACCAACCTTATCCTACTACAACGTTTTACTCTTCGATCTATGTAATCCCCAGAAATATAACTAATGCCAGCGTTTAGCTCTATCACAACTGATGCTCAAAATACCAGAAGGCTTGAGTGCGCAAGCAAACAAACTTGAAATGGTCTTTAACTCAGGGGATACTAACGGACTCCTTCAGGTAATCAGGGCGGTTGACCTAAACCACCCAACAGTCGGTGAAACCATTAACAAAGTAGGTTATATACTTCTCGAAAAAAAACTAAGCACGGAGTTTCAAAGGGAAGGTCAGCTGTTCCTCAGCTTCTGTTGTATTACTATCGCATTTCCTTAGTGTCGTATCTTGGTCAGGAATCTCAGAATTACCAATGCAAAAATGGCTTCACGAGTAAATCCGAGCCCAGACGAACTCACGCCGAAAAATCAGATGAAGCATTAGTCTGTGCTTGGAAAGGACTGGTTCAACTAGTGGGAATAACCGAAAATGTTTCTTAATATTGAGAACAACCGACAATAATTTCTGCAATCAAGAAAAGCATCAGGAGCTTTGATGAATATCACAGTGGATTTAGACTGAACACATTCGCGATTACGATTTCGCCGTTCTCCAAATTTTGTAGAAATGTTATGATATCGTTGGCAGACGCTAGGGAAGAACAGACAGGCACTCACCTTGGGTAGGACTACAGAGTCCAGGTTTTCCACCTGTGTCAAAACTTTGGACGTCATCAGTTCACGTCGTTTCCCCCCACCCCGTCCACATAGGTACTTCCAACAGGCCAGATGGAGTCGCACTTTTTGAGGCTCCCGGGAGTAGGGAGGTATTGTGGAAGTACGTCTATATGCTGTCAGCGTCCCACGCCAGACTGTAGCCTGAGTTATGGTGTACACGAGCTGCCCAACATGTTCGGTATTAAAATCGATGTACATCAAATCTGACAATTACCAACATGTTTGTTCTAGTCTGCCATAGATAACAGACGGAAAAATTCACACAGGACCCACGGAATGCCAGCGAAGACCTCTAGTCTGGTTATTTTGACTATGCAGACAATAACGCAATGCTGTTTAACCATCACCAAGTAACAGTTGACGTGTGCATTGCCCGATACTTCGGACTGCCCTCTGAGGCTTCGAAAGGAAAAATGCTCCCGAAAAATTACCATTATCACGTACCTCTAAATTTAGACAATGAGGGTGGTCAGGTCATGTACTCGACCACATCAGCAGCGACTGGGTGGAGAAAATGAAATGGTTTTTCCGATCTTCAAGGTCATGGTGATTTTTGACACATAACATCACCTACAGTGGTAGGACCAAATTCTTCTGAAGCATACGGTGCACTTGTGTAAGACAACTATGAAAGCAGTGGCAAATAACGGTTGCAGAACAGGAGCACCCTGGATGGAAGGCAAGAAAGTTGTCAGGCATTACATTATCGTTATTTACGTCCAACCGTAAGCATTCGACCGCACCAACGCGTGAATGCAGGTGAGGTTAAGGAGTTGATAATTTATCCACTCTCTACAAGGTCGGGCCATTTGTAAAAGTGGCCAACTAACAGTCTTACACGAATACTATTTATCGGGTTTGCAGATGGATGCCAGGAAGCTCTAAATGGACGACTAGCTCGCACAGAGAAACCAAGACAACCGCCAGTAACATGGTCACGCTAGGTCAGGGCCGTCTCTCAGACTGGGGAGCCCATGACTTGCTGAGTTACTAGTCAAACTAGTGATGAGTTGGCAGTCAACCAGGTTCGATTACTGCAATATAGCACTTTTTCCACGGAGATTAAGTGCAATTAATAAAGTGAAGCAGTAAGTGTTGCGAGAATGCCGCTTCAAAGCTTCCTTCTTGCTATAGCTTGCGATTCGGTTGTTTCTTTGCATAACATGAGGGCCGTAATACTACTGAGGGTTTGGTTTGGGGCATGTGCCTTGCTAATATCAAACACCAGTCATTCCGTTTCTTTAACTTTAACCTTGGTAGTTATTCTTTTTACCACCCTCATTGCTGCATGATATTTAAATATCGATGACCGACATTGCCATGTTGGCGTCGACGATGATGACAGTGAGCCAGTTCTTAATATAAACTTATTTCAGCTAAATGATGTATGATTTCGCTTGGTGTGACAACCAAACATTTTTTAAACCCATCCATAGTTCTGAATTGCCATCATTCATTGGTTTCTGTTCCCCGTTTGTACGATAAAGATTTGAATCATGGCATATGTTCATTCATTATTCTGGTCATGGTCATCTGTGCTGACGTACAATGATTCTCCAGAGATGCACCTGTCAAATGACCGCGGTACTGACCACTTAGAAGACTTTATTCAACACAGTTGCCTACTTACCAATGTTGTACGTTCATCTTCTGATTTGTTCAAAATAGTCATGAGCATGGCCAGAGGGCGTTATGGTTCGGGCCGCTCACAGCGTATTGAAAAAACTCACTTCTAGCGACTCATCAGGTTAAATACGTTACACATATAATGCAAACTTAGAGAACAGTCATTATGAGAAGAAACAGAGGTCAGATAAATAAATGTTAAGTAGCAAAATGAGAAAAATGAATCTTGATAACCCAATAAGGCAGAGTGGTGACCAAGAACGAACCATTTTTCGATTCAGAGACAGGTCACAAGAACGAATCCCAAAGGCTTCAACTGTGTCTAGGGTGTGGCGCCTTACGACCCGCGGTTGTTAAATGACCGCAATTCAATAGGTCGAGCTAAATGCGTTAGTCACAATAGCAGAATGATCGGAATCCATCGGGAGTTCCAGTACGGAATTGCTGATTAACCTCCTTATATCACTGTTGAGCGAGACTAAGGGATGCTTGTTAATAAACGCCCGGTCAGGCGGCACTCAACATGTTCCACAAGACCACCCGAAAGGAGGTATTTGTACTTTATGCATGAAAGTGAAACAGAAGCGGAGACAAGAGGGAAACGCAGTTTGGTCCCGTTAACAGTAGTTGCTTTCGAGTGAACGTTGCAGACAATATATCGCCTCTAAATGGCGAACTAGTATGCACTGGGGAAAAATTATCATGCTATCTTTCGACGCTTTCGTGTTTATTATTCAGACTAATCAACATTTTCCCTTTGGTTCATTATAGACACATGGATGATCTGGATAGTTTGCTGGACGAAGCGCAGCTTATGAACTGTTTTTCAAAAAACACAACGGAAGATTTCTTTAATGAGTAAGTCGATAGCTCAATTGACCGGAGAACAGGGAATACTGCGCTCAATCACCAAATGTCGATGAAACAATAGACGATATTCCAAACGGAAAAGTTGGGACATTCACAAAAGTGAGTTGTTACGTATGAACGGAGCTCTTTCTAGTTCTCAGGTGAGAAATACCTACGAAGGAATACCAATGAAAAGCAGACCTTTAGGTGAGACTATCGTAATATCTTCGACATCTAGCTAGGTAGATGTAGCACATCCCATCTCGGAGGCGTTCACATACCACTAGGATGGTCAAATTTGAGTAAAATCAAGTAAAGGTTGAGTAACGTTCCGCTTTATACACAAAAGAGCTTGTGATAAACTGAAATGCACATCATGTGATAACGTAATCATAATGTTTGAAGATAGTGGCTGGCGATCGGGGGTGGACTATTACTTTCTACGAACTAACTACCCAAGCCGAATTAACTTGGGCACCAGGCTGAAGAAAATTAAAGGTAGGTAGAACTCAATATTTCAAGTGAAATAACGGATGCTCTCAGCTAACAAGATTTTCTTTCCGTACTTGGTACCAGTGGGAACACAATACAGTGACCATCCGCGAACTTCACTCGTGGACGGTGGTTGATGTGGCTTATACTTGAGGCAACTGTTCAAATAAGGACTGATCCGTAGCCCATAGCGAATTAACCGGCAGTGGTCAGAGCGATTACGATCCACTCGAGGCTGCGTGTTTTAACTGGTGATAATGAAAACTAAACAGAAGTATCGAAACCTGTTTGCCAATGGTGATGATTGTGCCAGCGGAGGTTCTAAGTCGGACTAGAGCTTTACGAACGCCGATAAAGGCGACAGCTAACGTTGGTCTACCCTTCAAGACGTGCTCTTCAAATCTAGTACAGTGCAATACTGAAGGTGTGACTTTTCTACTTACCGTATTAAGAGCAGTTAAGTCATAATCAACCCAGAAAGATGTTTCATTAATCATAAACTGGATTCTACAGAAAGCGTATTGAATGAAAATGAGCAAAATTTGTCTTCAACTGACGAATACGTCAGCAAAGAAAGATAACGAAACGCATTGAACCCTCAATTTATTGCCACTCTTAGGAGTAGTCACCGGTTCACCGTCTGCGAGAGCATAAAGTAAGATTGAAAGAACGTCATACTTGACAAAACACTTGCTCGTGGATGAACGACTGGCCTGGTATAGCTTGAGGTGAGCAATGAGTCCGACTTGAGTATTCACGAGTTACCTGGGCGAATCCAACAGGACAGCCACCTTTTTCCCTTCTCGAAAAACCTACCTCCAATTACTGAGTGCTGTACGCACTACTGATGAATTTCAATGAGAATGAGCATCGAAATCAAGACTCATTTTAGGTGAGACTCGGCTGAAAGTCCACCTGAGTGCGAAGGTTATCAGTAAGTGCCAGTCACATTCAATTTATAAAAACAAAAATTCTCAACTATTTATTATTAGTAAATTAATGGTTAACACACCTAGGACGAAGATTCAAGAGTACCTCTTAGAAAAATGTACAGATGAATGCGACTATCAAAATATCATTTATTATAGTCGCTACACCTCACAACAACAATCAGCTCAAAAGTGCAATGAAAGGTCAAACGACGTGAAGAAACTAAACAAAAAGTTAGACTGCATTGAGGCAGTCATCGTATATTTTCCGCACCCAAAATGTGGCATTATTCATCGAAATAAAAATATGCGAAAGTACGATCTGGAAATACATTCTGCCATGATTAACTGCAAAACATTCAAAGATTCACGCTAGTGACCTGACCCACGTTCAGCCTGTAGCTGCTTTTGATGTGGTTCCCATTGTGTTGGCTACCTTGCCATGGTTCGTAAAATGGCAGTTTTGTGTCCACACTAAATGTAAGAGATCACGTCATAGTTCCTCTTAAAGATCCTGAACGCCAACTTGCATTTACTGAGAGTGAAATGGATTATTCACTTACAACTCGGTTGTTCGTTTGCAGAGTGTACGCATCTCGATGCTCAATTTTTGAATGGAGACAGTCATTTTTAGCAGTTAGGTCTACTCTCCTACCTTTTTATCTTCTTCACGATACACAGTTTGCTTTTTATTCATAGTTGTGTAACAGCTAAGCATCAATGAGAACCACTGATGTGAAGCTGTCTATGATACTGATGACACGGATTAACAGGAAAAACTAACGTTATCCGTTTGCATTTCGTTTCAAGGTTCACGAGCCTACTGTTGTCAGTGTACGTCCACCTGGGTCACCGAACTAGTGAGATTGGATCAGTTGCCACAACTGCGTTGGATCTGTGGCAAGCACGCACAATAATTTTACGAATTAACAAGTGACAGGTCTCGTTTCAGGCTTTATGCACCTTACTTATCACGATGACTATGTTTCAAGCATGCCCGTTTCCTGAAACACGAGTCACTTTGAGTAACGCACAAAAGGGTGAAAACAACTGAACACGAAATAACTCATGTTTGTTTTACCTCATCCGGAGTGATATTAACCCACGGTGTCTCTTTTGATCTGTCAGCAAGGTTGCGCTGTTTAAAGGCTTGGCTTCATCATTTTAATCTATGGATGCAAACAAACAGGATGCCCGTCGGCAAGCACCCGTACACTTAAACAATCAGACTTTTAACCGAATTGTGAAAACTGATCGGAATGGCCCAATTCATCCAGCTTAACAAAACATGTATGGCCTGTTAACAAGGAAGAACGTACTGAACAAATTACTAGCCATCGTGATTGAGATCTAAACTGATTTGCGTAGGAATGTCTGTGGAAAAGTTCATCAATATTATGACACACACAAAAGTCGCGAAATGCAACACCGACAAGGCTTGATTAAACATCTTCAAGAATAGCGCTAAGGATAACTGGGTTTTCCAGAAGCCGGGCTTTTGCCTCCGAAAGCAATTCAAAAAGTACCTGCCCTAGTTTACTGAACATTTTTTCGATAGGTTAAAAAGGTAATCTTGCCGAGTGCCTTTCATATAAATCAACTTCAGAAAGTCTGCAATGTACTAGTATCCATAAACGTAGTCATAAAAATGAAAATCTGCTGAGTTGAAACTCCGAGACCAACAAAAGTGGACTTACTGGTTTTCGGCGCGGAAGTTTAATCATGAAAAGTCTGTCATCATCATCATCATCATCATAGACAGCAATACATCAGTGGTTAACACTAATGCTCAACTGCCACACAACCATGAAGAAACATCAAACCCTATATAGAAAGATAGAAGGATAAAGAAGGGGACGGGAAGGGACCTAACTACAGAAAATGACTACGTCCCTATTCAAACATTCAGCATCAAGGTGCCTACACCTTGCAAACAACACAACCGAGCTGCAAGTGAGAGTAAGGCGTCATCAGCGAGACAGCTTCCTTACGGCTTTCACTGCCACGCGTCATTAAATGCACTCACTTCACAGACA
>QNGE01000411.1:19862-32475 GCA_008508345.1 Paragonimus westermani
GGAAGAGATGCCAACCATCTTCCAACCCCCAACCTGGAGGACCAGGAGACTGTAGTTTGTCAGACCTCTACCTGTTGGCCTGCCTGGTATGAGTAACTCTGTCCAGTTTAGCCCAAAAGGTCATAGAGATGCGCAAGCCGTCACACCACGTCAAGGTCCAGTCTCACCGTGTCATTCAAAGATGGTTTGTTACCAAGTAAAACATAAGTTTCGGCGGCATCCGATCGCACTCCATATAGACTAAATTCGTGGCTACATACATACTGAACAGGACCGCTTAATCCAACATTCGCCATCCATCACATCAGAGCAGTCAGTGGTAAAACTGACCACGAGCTCAAAGAGAGTCATTTAACGTGATTGAGGTCCTCAATAGGAAGACAGTTCACTCCCATTCCCCTTTCACAGATGTGTAGTGGAAGACATTCCAAAGTATGCCGTTGAGGAGTAAATAGTCAGATTGGAACAAGATTCTCTTTGGTCACAGTTGGATTGATATGAAGTCCAATAATTGATTGGAGTCGTCTTAGTTATAGGTTTGTGCGGAAGAGAGAGAAAACAATATTTGTAAATGTGTTCCTAACCATTTGCTGGTCATGGACACTGTGTTAAACAGGTTATAAACGACCAAAAAATGCACACAAGAAAATAAGACAAATTCCGAGGGTAGTTATCGGTGTGCCATCACGTCACCACTGAACACTTAGACACGCTGAGGCAATATTTTGTGTCACTGCTATAGATGTGCGAACTACGAAGATCACGTACAACTGTATGGCTGACATGCAGAGAATGCGCTTGGCCAATGCGCAAACCTAACACAGAGTTGTTCTCATCACTGCGGTGGTTACCAAAACTTGAGAAATGTGCACGCACTTTATAGTCTATCAAATGCGCCTTGATCACTGTTCAGCCAAAACTATCGCGTCGTGGAAAAATATCCAATTATTACACATTTAGATGGTTTTATACGCAGAAGAGATTTAGCGGAACTGTCTATAAACGACAATAAACGAAGATAAACACTCCATACTAACAACTGGGTTGGCTTTTGCAGGGTGCAGGTACGGTGATATTGAATATTTGAACTTGAATCTAGAGGCCTAGGTGTTAAGTACAATTCCTTTCCTTTATTATCCTTAAAATGACTTAAATTTTCCCGTTTACGTGACGGGTAGGCATCGATGCCATTGATGTACCACTGCCGACAATGACTGGACGAAAATCCTATCCCCGGCAGTCCACTTGAGATAGTGCATCAGTCCACCCATTCATTCTGAACTAGCGTTGATCCTTGAGTATGATCGAACACCGAGATTTGGCACCGATTTAGTCACCTGCAAAGTCTGTAGGCCCTCTGGATGTAAATGAAAAGGCAGGTAGCACCCGCGTTTAATCTATCCTTCCCTAAAACCCAGTAAATCGGACTGTTCGCAACGATCTTAACAACGTTTTACCTGTCGCGAGAACAAGGCCAGCATACATTTCAAAAACCCCAGAAAATCGATCGGCAAGTTTTCCAACATCAATACCGTCTGCGATTGTCGTCTCAAACAGTCTGAGTATCAGCAGAACGTTTGTTACACCCGGCATAATTCACCAAAAGCCATGAAGGGTTGAAGTAAACCAATAAGTGATCAGGATACGATGTGATCACCAAACGTAAAAACTTCCACTATATTGCTAGACAAACTAGAGAATCCCAAGATCACCCATTTCGTTGGTTTAAACAGTGTTTCAGTGCGCACGTGCACTAAGATAACGCTTTGTAGGTATGCGCAGAATGTACCAGACGCAAAGTAAGAACGCGAACGATAATTACAGTGCCACACGACACCAACATGCAGAAGCAGCTAGGGAAGTTGTAAGATATCCGCACCAAATGTAGTACGAATGAAGTTGAGTAGTTTGGGCGTCGTGTTTAGCATGTTATTGATAAACAGATTGGGAATAACACAATGTTACGATTACAACACTCCTGAGGAGGGCCACCCGAGGTGGTTGAAACGTAGAGTATTACAACTTGCTCGTAACGTTGTGTTATTCCCAATCTGTTTAACAGCTAGGGAAGGTTGAGGATCTGCACGTCCAGTGCGCAAACAAGGCGAAACTGTGTGTGACACCAATGGCGCGCATAGGCCAACAAACATGCAAACAAACGTGATCGCATGCAGCAAGTGGATGGCATACAGAGTTTTACGATTCTATTTACAATGTGGAGTGGGAGTTTGGGAAGAGTGTTACACATCGTACAGCAGGTAGACCGGGGTTAACTTCAGGTCACTACAGTGTGCAACACGACAATAAATCACAGGCGATAGCGTGTCAACAACCGCACAATTCCCAGTTCCCCTACTTTATCACGTTTTCACGATAACTTCTAGAATCCGTTCCTTTACACTATGATGAAAGGATGCTCACCACCGGTACTATCTGGTTAGGCCCCACCCCAAATAAGTGTTAGCTTCTAAACTGGCAGATTGCTCAAACAAAAGAATGAGCACTGTGCAATTCTAATATGTACAGAAGAATATACACATACATAAACAGTGGAAGCACAAGCGATTTCGGGAAATACTGAATCGAAACAAGTTGGCATTAAATCCACAATCCGATCAACACAACCAACCGTCATTTCGAACATGGCAGCATTTAAAGTGAAGTTTAATGAGCCAAATAGGCATTGGAACGTTCGCCATCAGAACCACAGATGAATAACATGGGGTTCATATTTTTGATATGTGCTACTAGTCGAACACGAAATTTAAACTAATAGCGAGACTAAAATACGAATTGGTTGGATCGCCGAAAAGACGACCCAAATAATCGGTCATTACGTTAGTGTTATTGCAACAGTGAGCTCTCCATCAGTATGCCAATATTTTGTGGGGAAGACTATCTTGACGGCGTATTAAGGTCTCAAATATACTGGTATTCTAATCTACAACTACGCTCGTCGTATTATGAAGCCATGTAGATACCTATAAGCACAGTTCCTAATCAGATCTGGCGATGATGGGCTAGTGCTGTACTTGGCTCCTACAATAATCGGTGACCAGTACAAACCAACTTCGGAAAAAAGAGCTGACGTATTAGACAGAGGTGAAGGTCAGATTGTTGATTACTGACGCTGACCATAAGGATGGAAAGCAGGCTAATCTCAAAAGACATCCAGACTATTACCGAGAAGCTGGGTTATATGCTCACATCCACAGTCCATTCGAAACTGATCAAATGAGTCCGTAGGTTGCTAACCTGGAACATGGTTTTCGTAGAGCAGAAGACGCCCATTTCCAAAGAAGCCGGAGTCCGAGTAGAAGTCTGAGTTCCTTTGACTGGCGTCTTGGATATGGGGAGCGAAATATTTCTGGGGATGTTAAATACCCCAAAAACTGTCCGAATAACCGGTAATGAACATTTATTACTTCTGTAAATTCCAATTCCTCTATTGCACCATCATTTTTATTTCTTGCGCTGATTTACATACTGGACGTTCATTCGCCTGTTATCGACCCAGGACGCTTTTCACTGAACAGTATTCACCAGATCGCTTTACGAGCTATAAATACGCAAGAGCTGCGATTGTAATTGGTCTTCGGACTGAGACAGTAGAAGCTCTCTTTCTGGAGACCAGTGTTTTTCCTTCGTAGTCTGCTTGGGGGTCGGCACTTCGGGGTAAAACAGCGCGTACAGTATCATTGCGTCGTAGGGATCGTTCTAGTTCGATTGCATCCGCTCGGTCTCTCCGTGATATAACATTTTCGTAGGGATCGTTACGGCTCGGTTGCATCCGCTCGGTAGTTCCGCGTTGTAACAAATATGATGCAGGAAATACCAAGGCAATTTCGTCAAAAGAAGAGATGAGAGTCCCCAAACTTTATAGCTGGATCGAGGCATCTGGTATGTGGTATGTACGTAGGGATCGAGGTGGATCCAAGAAAAAAATGGAAACAACAGTGAAGGATGGGTCGAATGTAGCACACTTGCGTCAATACAATCTGCCTGGTACAGCAAACAGAGTTAACAGGCTCATACTGTGTGATGGTTGGTGCCATACAAGGTCAAGTTTCGATTGAAATAACAGGGTCGGATGCACACTGAAACAGTATAAGGATGCGTAAAGCTAACAATACCACGCAACAGTTAAAGAACGAAACTAGATCTTGACGCTGCGTAACGGATTGCACATTTCGAAGAACTAATGAGCTCAACTGGACGGCGTGATGATCACACCGACAGACATATTCACGCCAGGTAGGCTAGTCGGCAGACCTAGCAAACCACATTCTCCTGGTCCTCCAGGGTGGGAGTTGGAAGCAGGTTGGGGTCTTCTCCCGAAGGACTGTTGGTTCTCGTATACTGCCATCCACCAGCTGTCTTGTGATACAGGATTTCGAGATAAGGCTTCTGGCTGAGAATAGGAACAGGCCACTTACATGTCTGGACGTCCCAAAGGTATCGTAGGCCATACACAACACCGTTAGTCGTAATAATAGTTGCAAGTTCTAGAAAACTTGGGCACATCAAGGGGCTGTTAAATGACTCATTAGTGCACTTTCGAGAGATTTTAGATTTCTAACCAAATAAGCCTCCATCCGGGGCGGAATGTTGTCCTGATTCCGTGGCGGTTAAGGTCCAGCTTTTGAGAGGCTGGCGAAGAAGCAGTGGATTGATGCGTGCGCCGACGAGACCATAAAATGAAAATGACCTGTTGCTGCCGTTAGACGTAGGCGCTAAATATTATACACTGTTGGCACATCAAACAAGAACTAGGAAATACTGAGTTCACATGTGAATTTTTGGAGTCTTTGTAACGTTACAGTAAAATCCATGGTTGTGGAACTTTGTTTTAAGACATAGCTTCAATACGGGAGAACTGGAACCAGTATCTACTAAAGTTTATTGAGATGTCTCATCAACAGAAACTTACACAATTGCGCTTGACAGACACTGAGAAGCGACGGCTACGGTAATGGTAGGTAAACAAGAGAGAGCAATGGGTATAGTTTTCATGTCCCGCGCCTATCGACATACTTTCTAACAGTGTCCTTTTTACCACAAATTTTACACACCGCGTCCCTAACAAGACACTTGAAAGGGAACGTTTGGCGCAGTTGCAGAAGTCACACCGTTCGCTCGCTGCTGCAGGTAGTCCGGACACATGCGACAGAGATTCACAGTGTTTGGCGCATATGGGCAAGAAGTCTACATATAATGCGGGAATTCATGCAGACGAAGAGAGTTGGACTGTTGATGAGTCATCTCCAGTGATTGATCCTGTTCATAAGCTGCGTTCAAATCGAACGAGTAGTGTTCCAGAGGGCACTGTCGAGTATTCTTAGACTGCATTTCACTCACGAATGCACCGCGTGTTAAGGCGCGGTCTCTCGCGGAGCCTGAAAGAGCTGGCACGGAATTTAGCCCGTCTCTTGTTTGCATCTGGGCAATAGAGAAGGAAAACTCCGTCCTTAGGTTTTGAATAGTTTCCTGACAGTGTTTATTGCATCATCAAACGTTTTGCACTCGGCCACGTATTGATGTACAGCAAGTGAAGTTTAGTCGATAAGAAAATCAGTTTATTCTGAAGGTAGTGTGGAGGACCTCGTAAAATAAGCGTCAAATGTACGAAATCAGTGGTTCCGAATTTTCGAGGAGATTGGCAGTGGGAACCGGCACCGAAGCGTTCGGGATGTGAAATCTTGATCGTTATAAAACGAATACGTTATCGTATATTGAATAGTCACCAGAACATACATTGCCCGAAACCGACAAGATCGGAAGCCTGGAAGAGTATGCTTTGTTTGTTATAAAGTTACTGAAGCTAGGGAGAATAGAGATATGGAGTTATGTGATGTAAACGATGTATGATCATAATAAAACACGCATCACAGTGCGTGTGGGACTTAGTTTAAATATGTTGGCATTTAGTATTCTGAACAGTTTCCTGATGCGCTTAGTGTACGTAGCTCATTCGCAGATGCCACGTCACGTCAGGGCTTTCCGCCTGGATAAAATGTTGTCGCTGTCATTCTCTGGCAGCTGGACTGACCACAGCAGTGTACTGATCAACTTGCGTATGTACGTAAATGTATGTTCTTCGTATCGGAACAAGTTTCCGGAGAAGCAGGCGCACCTTGGTCTCGTCGTCTCGATTGGCCAACTCGACTGTGAAAACGTCTTCGTACCGCTTGTACCACGACTCGAATGATACACCGGCATCAGGATCATACAGGAACTCGTGGATATTCCTGGCCATGTGATCCACGAGCGGCGGATCAACGGAAGGCGTAGATGACCCCATTGTGGCAAACTATTATGAACCGCGTGGGTTGATAATTGATGCAAAATCACGTTCACGATAACCCGGCTTAGCTACGACGGTTGCACTAACGATCTGCGTTATCACGGACTATACGACGACGTACGAACTACCGCAAATGAAGAAGACAGGAAACCTTCAGCTAAGAGTATATTTGATCTCAAACAAACGTGTTCAAAATACACTGAAAAACCCCACCGTATTTATATTGTTCAAGCGGAGGCTCATACAGTGGTGAAGAAGAAATAACACTTTTGGGTTAATTGTGGCATTATCCCAACAGTAGATGTATGTTCGTGTTTTTATGAAGCTACGACTGCATTTGTCCGGTCAGTTGTGCGTTGTTAGATCGCCAAAGTATGCCAAGTAGGAGGTTTCTCTGGCCGATCTGTCTAAAAATGTAACCTGTAGGCAGGGGTACTCATAAAACCAGTAATTCCATGCCGTACGATCCGTCTCGCAGTATAAAACGGTTCGCCCCATCTGCCGCATAGAGCAGGGCAGATAGGCAAAAACACGCTTCTGCTGACCCATACCCCACTGTCCTATCGAATTTAGCTCTTAGGCACCTCCCGATCGATAGCTATAGTAATTACTCTACAGGTCCCACGGTAGATATAGCTAATCACAGTAACACTATCCCGGTAAGCTCCATATATTACCATCCAGCCTCAGGTCCCTGCTTGGACCTTGAATGCAAAGTAGTAAACGCTTTCGAGGATCATACTTTAAAACAGATAATTCAACAAACTGCCCTCGCACGAGCGTTAAGCTTATTGAACGTCAGTCTGTTGTATTTCAGAAACCAGAATCTAGGACAGTAGTCAGCCTATCGGAGAAAAAGTACCCGCACTGCCTACACGACGCTGGTTATACACTTCGGGTGACCCCACGGCTACCGCTGCCGATCAGGGTGGAGTTTTTATAGTCGTCAGCACAACGGAAGCAGCCGCATTTGGGAGACTGAATTCTTGTTAACGGTAGACTGCGCCCTCCACTTGGCAGGTTCCGTTAAAACCAGCTCTGTGCACAAAGCTTTCAAAAGTCTTTTCGTTGTCTGCTCATGCCCCAACTGACTGTAGTGACACCGACATCGAGGAGGCCTTTCATTCGGATCTGGCTGCTCTCCTTCGGTCGCACATGGTTCTGATGTAATCATTCTGGCCGGAGATATGAACGCGCAGGTCAGCCGCCCTGGTGAGGCCGAGTGTCGTTTTGGCGGCAGGTTTGGGATAGCATCACATCAGTGGGATAATGGTGGGCGACCGTTACAGCTGTGTGCCGAGCATAAGCCATTTTCAGCTAGCGCTAGCTGGACTCAGGTCATGCGTTGGCACGTTGTCGTTTCGTTCTTACTTTTGCTGAGCAACGACTGGCTGTACCGTCAATAAGCTTAGAAAACTGTCATAGTAGTTCTCACTCCGAAGATCCCAATAACTGCTGGACTCAAACCTCACAGGCAATTTATGAAGTAGATATTGTAGCGTACGGCAAGGGGACATATGAGTTGAATGAACATTGGATCTCAGAGAAATCCTTAGAGTTGTTAAAAGCTAGACGAAACATTCCTCCTGACAGTTCACATAACAAGCCTAGAAGAGATATTCGTAGGAACCTGAAGTAGAGTCTGGAGGCTGATCGCGAGACTTGGTTAATGGGGAAAGTTAAGGAATTGGAGTCCAGTCTCGCTTCATGGGCCCCAGTGACTGTCTGTCAATGAAGCCATCAGCAAGGTTGATGGCACACTCATCCATAATAGGTCCAAAGGGTTAGAGCGGTGGGCGGAACACTTTGAGGGTCAATTTGGCTGGCCTCATGTTTCTATTGTGTTGCCACCATAGACTTGTAATGTGGTACTGTGGTCGGTAGATTTGGAACCACCCAGTGAAACTGAGGTTCGCAGTTGCATTTCGGCTGTAACGCAGTAGAGCTGCTGGTCCAGGTGACCTCGTGCCGACACTTTTCCAAGAATATGGGTAGGCTTTGACTCAGTTGTTCCAAGGTGCGCGGATGACGGAGACTACTCCTCCGTGCTGAGATCACGCTACAACAGTTCCAATATTCAACATAAGTTTCAGGAGCTCTTGTGAAAAACAGGGGAATTAGTTTGACCCCAGTCATTACTAAGATTCTGACATCCATTATGCTTCATCAACTCAATGCAGCTCGAGAAGCTGCATTAGGGAAGAACAGACAGGATTTCCTCCTAGGCGGGGATGCATAGGTCACATTTTTACTTCTCGTAAAATTCTGGGGCAGTGTTACATGTACGGCCGGCCAACCATTTCCGAATTTCTCGACTATATAAGTGCGTTCGATTCGGTGGATCTATCTTCACTTTTAAAGTCGCTTAAACGCAGAGGTGCACTGACCAAGTATGTGAACATATCGTCGGCGCTTCATTCCCTTACTTCAGCTCAGGTTAGGGTTTACGGTGAAATGCATGACAGTTTCAGCACCAGGAAAGGCATACGTCAAGGATGTTTCTTCAATGATTTTGTTCAGTTTTATCATGGACGAAAAATGGAGGAGTGTCTCTGGCATTCACAAGATGCCCGCGTGGATCTCCTACCTGGTGGAAAACTTACTGATCTTGGTTGTATTGACGATAGGTTGTTGCTGTTAGACAATTTTGAAGCAGCACGAGCAACGCAGTACGCTATTTCGCGTTCTACTTAAATGCTTCGGGACGCGCTTTGCAGCCTAGACATGCAAGGTGCTTCTGCAATATTGTTGTGGTTACATGGATTTGATGTTAAATAATGAAACCGTGCGGGTTGTGAATCTGTTTATGTACCTGTGAAGCTACATCAATGGCGGCGGCGATGTATGGAATGAAATAGAAGTGCCTGTCTTGAAGGCCAGGTCGGTGTTCGCTAATTTGGGGAGTCTGGAGTAGCACGGAGGTATCTCTAATACTTGAGGGTCGCTTGTGTAAGGCAACCGTGAGAGCTGTATCACCTCACGGCGGCGAAACAGGTGAACCGTCTTCAGCTATTTGACCACCAGTGTCTGCATTCAATCGCTCAAATCGGGGGGCACGAGCGAAAGGCAACGAAGAGGTTGGGAAGCGGGTATTTGGTAGTGATTGTCAATCGAGTTCTTTTGCTGACCCCTTACATTTGCACGGACTTAGATGGTTAGGTCATGTACTGGAGATGGCATCTAATCGTCTGCCACATCGCGCACTCCTTGCCGACGCTGCGGCCGACTGATGTAAGGTGCGGGATGTGTAGGTGTTGACCTGGTGTAAAGGAGTGAATTCGTTCACCACTGGGTTGGCCACCGTAGGTCAAGTTCATCTTACGGGCCGGGCCCTCGCGACTCTCAGAGTCAGTGGCTGGAGACGTTGGGTGAGGTGGCGGCTAGTCGGCCTCAGTGACGTTACTGTTGTTGTTGTTTGGTCGAGTTGTCTGTGGAGTGAGTGCATTTGATGACGCGGGGCAATGAAAGTCGTAAGGAAGTTTTCCTGCTGACGACGCCTTACTTTCACTTTTAGTTCAGTTGTTTTTTACACGGTGTAAGCACCTCGGTATCAACTGTTTGAACATGGACATAGCTATCGTTCAGTGATTCGGTCCCCCCTCCTTCCATTTCTTTTTCTTCTGTCTTCCTGTAGTAGGTTTTTCTTTCTTCGCGGTTGTATGGCAGTTAAGCACTTTTGTGAACCACTGACTTGTTGCTGTCTATGATATTGATAATAATGAGGCATGCATTTGCGATTCCGCCTTGAAACTAGCTAATCAGGCGGTTGGATACGTAAAACCCATTGACTTAGATGCGCGCATCACGATAGCGAGCAACATTATAGTTCATATACACGCCTATAAGTTGGAATGGCTATGAACTTACAAGTTACAATGATGTATGTGACACTGGGGTGCTGTCGAACTTGCTTCGGAAACTGTAGTGAATAGCAGGCTAGTCCATGTGACTAACATGTAAACTTCGTCTTCTTTAATTACGGCTACCTACCTCGATTGTATTTCGCCTCATTTTTTATTCACGCAAGGTGTTTTTGATCTTGTTTACTTGTAGCCGGGTTTTACCGCAAAATTTTGTTTACCCTGAGTGATATCCGTTAATGTCGGCAATGGACACAGTGAGTTTGGTTTACCACTTCGTTAAAGCCTACACACTTACGCAGACTCATTTTCCTACTCGGTTTCATAGGAAACGTGCAGAGCGCTTCAATAAAAAAATCAAACAGGCGCAACAACATGCAGCGAAGGTTGCTGTTTTTGGTACTGTTTCAGCTGGGTAACTTCACGATTACTGCTTTGCCATTTGGACAAAAGTTCTTTACTTAAAGAAGACGGGGAACGAATCACCCAAAATGATATACTTTCTGAAGTGGACATTGGCTCGGCGACAAAGGTTAGCTCCTTTATATTTTTTGCTAGTTTGACTCAAAGCGTTTTGATATAACTCTACCGGGCGGTCCCTATGTTCTGGATTATTCACGAAATGGACGGTAGGTTGTATGTTCTTTTCTGTGATACTTTCGGTATCTAGTTATATAGCCTACTGTGGTAAATCGGGCAACGTGGCGGCTTTCGATTGGCTTACGAAAAAGCTGCTTTTTGAAATAAATGTCGGACACGAATGCAAGGATGTTAAGTATGTCTAGGTTATTTTGCTTCCGGCAACTTCTCAGGTTTCTACATCAAGAAACATTTGTTTCTGTCGCAGAACCCAACTCTGTTTCCATCTACGACAATCAGGGTCTCGAGATCCATTGTCTAAAACAGCTGAACCAGATTTTGCGTCTTGAGTTTCTGCCATATCACTTTCTATTGGTTTCTTCAGTCAGTTAACCTTAACCACTTTCATTCTGTTGCATGCTAACCTTTGTTACAGGCGGCAAATGGATTTATTTACTACTTAGACTGCACCACAGGATGTATTGTGTCTACTGTGCCTACCTATATGGGTCGACTTGGTGTTATGTGCTCCAACCCTGCTAATGGTGTTATTCTCACTGGACACAATAATGGCTCTGTCACCATGTGGCTACCTTCAGAAAAATGCGCTGTGATTAAAATGTTCACCCACCACAACGGGTTGACAGACATCGCATGTGATAAAACGGGCATGTAAGTTTCAACTCTGTATTGTGCTCCTATGTTTGGTGGTTATTGTCAGGTTTCTGCGCCTCTTGGAATTCATTCATTCGTGACGGCCATGAGTCTGACCAGACGGTGTTGTTGTTTGAGCCGCCGACAATGATAAGGAATATCCCGAAAAATTAGTCAATATAAAGAATACTAACGTGCGTTTACCCCGCCAATTACAGTCATGGTCTCTGCCATCTTTGCAGCCTTTCTCCCGTGTGCTAGCTAATGCTCTGTGGGACATGGGGAAATAACCGTTCCCTGCCGATAGTGCGCCTTGGTTGTCTGTTTCTGGTAGTCACCTACTGGGCACTGACCTTTCGCATTCACATCACACGAGCAGCGATATTGCACGGCGACGTGTCGGGAACGAATTGCCTCCCTTTACGTGCAATTATTTCACATCACGAGTTGAGATGGCCAGGATACGTTTCAGAGACCTACTAACGTGGTCCACATCGTACCGTGTTTATGCTTCATGGATTCAGCTGAAAAGTGGAACACGGTCTATAACATGAGGCTTAGTGTTATTTACGAAAAGAGTTAGCATCGATTTTGGCATCCGTTGATTCTGCCCGACGTTTCGGTTTGCATCCAAAATATACCAAATGTTGGCCAAACGCACGAAAGGATCTGGCGAGATTGATGTATTGCCAGTTGTGTTGGCTGCCTTCAGCTGTTATTGTTCACACCTTCCGGTATAAAAGTAGCAAAAGCTTGCATACCAGAACAAGATTCCCGAATATTCGTACGGCATACAACTGGTTAAACAGCTTTCTCTTTTCATCGCTGTATCTCTTGTCGTGCGTTCATTCCTGTTTTACTGTACTTGCTTTATCAATCGTTTGTTTCATGCTCCTGAACTGGCACTGTTTCTATCGTCAGGCTTGTATACAATGATTATATGATTCTGATGTTTATGCCTGTTGGCACATCGACCCTATCCAAAACCATTTTATCAAACAAGCTAAAAGAGAACGTTAAGCCCAGAAGGGACTAGAATGATGGATCTATCTGATTTTGTCCCTGCAAGGTTGTTGCTTTTCATCATCATCATCATAGACAGCAATACATCAGTGGTTAACACTAATGCTTAACTGCCACACAACCGTGAAGAAACATCAAACCCTATATAGAAAGATAGAAGGATAAAGAAGGGGACGGGAAGGGACCTAACTAC
>QNGE01000411.1:47442-57858 GCA_008508345.1 Paragonimus westermani
TCGCTGATGACGCCTTACTCTCACTTGCAGCTCGGTTGTGTTGTTTGCAAGGTGTAGGCACCTTGATGCTGAACGTTTGAATAGGGACGTAGTCATTTTCAGTAGTTAGGTCCCTTCCCGTCCCCTTCTTTATCCTTCTATCTTTCTATATAGGGTTTGCTGTTTCTTCATGGTTGTGTGGCAGTTAAGCATTAGTGTGAACCACTGATGTATTGCTGTCTATGATGATGATGATGATGATGATTTGATTACTGTTTGACTACTGTTGCTCAGCTTTGAGCCGATCGAGTATGTTCTCATTTGTCACTAAGGTTATTACATTCATATATTGTTGCATATATGTTTACACACGTGGTTGGCGGCATCCGTTTCGGATTAGCTTATCGGAGCAACTGAAACCAAAGGACGCCTACATGTAACTCACCACAAATGGCTTGCATTGCGCCACTTGTGGTTACACTTACACACCACGTGTGCAGTGTAAACCCGAATGAATAATACCTTTAGGCTTGTGAGTGGAAGTCTTTGTGTCCTGTCGGCGAATGCTGGTTAGCTAGTTAGTGGGCTAGTGCGAAATTGAAACGCTTGTCTCTCGGGAAGAAATTGGCGACTCCAGTGGCAAGGTCTAAGTTGGTGTGAGACATTGAAGATGTAAGACAAGATGTGGTTCAATATAGGAGTACATATTACTTTACTCTAGATTAAAAAAGAAGAGCAGCAGAAAAGGTTCAGAGTTGGACCGGAAAACAAACAAAACATTCATCATACAACGCACTAACAGAGCTAGAGAAAAGAATGGGGGAAGGTCAAAATAACTCAGATTTCTGAAAAGAGGAGCGGCTGGTCTGCCAAGTGACAGCAATCGTTGGTTGATACGAACGAAGAAGAATGTAATTGACCCAACCTACTTGACCCTGACGTACTCGTCGTCTCTCCGCTGACGGGTTGTTGGTGACCTAACAATATGGTATGGCCAGCACATTCCCTACCACATTCATTGCAATGCCCTATAGTTATCTCATTACGACCTAGAGCTCCTACAGTCCTTTAGCGTACCCTGCACTTCAATCCACGTTCCCGTACTTGTTGCTCGTTGAACCTCTGGACGTCCATCCGGATCGTATTTCAACAGGCCATCCAGTTCGAGACTAAATCCTTTCAAAATCTAAACTTCATGTTACAACACGAATGACTTACCTGAATAACCTCCTGGTATTTCAGTTTCTCACCTTTCACCTGCTTTCACGTGCCCGTAAAGCAGCTGCCTTTGAGTCTGTTCATCGCCCATCCTACGGACATGCCCCGGCCAATGGGCTGATTGGACCTCAATATGGCTTTTGTCCCGTCCATACCCGCTCGCCAGAATACCTCAATGTTCGGAACCATGTTCGACCACTGAATACTTACGACGGATGTTAGACATTGCAGATGTAAGCGGCCCGGATGCCCCACACTCCGGTAATACAGTGGACAATTTTCATTGCCGCACAACAGTGCAGATAACACCGTTGAGCCGCAGACAAGCAGCTTGGCGTTTATCGCCTGTCTATGGATCTTCTAGGTACGTGTTTCAAGACGCCCGAAAGCAGTGCTGATCTTGCTCATACGTGCTCGCAACTCGCTTGCTACCCTTACCTTTAACCATAAGTACGGTCAGGGCATCTTTGAATTCTTGAGGGACAGATTCTGGCTGCCAGATAGGGCAAACCAACTGGAGCGACACACGTACTAAGACTGGGCCACCATTATTCAGAAGTTCCTCGTGAAATTTATTTTCACCCGCAAAATTCCCACATCGCGGTCGTACAATAGCTCTCTGCATTTCTGTCAAATCTGGGACGAGGACAAATGAGGTATTGACATCTTGTCGTGGTAAGTTATTCACTGTTCCCAACTCAGTAGTAGGACTGATCAGCAGGCTACCAAAGTGCTTACCCGAGACTTTTATGATGTCCTCCGGTTGACTGCACGAGAAGCCGGTGTCCTTTTTCCTCAGTCTTTTATCAGTAGACTGGACGGATGGCCAAAAATCGCTTTCAGCGAATTGTAGAACTTGTCTTGTCGGTGGTCAAATTGTTCTGATATGTACGCTGTCCTTATATGTTATCTTGCAGGTATCTGGCGACTTGCGCGTTGGATCGGAAATTAAAGATATGGGATATTCGGTCCACCTACGATCCGCTATCAGAAATCCGTCTACCACTGTCCGCTACTTGTCTGGCGTATAGCCAACAGGGGCTACTGGCTCTGGGGGCTGGTAACACCATCCAGGCAAGTATTTCTCCAGTTGGTGTTCTGTGAAACTCTTTATTCCACTGGATAATCGCTTGCGTCAGTATTGAAGAGTTCCCGAGACGCCTTTGAGCCATTAGAACTAAAAATGGTCCAGTTGTACACTTGGTTTTACAGAATACGAGCGAATTTGATCTCATTGGTTTTTGCTAATTGTCAGTTTGTGGCTGGTATGACCATTTTCATCAGCAACTTTGGTTAATTTTTAACTTTTCATGATGTGCTAGGTAACTGTTTTTCTTTATCTTACGTTTTCTAGACGTATATATATATATATATATATATATATATATATATATGGTATTGCGTAGTCATTTCCCATTCAACTCATCGACACTGAACGGTTGGTCACTGCTTTGGTTGACATTCCTGGAATAACTCAAACGTCCATGCGTGTTTAAGTTTGTTTGTTCACCTTCAACCCACAGTGTGAAACGTGCGGTTTACTTTCTTTGGCACAGGCTTTCGACAGGTGTCTGTGGTTATTGGTGTTTTTCTGCTGAAGTTGTTTTCTACCTATGGTTATTACTGCTGTTCATGCACCTCCTCTCCTATGCCAGGCTGTCATTTCATTTGGAAACTCCACCTCCTCGTTTTGATTACGTCTTCTTCAGCTGGTTTGTTTTGTTCCCCTAACCAATACGAGGCGTTTGTTACGATGCAGTGAACTGAGTTCCCAAGTTTACAGTCGAACGTTCACTGTGATGGATGCTCTCTCGCGATCGTGTATAATCGGTGATGAGCTTCACCCTCGCAAGTGCTCAGCTGAATAAGCGTGAAAATATCGTATTATTGCTAGAAATGACTGTTTTTTTATCGTGCACTCGACAAAATTGCACGCCCACCCAGATTACTACCAAACTACCATCAAAATTACTACTCATCAGCAGTCCAAATACCACTCAGCAAATTAACGGTTTCTGTGTTGTCAACTTAGGGAGAAGTCCTAGTCGAGAGGACATCGATTAGAGTAAACAGAACGGTCACTGTCTCCTCTCGAGGCGATCGGGCAACCTGATCATTACCCACAAGAGAAAGTGGTTGAGCGTCCACGTATGGTAGTTCGGCCGTGCGTAATGTGAGGACAATGGCGCTGTGGTCAACACGGTTGCCTCATGAAAGCATGACAGGAGGTTTAATCCCGGCCGTCGCAAGGATTTACACTACTGACGAGCTCTAATGAGAGCGAAACTCGCGTCTATTGCTTATTTTCGAAAGGGGCCGACTGGGAAGTCTGTGGGAATGTGACAGCTGCGATCAATTGTGAGCGACGTTCAGTGTGTATGATTGCTGTCTTTCTCCTCACAGTAACATGGTAGACGGCCAGTAATGACAGGCAGTCATTTCGATTGTTGTCTTTTGCCCCGACCTTCACTACTTGACATTGGTTAAGTCTGTTTGTACCTCAGCAAAACAGTGACATGGACTATTATTTGTGCACACACTCCGTTGTGGGTGCAGGCGGTCCATTTCACATTGAGAATCTGCACCTGGTATATCTACAACTTTACAAAATGACGACTATTTACTATCTCATAAAGCTCACTTAAAGATCAACGCTCCAGGATTACTCTGGTTCTGTGAGCATCGTGTGTTAGAGTCTGCTGAGTAAAACTAATCCGCTGATGGATGAGAGTTTTGACTCATATCACGAAGTTAGAGGGTGCGAATTTGGTCCAGGCTGTCCACATACAGTGAGCTCAATCAGGGGCAAAGTTGGTGTTGGAGTGTTGGCTCGATTGTTTAGTCATCATTATATAATGCTTGTTACTGCTTGTATCTATTGGGAGGCAATAGGTGTCCCATGTCAGTCATGCGCATCAACTGGTAAAATTAGCTGGCCACATTTTGGTTTCACTGCACTATTACAGGCCTATATCACCCGAACAGTTGGCATAAATGATGAAATCAATTCACTGTCAAAGTCCTAAAGTATACGCTATACATGGGACGTAGAAACACTGTGGTGCATTGTAGCAGGAGTAATTACTAGGTATTTTTAAAAGTGAGAACTCGGACATATTTTTACAACCAGGGTGTTTGAAGCAAGTAGCTGCTGACAGTCTGGTTGACACAATTTGTTTGTGGATGAGCTCGTTCTACTACTTGTTCTTAGGTACATGAATGTCCGCGTTTTTTTAACCAGGTACTGAATGATCCGCATCTGGGTTTAGCAGTCAGTGAGAGTGAACTACTCCGATGTGAAACGATTACTGACAGTGTTAATCGCCGCGTCCTATCGAACACATATCTCAGCCATTATGCTGTGCGTCCTGTCTGCCGAGTGCGCTTCTGTCCATATGAAGACGTGCTCGGCTTGGGTACCAACGGGGGTATCTCGTCGATTCTCTGTCCAGGCAGCGCGGAGCCAAATTATGATGCACTGGAGGAGAATCCTTTTGCTGGAAAGCGTTATCGTCAAGAGCGTGAAGTTAGACGCCTGCTTGATAAGGTTAGCTTATTTTCCATTTTCTGCTCATTTTGCAATCCTTCAGACTCGCGTTTTCCCTGTGATTCCACTGGCTTATGCTGCTCTACCGTCTGTCACTTAATTCGGTTATTAATACCTTGTCGTGCTTAAATAACTGCCGTAGCGGGCTGATCTAGGGTGCAAAGTAGGTAATTGTTGACCTAATGTAACGGAGTGTAGATGGTTCTCAGCGTTCATGCCCCAGCTGGGGCCCTCAGGTCTCATGGGGTCTGCGGCTGATGACCTTGAGGTAGTTAACAGCCAGTGACCTTCAGCTGTCTGAATATCCTCGTTGTCGAGCTGAATTACCCATGAATTGAAGGCACCTAATGAAGTAAAAAGTGAGAGCCAACGAAACTCATTTCTCGGGTGTCACTTTACGATTACCTGCAACTGTGTTGTTTGTTTTCAAGGTTTGGGTACCATGCTCTTGAGTGTTTTAATTCAGGCACGAGCTTTTTTGTTCCGTTGTTCCCCTCATTTTTGAGCCAGATCTTGCACTTCATTCGATGGTTCTATAAAGGTCGGTCACCAGTTCTAGTTACTGACGCTTCACGTTTTTTAATAAAGGAAAGTAGTTCCACATGGATCTTTATCACCGTTTAAACGGCGTTCGTTCACATAATCGCTATAATCTTGCCGCTTAGTTATGAAATAACTTTCAGCTGATCATAGTCATCAGTAGGTGTGTGTTATATGGTATGCTTTTTTGATGCGACCAATATTAATACTGTTTGAACTTGTCAGATGTTAAAAATATTCATGCCATGGACGTTATCTAAGTGCCTTGCTATTTCACATATTCAACTCTGACTTTATTCGTAGATGGTTAACAGTTGTATCCAGTATCCTATAGAACAGCCTTTTCAAGGTTGTTTACCAGAGACTTCAACACTTCGCTTACGAGGGCTGAGTATAGTTTTCGTAGACTACCTTGTTTTCAAGCTAACATTGCCCTTGGCACGAGAATAAAGTTGGTGAAATGAAAGTGTACTTCCGTCTTTGCATATTTAGGTTCCCTACACGATGATATCCTTAAACTCTGTGGTGGGTAAGGTCCGTCGTGAAGATATTCTTGAGGAGTGGGAAAAGAAGAAAGCTACTTTGGTAAGTTCTGTTCATCTACGCGTTTAGGTCACGTGGTAGATGATCTGGATACCTTTTATTTAAATGCCACGAGCTGGGTTCTTGGTCATTTTTGCTTCGTTAGTTGAAAAATCGTACGATTTGTTCCAATAGAAGCTCGCTTAGGACGTAAAATTTTGACACCGTTTCATAGCGTTGTCCTCAGCAATTTGCTGTCGAGTTAAGCAAGATACACATGTTTATTGAAACCTGTTTTTACGAACCTTTTCATTGAACTCTTAGTTCTTCATTTGATACCAACAGAATATGCTGCTCAACCACTTATCTGAGCTCACCCTGCCATCAGCTGTACGGTTGTGAATTTGGGTCCATTTGCAACGACTGCTTCTACTTCTTTTGGCAACGGGAGAGTATTTTGTGTAGTCACATAGCAGTGAACACTCGATGCAAAAGCTGGAAAACTAACTTAAAATGACCTTCACGTCAACCTAGAAGTGTTTTCGGGATTATCTCGCCGGCATGTTTTGACCTAACTATCGTTTGCATTGTTGCTACCAGCTGATCTATTATTTACTTGATATCGAATATTTACGCTTAGAATGTGACAAACACTAGTCGCCTGTGCTTTGGTGAGGTGCGAAATCGTTATTTAAGCATTCCTTTTATAGACAACGTGAAGTCGACAGTCTGGTAGATGGTACGTTGGTTGGAACGAAAACGCTTATACCTCTTCTTATTTTCACCTACAGCTCGGTGAACCGGTCAAAGTGGAAATGCCGAAAGTTAGGAAAAACAAACAAAAGGGTCGCTCGAAGGCCTCGATGATTGAATCCAGAAAGCAGAACATTCGGTTTGAACGAAAAATGTTCACAATCAAAAGTGCCCTCGGCGTTCCCGGTGTAACTGATAGTCAGCCTCGGGAAAAACTGGAGAAATCTAAAAACCAAGCTTCCACGAAACTAAAGAAGCCTAGCGAAGCTTTGATAACTAAGAAAAAACTGGCTAAAAAGCGTCTCCATTCTGCTCTCGATGTATTGATTCCGGCAAAAGAATAAATATGACTATTTTATTCTGCTTTTCGTAGTTAAATTTCATCAAGCCTAGGTGTATACAGTGTTACTTTTTCTTATTTGTTACTACAACAGTGACATTTGCAGCGGCAGACTCTTTTGTTTCAAGAACGGTTTTTCTTCATCATCTCTGTACGGGTTGAACGTAACTTGTTGGAGAAGCGTCCGAATTGTATGTCTGTTGGTGATGTATACGACTGTTTTTAAACTGGGCTGCCGCCACTGATGTAGCTTCACAGGTACATAAACAGATTCACAACCCGCACGGTTTCATTATTTAACATCAAATCCATGTAACCACAACAATATTGCAGAAGCACCTTGCATGTCTAGGCTGCAAAGCGCGTCCCGAAGCATTTAAGTAGAACGCGAAATAGCGTACTGCGTTGCTCGTGCTGCTTCAAAATTGTCTAACAGCAACAACCTATCGTCAATACAACCAAGATCAGTAAGTTTTCCACCAGGTAGGAGATCCACGCGGGCATCTTGTGAATGCCAGAGACACTCCTCCATTTTTCGTCCATGATAAAACTGAACAAAATCATTGAAGAAACATCCTTGACGTATGCCTTTCCTGGTGCTGAAACTGTCATGCATTTCACCGTAAACCCTAACCTGAGCTGAAGTAAGGGAATGAAGCGCCGACGATATGTTCACATACTTGGTCAGTGCACCTCTGCGTTTAAGCGACTTTAAAAGTGAAGATAGATCCACCGAATCGAACGCACTTATATAGTCGAGAAATTCGGAAATGGTTGGCCGGCCGTACATGTAACACTGCCCCAGAATTTTACGAGAAGTAAAAATGTGACCTATGCATCCCCGCCTAGGAGGAAATCCTGTCTGTTCTTCCCTAATGCAGCTTCTCGAGCTGCATTGAGTTGATGAAGCATAATGGATGTCAGAATCTTAGTAATGACTGGGGTCAAACTAATTCCCCTGTTTTTCACAAGAGCTCCTGAAACTTATGTTGAATATTGGAACTGTTGTAGCGTGATCTCAGCACGGAGGAGTAGTCTCCGTCATCCGCGCACCTTGGAACAACTGAGTCAAAGCCTACCCATATTCTTGGAAAAGTGTCGGCACGAGGTCACCTGGACCAGCAGCTCTACTGCGTTACAGCCGAAATGCAACTGCGAACCTCAGTTTCACTGGGTGGTTCCAAATCTACCGACCACAGTACCACATTACAAGTCTATGGTGGCAACACAATAGAAACATGAGGCCAGCCAAATTGACCCTCAAAGTGTTCCGCCCACCGCTCTAACCCTTTGGACCTATTATGGATGAGTGTGCCATCAACCTTGCTGATGGCTTCATTGACAGACAGTCACTGGGGCCCATGAAGCGAGACTGGACTCCAATTCCTTAACTTTCCCCATTAACCAAGTCTCGCGATCAGCCTCCAGACTCTACTTCAGGTTCCTACGAATATCTCTTCTAGGCTTGTTATGTGAACTGTCAGGAGGAATGTTTCGTCTAGCTTTTAACAACTCTAAGGATTTCTCTGAGATCCAATGTTCATTCAACTCATATGTCCCCTTGCCGTACGCTACAATATCTACTTCATAAATTGCCTGTGAGGTTTGAGTCCAGCAGTTATTGGGATCTTCGGAGTGAGAACTACTATGACAGTTTTCTAAGCTTATTGACGGTACAGCCAGTCGTTGCTCAGCAAAAGTAAGAACGAAACGACAACGTGCCAACGCATGACCTGAGTCCAGCTAGCGCTAGCTGAAAATGGCTTATGCTCGGCACACAGCTGTAACGGTCGCCCACCATTATCCCACTGATGTGATGCTATCCCAAACCTGCCGCCAAAACGACACTCGGCCTCACCAGGGCGGCTGACCTGCGCGTTCATATCTCCGGCCAGAATGATTACATCAGAACCATGTGCGACCGAAGGAGAGCAGCCAGATCCGAATGAAAGGCCTCCTCGATGTCGGTGTCACTACAGTCAGTTGGGGCATGAGCAGACAACGAAAAGACTTTTGAAAGCTTTGTGCACAGAGCTGGTTTTAACGGAACCTGCCAAGTGGAGGGCGCAGTCTACCGTTAACAAGAATTCAGTCTCCCAAATGCGGCTGCTTCCGTTGTGCTGACGACTATAAAAACTCCACCCTGATCGGCAGCGGTAGCCGTGGGGTCACCCGAAGTGTATAACCAGCGTCGTGTAGGCAGTGCGGGTACTTTTTCTCCGATAGGCTGACTACTGTCCTAGATTCTGGTTTCTGAAATACAACAGACTGACGTTCAATAAGCTTAACGCTCGTGCGAGGGCAGTTTGTTGAATTATCTGTTTTAAAGTATGATCCTCGAAAGCGTTTACTACTTTGCATTCAAGGTCCAAGCAGGGACCTGAGGCTGGATGGTAATATATGGAGCTTACCGGGATAGTGTTACTGTGATTAGCTATATCTACCGTGGGACCTGTAGAGTAATTACTATAGCTATCGATCGGGAGGTGCCTAAGAGCTAAATTCGATAGGACAGTGGGGTATGGGTCAGCAGAAGCGTGTTTTTGCCTATCTGCCCTGCTCTATGCGGCAGATGGGGCGAACCGTTTTATACTGCGAGACGGATCGTACGGCATGGAATTACTGGTTTTATGAGTACCCCTGCCTACAGGTTACATTTTTAGACAGATCGGCCAGAGAAACCTCCTACTTGGCATACTTTGGCGATCTAACAACGCACAACTGACCGGACAAATGCAGTCGTAGCTTCATAAAAACACGAACATACATCTACTGTTGGGATAATGCCACAATTAACCCAAAAGTGTTATTTCTTCTTCACCACTGTATGAGCCTCCGCTTGAACAATATAAATACGGTGGGGTTTTTCAGTGTATTTTGAACACGTTTGTTTGAGATCAAATATACTCTTAGCTGAAGGTTTCCTGTCTTCTTCATTTGCGGTAGTTCGTACGTCGTCGTATAGTCCGTGATAACGCAGATCGTTAGTGCAACCGTCGTAGCTAAGCCGGGTTATCGTGAACGTGATTTTGCATCAATTATCAACCCACGCGGTATTTGCATCAATTGTCAACCCACGCGGTTCATAACAACTTCAGAATATCTCTTATGCTGGAAAATCATGATTTGCCCCCCCCCCCAGAATGTTCGTCTACAAACCCAGCCTTTCCTTTTGTCTCTACACCTTCTCCACCAGAGGCTTGTATATATGCCGACTACGTCTTAGTGGTGCATGCGTCGATAAGTCAGACAAGATTATCTTTCATTATGGCCCAGGTTTTGTTGACATCGTTGGTGCCATGACAATCTATCCAGCTGAACTGTTTCGCATCCCACCTTAGTTGTTGAAAATTGGTGTCTTCGAAGGACCTACGACATAGGACAGGGAGGGTGCCGTCATCATCTATATCATCATAGACAGCAATACGTCAGTGGTTCACACTAATCCTTAACTGCCATGCAAACATGAAAAAGCAAACCCTGTATAGGAAGAGAGAGAAGGGAAAAAAGAAGGGGA
>QNGE01000411.1:60387-274055 GCA_008508345.1 Paragonimus westermani
TTTGCGTCTAGAACTGACCCTAACAGAACCTGCCAAGCGGACAGCACAAAGTCTACTATTAACAGGAATTCAGTATATCAATGCGGCTCCGGCCATCGTGCTAAGGACTATACCTACTTCAGCCTGACCGGTAACGGCGGCCGGAGAGTCACCTGAAGTGTATAAACAGTATCAGGTAGAAAGTGCACGTGCTGTCAATTCCATACGTTGACTACTGTCTTGGATTCTAGTCTTCGAGATACAGCAAACATCAATGTGTAACGAGTCCAACGTTTGCATGAGAGCAGGCTGTTGCCCTATCCGTTTTAAAGTACGAACGTTGAAGGCACCTATATTAATTTGCGTTCTAGGTCGAAGCACAGGACGAGGGAGGTCTGGGACAGAGTAGCGAGAGCTGGGACTTATCGGCATAGCGTTACTATGATTAATTATATCCGTTGTGGGACCTGCAGAGAAATGATCAGAAGTGGGGTCGGGAGAGGTCTGAGAGCTAAATTTGATAGGACAGTGGGGGAGGGGTCAGCACGGTCAGCATGTTTTCGCCTAGCCACCCTGCCGTATGCAGCAGATAGGGCGACCCGGTTTATACTGCGAGACGGCAGATGCAGTATGGAATTGCTGATGTTCTGAGGATTCATGTGTGTGTGGGCTGAGATACTGCCAGGACGCCCAGACCTAGACAGGAGATCGATTAGGGTTCTCAACCAAAGTCTTTGGCTCAAAACGCTGTACTGCCTGGCAGTGGGTGGGTGGCTGTGTACCAGAAATGGTACGTTTTTCGGGAAGAGATGTCAACCATCTTCCAACCCCCAACCTGGAGGACCAGGGTACTGTGGTTTGTCAGACCTCTACCTGTTGGCCTGCCTGGTATGAGTAACTCTGTACAGTTTAGCCCAAAATGTCATCGAGATGCGCAAGCCGTCATACCACGTCAACGTCCAGTCTCACCGTAACGGAGGTTGGCGTAAACACAACTAAGCTGCAGACGGATGATCCCCTGGTCACTCTTGCCCAAGGGTGATTCGACCTTCAAGTCCAAAATGTCATTGGTGTTTCTTGTTATCACAAGGTCCAAAATTGTAGCCGTTTGACTATCCCTCTACCTAGTGACCTCACTGGCGTGTTGAAGTAATACCTTCTCGTTCATTAGGTGTAACAATGTCTCACCAACCGTACGACTGGTAGCATACATCAATGTCCATTCCACCTCTGGAGCATCGAAATCTCAAACAATGAGTCGCTGTGATACGCTTGTTCACATTCTAATAACACTGAAGATTTATCCTCCTGTCGCTTAGAGGAGTGGCCTCTATAAACGCACAGCAGTAGCAACTTTGTTTTGCTGTCTGCTATGGAACATTTTAATATCTGAATAGCTCCCAAATTCAACTCTTCTTGGCGCTGGCCATAAAGCTGCGCTATTCGCAACAGAACACCCCCACCCATTCTACCATCTTTTCTACCTATCCTATGGACCAAGTGTCCTCGAAAACAAGTATTGCCGACGATGTCTACTCGTAACCAGGTCTCAGTAACCGAAACATCCTCCCCCACTAGTTTCCCCGAAGGCTCACTCCACTTATTTCTCAGACTACCAGCATCAGTATATATGATCCTCACGGACTTCTCAAAAGCCACTCCTTGTTTCAACTTTGTTGAATTGAGGGGCATCTCATGACTCAGGCATTATACCTGTGGACTCCTTCCTTTTGTGCAGGATCCTCCACTTTTTCTTAGATTCAGGCTGAACGATCGCTACTTCTTACGGTGGAAAGCTTTTGCAATAGGAGTAAATCTTCCGCTATTTTCCCTATCCTCTTGTTGAATGGGTAGGCGTGTTAGCCGTACTCGTGGCCCCAAAGCCTTAGTGCACTTGCGCCGCAAATGACAATACAGTAGCACTGGAACGGCTCGGGTTCTCCCACACAGCAGAGTCGTCTGGTGTCACCGTAACTTGACCTTCAGTAGCCGTGCACATCTGCCCTACCGCCGCTAGGAACCTGTCTCGGTGTCTAGGGTTAACTTACTCAGCCACAATGAGCCTAGGACTGTATGTAGTTGCCTGCCATTTGACCAACCTCATTACTCGTTTAACAACAGCACGTTCCAGAGCGCTACTTGCCTTAAGAGATTCATTGGGCAAAATCTCATCGCCTTCTCGAGTTTTAACTTCTTTCATAATGGGTCCAGGGATGCCTCCGATGACATTTCTGTCTCCAACAAGGGCTAAGTCCTCTTCATTCGCAAGACTTAACACAGCGTTGACCAGAAGCTCTTCTTGGTTATGGACCTCTGCAAATCTGTTCTTGGGCTCCCATTCACAAACAAATACTCTTAGTTAGTCCTCTCAGTTCCTCGAGTTCTTACCTCCCTCTTCCTATATTCTCCAAAACCGATTTCCGGTTACTCAGTATTTTTACTTCCGCTCCACCACCCCGCTTATTACCACTGTACCCTTTTACGACAGTCGCTTTTCTGTAACACCCTGCTACTAGGGGGGACATTTAGTTCAGCTTGAACTCTGAGAGCAGTTTTGTCTTTCAACTCAGTGATCAAGCCACCTTCTTTCCTTTTTTACCCTGGTCCCTATCACAGCTCATCTTGTTTGAAATTTCTCCTTTAGTATCGGTTTATTATCCCTCACTCTTCGTGAGCTGTCATTTACCTCGTTGAGCTCAACGGGCGATGTGTTACTTCCATAGACCTCATCCCGGTTCGTTTCAGTGATCACAACAAAAGTAGAATCGTGGAGTTCACTTATAAATGACCGACAAACCCATGGTAGCTCCTTATGAACCACATACAATGCATAAGCTCACTTGGACAGCTCGCTGCACCAACGATACAACCACTTCACACCGTATATAGTTGGCATCAACCTCCAGGTAACACTTGTTTTTGTCGAGACTGCCAACCTTCAGAGTGACCACCCGGATATCCTTCCCTGGACCTATGCAAGAAATTTCAGCGATTTGTACACGGGCTCGAGGCTGGGGGCCCAAACTACCCGGATCCAGTCAGTTTGTTCGTTTCGATGTCCGGCGATTTTCTGCTGACCCGAAAGGCAGTCACTGAAAACTGGGTGTAGCACCGCTCTTGGGGGTTACAGACAGTACCAAGAACAAAGTAAAATAATAATTTAGCAGAACAGAATAAATTACTAATCTAACGGTTTCTTAATTAGGTAGGAATCCAATAACACTTTGAGACGGTCCTTAGAAGAGCGGCTAACGAACCCTAGTGGAAGGTCGTTTCCGTAGTTGATAACTCTATAAGAGAAGAACTGTTGCCTAAGGAAGGTCCGGGGTCGAAGCTTACAGAGCTTCTTGTGATCACTTCGACTGTTATCACTTACTATGGTGAAGAACTACTGTACGAGTCCTGTGCTAAGTCACCCTAGAGTCTTCAAAACGCAAGTGGATAAAGATCAAGAATTTCGAGGCGAGACTCACAGGATAGATGCCGTAAGCCAGTGACCACTTTGGTGGCTACTCGCTGGACACGTTCAATGGCCAGTATGTCCTTCTTCAAACGTGTTAACGACTTGATTAGCATACTCGAACAGTGGTCTTGTGTAGACTCCGTAAAGCGCGTGAAAGGCGTTCCGGATTACGTTGGGGAAGGCTCTTATCATCCCAAGAATCATAAGGCCTCTAGTGACTATATTAAATAATATTTTGATAGTCGCATTCATCTGTACCTTTTCAAAGATTTCGGTTTTGCACCTGTTTTGTTTTAGTCATTTTGAAATATCCGGCCCGGGGCTAAAAACACAACTCGGTCCGTATCTCGCTAGCTTGACGTATCTCTCTGTATACTATTTTCCAGGGTCGATAATAACACACCGGGGTGAACGCGCTGAGTCTTGGTTTTTCGTTTTCGATCGGTTGTCGACAGTGAACACTGACTGGGTTTTATTTTGTCAGATCAGTTCTAACAGGCCCCTTTTGGCAGTCAACTGATGACAGCCAAATCCTTGGGGCCATTTTGAGGTCACATTTCGTGACATCTATTCCACTTTGTGCATTGTGTATCACGAGTAAGTTCCGAGCGAAATGTGTGCACACTTGTTGTCGTTTCCACCAAGTTCCACTGCTGCTAACATTGGTTAAAGAAAGTAGCTGACAAAAAAGGAATGATCATTCCTTTTTCGTCGACTCAGTTGGATGGGGGAAACTAAGTGTGTCAGTCTACACGTGGCACATCCGGATTTGATCGTTACACAACACTCCTGAAAACTCCCACTCCTTTCGCCAATCCTTCTGGCACACACAAGTCCTGTCGGGTACTAAATTTTAGTCTTCTATTCACAAGGATGGTTTTATCGATATCGTTTTTACTATTTTGAACGGAACCTTGAGCTTTCTTCAAGCGGAGTCCAGGCTCCATCCTCACGTCAGAAATTCATATGCCCGCGGTCATCCCGATATTTCGGCTAGTCAACAGTCCGAAAAGTTAACGTCAATCACCGGAAACCCATTAACATATCCACCGCAAAAATGACAGAATCTGGCGCGTAAGAAGAAAATCAACGGAACTAAAGTTTAGAAAGGCAACCAAAAAGATCTGATGCCTCCGAACCACCAATAATTATTAGTGGTCCGGAGCCCTATAAGGCTGGGTGTCGCGCAAATTACTGTGTTAAAGTATGTTGTACTGTCTACAGTCCATAGTTATGCTTTGCAACTATTTTGTAAATTTCGGTACATGCTGTTTCGTTAACTTCATCTGTACACTTGTTTGAAAGCATCATCATCTTTTTAAATTTGGTCGTCACGACCAAAAACCGAAGGTTGTCGCGCGCCGTCTCTGCTTTCTTCGTCTGTGTGGATATTTGGGCTGGTGGAGTGATCGCACGGCGAAAGGTTTTGAGCTCCGAATATTTGTTGACCTATGGACGCCGACCGTTCGTCATTACACGTTGTGTGTGGAATTATCTATCAATCGTCGTCCCGGCCTACCCCTTGGTACTGTCTATCGGGCGATGGCCTATCCACTTCCACGGATTTTGACTCGTTAACCAGTCATTCCCATTTTTGGGATACGTCTTCCTTTGGTTTATACGTATACCTTTGTACACACCCGTTACCGTTGCGGCTTCTTTCAGGGTTATAATATTTTGGTTATTTCATATCATTTGATTGATTAAACCACTACAAAATTGGTGAGCTCAACTTTTTCTTCCGAAGAGAACTTTATCCTTCTCCTTGTTAATAACAATGCTTGATGACACCATGGACACTGACGTTAAATGCGAACACAGTGATGCTTTAAAATTGCCCCAGTACAGCGCCCGAAACCCTCGACTGTAGTTCCATCAGATTGAGGCTGTCTTTACCACCGGGCGGATAACATCAGAGAAAATTAGATTTCCATACGTAGTGCAATCCCTTCCTTTTGATGCCGCAGCGGAAGTGGAGGATCTGTTGGAATAAGTCTCATCTGAATTCCCCTATACTCTTTCAGTGGACGCCATCACAAAACGGACTGGGAAATCCGTGACTAAGCTGTTACACGGCTTGTTCAATTCATTCGAGCTAGGTGACCGGTCCTCATCTCAAATGTTCGTCATATGGGAAGCCTTTTGGGCTCGTGGAAGCTTGACTACGACATCTTAAAACATCTTCGGGCAGAGAAGTTGCCGTCTGCGGTGCAGCACATTTTGGCCGCCGTGGATGATGGCAGTTCAATCGACAAGTTGGCAGTGCTTGTGGGCAAGGTGTCAGAAACTTCTCCTTCTCCATCGGTGTATGCCGCAACCACAAGCGTTCTCACATTGTCCTCTTCAGCCTCAACAACTGATGATTGTCTATAACTTTTGATAGAGAAGATATGCCACCATATGGATAGTATGACAATGCAAATCAACGAGTCGAAGTGGCACCCACCCAAAAGCGGTGCACGAACTCAGTCTCGAGGTCCGTCAAAGTGGTGTTGGTAACACCAAAACTCTCGACACAAAGCAAAGAAATGCACCCAACCACACACCTTTCGAACTCGCCACTCATCACCGTCAAACCGGCAGGCTGGCCAGTAACGGCGACTACTGTCGCTGGCCCAGCAGATACCAGTCGCCTGTTTTATGTCAAGGACCGATTGATCGGCTTGCGATTCCTCATCGACACCGGGGCCGAGCTCAGCGTTATTCCACCGCAACCAACTGATCGACTTTGACCTGGCCAGTACACGTTACAGGCCGCGAATCAAAAACGTTCACTCACTGTCGATCTCGGTCTCTGGCGACGTCTCCAGTGAGTATTTTTGTTTGCTGATGTTCGGACGTCACTCATCTGTACCGACTTGCTGTCACATATCAACCTATCTGTTGATGTTGAGAGGCGCAAGCTGATTGGCAACACTACTACTTGCACAATAAACAGCGTCCAATCGACGATTGCATCAATCGGCACCTGGCCTGCTCTTCCACCAACACTGTCTTGGGGAACTACTAAAGAATGTCCCTTGGTTAACCCGGCCGTGCTCACATGCCGAGACGGTTGAACACAACGTGGAACATCATGTTAAAACACGTGGTCCTCAGGATTTTTCTCGTCCACGCCGTTTACACAAACTCAAAATAGTCAAGGCTGAATTCGAACGTATGCTCCAGTTGGGCATAATTCGCCCATCAAACAGCCCCTGGGCAGCACAATTGCACATGGCACCTAAGAAAGCCCCGGGCGATTGGTAACCTTGCGGTAATTACCGCGCTCTCAACAACTGCACAACCCCGGACAGGTACTATGTATCATACATCAACGACTTTTCTTTGGGACTTGTCGGCGCTATTATTCCCTTTAAATTGGACCTAGTACCCGCCTATTATCACATTCCGGTTGCAAAAGTGGAAGTTCCGAAAACAGTCAAAACAACAACAAAAAATTTTCCGGTTCGCAAGAATGCACTTCGGGCTTCGTAATGCCGTTCAAACATTTCAGCGATTCATCGACAAAGTGTTGCGTGGACTCCCTTTCGTATACGTCTATATCGATGATGTTTTGGTTGCTAATCGCTCTAACGAGGAACATTTGTCTCACCTCCGTGCCGTTTTCCACCGTTCCGCGCAATATGTTATCCAAATCAACATTACTAAGTGTGCCTCCGGAGTTAGTTCACTGGATTTTCTGGGACATCCTATTGCTCAAACCGGTATCACACCTCGGTCAGATAAGGTTGAGTCAATCTCGACTTTTCCGATTCCCGCTACGATAACCCGTCTTCGACGATTCCTCAGCATACTCAGCTATTATCGGTACTTCATTCCTCGCCGTGCGAACATTTTGAAAACTCTGACCGACCTGGTTGATTTAAAACGCAGGTCTGTTGAGCTCCCACCTGACGCCAAAGAAGCTTCTTCAGCAGCGAAAGCAGCCTTATGTCACTCCGCTGATCTACGCTTCGTTAGTTACGATCCAAACAACTGCATTCATCACACAATGGAAGCATCAAACGCTGCTATTAGAGCAGTCTTAGAAAAATATGTGAACGGTGGAAAAAAGCCCTTGGCCTTAATTTCCCAGAGACTACGACCAGCACAGTCGAACCGCAGCGAACCTAGACGTGTGACGCTGGCTATTTAGTGGACGATCTGTTACTTTAGACACCATTCAGAAGGCCAAAGCTTTGTTGTGCAAACCGACCACAAACCCTTGGGATTCACTTTTCATGCCAAACCTAATCGTTACTCTCAGCGTGAAATCAGACATTTGGACTACATCTCCCAATTCACCAGGGGCATCCACATTCTGCAGGACGACGCCAATGTGGCTGCTGATTCACTGTCACGATCTGACGCCAGATTAATCCAATTGCCACTCTCCTCCGACCCGGCAAAAATGGCCATTGCCTAGCAATGCAGTGAAGACCTGAATGATGGTTCCACTTACAGATCCTCGAAATTGTCCACGTTCTATCTGCCGACACCAGCTGTCGACATTCAGTGCAAAATTTTGACGGGCACACCTAGACCATTTGCCTTAACTTCCTGTTGGCGTAACGTTTTTAGTAATTTCCACGGTTTATGTCACCCCAGAAAGTTGATTGCATAACGTTTTGTTTGGCCTTCTATGAGCAGAGATGTTCGCCTCTGGTCACAGTAGTGTGCTAAGTGTCGAAGGAGCAAAGTGTACAAACGTAAAGTTACAATTCCCGGCACATCCTTCCAGCCAGACGCTCGTTTTACTCACGTACGCCTAGGCATCGTTAGACCACTACCACCCTCCAACGATTGTACGTGTATGCTGGCCGCCATCGATTGTTTCTGCCGTTGGCCTTCAGCTGTGCCCGTTAGAGATGTTTCAGCGGAGACAATTGCTCAAGTCTTTTTGGAGTATTGGATCGCTAATTTTGGTGTGCCGTCTACAAACACCACGGATTGGGACACCCAGTCTCAGTCTTCTCTTTTTCATAACTCTACTAAGCTACTGGTTTGTTCGCACATTAAAACGACTGCATACCGTACTTGTACCATTGGTTTGATCGAGCGTTTTCACCCCAATTAAAATCATCGATAACCACTCAATCCGACGCAACGAAATAGAGTGAGCGCCTGCCACTCGATCTTCTCGGGACTCGGTCTACCTTTAAAGAGAATATTGGTAGTACTACCTCGGGATAAGTTAACGGTATTACTTCGCACCTCCCAGAGGAATTGATTCAACCGTCGACACACTCCGACCCAGGGTTGGGTTTCATTTCACGTTTAAGTCAACACATGTCCAGCCTTCGTTTCACACCAACCGGTCAGCATTGGCGCTGAGAACAAAAATCTCCAGATTTGCGCACATGTAGATTTGTGTTCATGCTCCAAGACGACCTGAGGAAGCCATTCCGACTACGATACCTCGGCCACTTCAAAGTGGTTGAGCGCGCCGACAGGTTTTCCACTACTGGAAGTTTTGAACGGAACGAATCCGTATCCATTGATCGATTGAAACCAGCCAACACAGATCAGAATTTTGCCCCATCTGACCGGATATTAACTGAACAACAACTCCACTCCAACCCCAACAGTATTATATCCATCTGCAGTTCAGTCCCTTTGTGTTCTAGAAAAACGTACCACACGTAGAGGGTGGTCGGAAAGCTGGTCGAATAACCAAGCAGATTACGATACGTGATGTGGTTGTCGAAATATGGGTTCGTTTTTCTCTTCACTGGTGTGCTTTCTTCTTGTTTTTCACCCGTGAACGCTCTGTTTGGGGAGTATTGTAGTGCTTACAGTTAATTATATTTTGAAACACTGGTATATTTCTGTACGTGCCGCTTTCGTTAACATCACCTGTTCAACGGGTTGAGAGCATCGTCATCATCTTCTTGAATTTAGTGGTCATGATAAAGAAACGGCGCTGATATTTGGGCTGGTGAAGTGATCGCACAGCGAAACGTTTTGAGCTCCGAGAGGTTGTTGACCTATGGACGCCGACCGGTCGTCATCCCACGCCGCGCGTGGAATTGACCATCATTCATCGTCCGAACACACTCTCTGGAGCCGTCGTTCCCTCGGGCGGTGGCTTATTCATTTCAACGGACTGTGACTTGTGAGTGAGTCCTGTTTTTAGTGGTGTCTTCCTTTTATTTGTATGCTTATCTTTGTACACGACCGTTACTGTTACGACTTTTCTTCGGTGTTGCCATATTTTGGCCACTGTTATCATTCAACCCTTTTGACAGCTGCAATATTGGTGAGCACGACCACTTCCTCCAAACAATGCTACCACAATTTCCCTGGTATAACCAATATTGCTCGACTACACTGCGTACATTGATGTTAAAACTGGACACAATTTCGCTTTAAAATTGTCCGATTACAACGCTCAAAACCCTTGACTGTTGTTTTATCAGCTTGAGGCCGCTTTCACCACCAGGTGGATAATATAAGTGAAAATAAAGTTTTCATACGTGGCGCAAGTCGCTCCGTTTGATTTCGCAACGGGGGTAGAAGATCTGTGAAATCAGTACCACCCGATTCCCCTAAATCATTCTGAAGCGGGCGATAATAAAACGGCGTGGAAGGTAGGGAGCTAAATTGCTGCAATACTTGTTCCATTCAGCCGGGCTGGGTGATCGATCTCCACATCAACTTCCACGTTATGTGAGGGGCCGTTCGACTTCACGGAAGCTTGATGACGCTACCTAAAGTTATTTGTGTGCTGGGATCTGCGGCACAGCACATTTCGGCTGCCGTGGATGAACACATCTTAGTCGGCAAATTTTGAACCCTTGCAAACAAGGTAAAGAGAAATTCAATTTCACAACTGGTGTGTGCCGCACCCACAACCGTTCCCAAGTCAGCCCTATCGGTCCGAAAAATTACTGACAATCTAAGGCTTTTGATGGGGACGTGTCACCAATGAAACAGCATGACTATGTAGACCAGCGAGCTAAAGAGGCACCCACTCAGAAGCCGTGCACGACTTAACTCTCACGGTCTCTTGAGACGCTGTTGACATCACCAAAACTTTCCGCACAAAACAATAAAGTACACCCAACCATGCGCATTTCAAACTCGCCACCCATTACCACCGAACCGACAGGCCGGTCAGTGACGGTGACGACTACCGCCGGCCCAGCAAGTACCGGTCGCTCATTTTACATCAAGCACCAATCGTTCGACCTGTGGCCCCTCAGTGATACTGAGGCTGAGCTCAGCGTTATTTCACCACAGCCGAATGCTTGACCCCAGCCTAGTCGGTAAACATTACAGGTCGCAAATCAAAGTCGCACTAACAATTTCGGGTAACGCCCATCCACCGCAGATCTCGGTCTTCGACGACGTTTCCGGTGGATGTTCCAGCTTGCCCAGGTTCAGACGCCAGTCATCCATGCCGACTTCCCGTCACCTATAAACCTTTCCCTTGATAGCAACAAGCGCGAGCTAAGTGACAACACCATCACCTGCACAGTAAACGGCGTCCAACCAACGATCGTATCAATCGGCACCCGGCCCGCTGTTTCAACAACGCCGCCGTTCGCAGCAACGCTAAAAGGTTTTTCTTCGTTAACTCGCCTGTGCTCACATACTTGGACCGTTTGGCACAATTTGGAACATCACATTACAGCACGTCGTCTTATGTCGTCGACGCCGTTTACATCCTGACAGCTTCAAAATAGCCAAGACTGAGTATGTCCTTCATTTAGGCATAATTCGACCTTCAAATGGCTCTTGGGCGGCATCACTGTACGTGGCACCAGAGGAGGTTTCCGAGATGTTGAGGACCTTGCGATGAGAACCGTGTTCTGAACAACTGCACAATCCAGAACAACCACACTTTAACAGGCATCCATTATTTCCATTCAAGACTCGCCGGCGCTACTCTTTTTCCCAAAGTAGACCTATTACACGCCTGGTATCACATCTCGGTTGCTGCCGAGATGGATACAGAGACAGGCATCGCAACACCTTTCATATTCCTTGAGTCCACAGAGATGCTGTTCAGGCTCCGTAATGCAAGTCAAAGGTTCCAACAATTCATGGACAAAGTACTGCGTAGAATATCTTTTGTATACCTCTATATCGACGGCGTCTGATCGCCAGCCGCTCGAAAGAGAAACATTTATCTCACCTTCCTACTGTTTTCGATCCTTTTACTCAATATAACACTAAAACTAACATCTATAACTGTGCCCTAGGAGTAAGTTCATTGGACTCCATGGAACGTCGCACCAATCATACCAGTATCGCACCTTTGCCAGATGAGTTTGAATCTGTCACGACTCATTCAATTTTCACTATGATGACCCAACTCCGACTAGTTGTTTCCATACCCGGCTATTATCAGCGTTCCATGTCCCATTACTCTGACATTTTGAAACCTCTCACCGAAGTGGCTGACTCAAAGCGCAGTCTATCGAACTCTTACCCGAAAATGAAGTAGGTTTCACAACGGCAGAGGAAGCTTCATATCACGCCACTAAATTGTGCCTCATTAGTTGAGATCCAAGTGCCCGTCCTGTTCCCACCACGGGTTTCTCAAACGCCGTCGTTGGCACAATCTTAGAACAATCTGTAAGTATCGAACAGTGACCCTTCGACTTCACTTCTCGCAAGTTACGATCAGCATAGATCAGCGTTGCATTGTGGACGTGTGACGCTGGCTATTTAGTGGACGATCTGTTACTTTAGACACCATTCAGAAGGCCAAAGCTTTGTTGTGCAAACCGACCACAAACCCTTGGGATTCACTTTTCATGCCAAACCTAATCGTTACTCTCAGCGTGAAATCAGACATTTGGACTACATCTCCCAATTCACCAGGGGCATCCACATTCTGCAGGACGACGCCAATGTGGCTGCTGATTCACTGTCACGATCTGACGCCAGATTAATCCAATTGCCACTCTCCTCCGACCCGGCAAAAATGGCCATTGCCTAGCAATGCAGTGAAGACCTGAATGATGGTTCCACTTACAGATCCTCGAAATTGTCCACGTTCTATCTGCCGACACCAGCTGTTCGCGTTCTCCGCGTTATTTCAACGAGTACATCCATTTAGTTCTGTCTCTTCCTCACTGACTTACTGCTTTCAACCATTTCCACTGGTTATCTCATTCCGGAAAACGCAGCGCATTGAGATCGATCGCGCGAAGTTTCGTTCGTTCTATGAACGAAAATAGTCGCCTCTGGTCCCAACAGTGTGTCAACCGCTGAGGGCGTGGAGTGCACATGTACGCGGTTACCATATCTGGCACATCCTTCCAGCCAGACGCCCGTTTTTCTCATGCACACTCCGACATCCTCAGCCACTACCGACTTGCAATAATAGTGCGTATACACTAACCGCTAACGGCCGATTTTCCAGTTGGGCTCTGGCTGTACTCATTAAGAGTGTTCCGGAAAAGAGAGTTACTAAAACCTTCCGGGAGCATTGGATCGTCAATTTTGATGTGCTATCTGCAATCACTGCTCATTGAGGTACCCAATTTCAGTCTTCTCGTTTTCGCAAGCTTATAAAATTATTAGGTTGCTCACACGATAAAACGATGGCATATCACTCATGCACCAGTCGTTTAATCGAACGTTTTCACAGGCGACTATAAGCCTCTATAACCACTCCGTCCGACGCAACATAATGGAACGAGCGTCTACCACTCATTCCTCTCGGAATCCGGTCCACTGTTAACTAGGACATCGGTTGTACTGCCTGTGAATTAGCCTACGGTACCACCTTGCACTTCCCAGGGGGGTTCGATTCAACTCTTAACAAATTCACACCCAGGTACGGATGACGTTTCACGGTCGTGACAACACATGTCCAGCCTTCGTTTCACATCAGCCCAGTAACACTGGCGCCGAGAACAACAAATGGCGGACTCGCTCAAATGCAATCAAGTACTCGCTAGACGAAGCTCCATCGAGAATCCATCACGACCACGGTACCTCGGCCCCTACGGAGTGGGTTGTGTGCGACGAGAGATTTTTCCTTATTGAAAATTTAAACTCAGCGAATCAGTACTCCTTGACCAACTGAAACCAGCCTACACAGAGTAGGATGTCGATCCATTCGACCCGGCGTTGATCGACAACAACCACTCGCCACCCACTACAGTGTTAAATCTACCTGCAGCTCAGCCTCCTGTGCCTCTAAAAAACGCACTTCACTAAGACAGCGGTCTGTACATTGGCCGAAACACTTGACAGATTACGTCACACCATGAAATTATCGACCGTTTGTATAGTTTTCTCTTCGCTACTGTTCTTTGAACGTGTTGTTAACCCACAAACGCTCCAGTTGGGGAGTATTGCAATATCCATCGTTCGTAGTTGTGTGCTGCTCGTCATTTTGTATACTTTTGCACTCACCGTTCCCTTGACTTAATCCGTACGCTCGTTTGGAAGCATCAACATCATCTTCGAAATTGATTGCCAACAAGAATAAACGGAAGTAACTGAACACCGTCTTTGTCTTTTTCATTCGCGTAGATGTTCTGGCCGGTGAATGTTCCACGCGCTGAAATGTTTTAGCTCCACGTGTATGTTGACCTATGGACGCCGACCGTTCGTCATCCCACGCCGCGCGTGGAATTGACCATCATTCATCGTCCGAACACACTCTCTGGAGCCGTCGTTCCCTCGGGCGGTGGCTTATTCATTTCAACGGACTGTGACTTGTGAGTGAGTCCTGTTTTTAGTGGTGTCTTCCTTTTATTTGTATGCTTATCTTTGTACACGCCCGTTACTCTTACGACTCTTCTTCGGCGTTGCCATATTTTGACCATTCTTTTTATTCAGTTGGTGAGGTCACTGGATTATAAATGAAACCTTCCAGTTTTAACATTCTCATAATGAGGAATGATTGGGGCATTGCGTGAAGCAAGGAAAGAGGTGAAACGAACAAATAATTGATCAGATAATTATCGACAGCGCACGTAAGTTGTACGACGACGTAGGGTATGGTAATTTTTGTGTTTAATTTATTGGAGTTCAATAGCAACATGATGGCAAGGATAGCATAATAATTCAACTAAAACTTCGAGTCACCTGCGTGAGATTTATTTCGCTTCAACATTCCGATATATTCGACAATTTTGCTACGAATTCGGGAAGTTCTTGATTTGTGGGTGATCAGCGCCCATATCTTACGAAAGAATGCGTGAGCCCGAATACCCATATGCGGACACACTAGAGCGTTAACACCGGTGTAGGGTGTAATGTCTGTAGCTCACAACTGTAGTTTGCGGTTTATTTGTGTTGATTTTTACATACCTTCCTGTTACGTTTGCCTGCACGCTTGTTTAGAAGTGTGGCCATTATTTCTGAAGTTGACTGGCATCAAGATTGAGCGCAGGCTCTCGCACACCGTCTCCGCTTTCCCATTTTGTGAGAAAATTATGGCCGGTGAAGTAATTGCACAGTGAGATGCTCTAGCTCCATGTGTCTACTGGCCTATCAACGGTGACATCCTCCATCTTGTGATGAGTATGTAATTAATTATCTGGCGCCGTACAGACTTACCCTCTGACGCTGTTCCTCTCCTCCTTGGTGACCTATTCAACCCAGCGGACCCCTACTTGCCAGTGAGTAGGTCCACATTCGTTGTTACCATAGTTGGGACGGTCTCATCACTTGATTGATCAGGTCACGGCAAGAATCTACCAATTTCCCCCATGGTTTTGGCAGTTTATTACTGAGCTATAGGTGCAGTGGTTGGATAATATACCCCTCAGCTTGTTCTAGTATAAATCAGTGGTACAGGGCGCCCAGCTACGCAGCGGGTTCCATTTCAGTTTGGCAGTCAGATGGCCGCAAATCGGTATGATCACGCGAACTGCTGAAAGGTTGTGTTGAATATTGAAACAGCCGGCAACACCTGGGTATTTAAGGTGATCGTATCCTTCTGTTGAATTACGATGGAACAAAAGGAAAGGGACTGTGCAGAGGAGGAAGAGGGAAATTGGAGAGGATGATAAAATGGAGGGCAGAGGGACATGACCACAATGCATGTGCTTGCGAGTACAGGTACCTGATTGACGATGCGTCAACTGATGGTGCCGGAGCAATTGTCGCCGGGTGTGCATTCCATGTCGAACATACTCAGACTGCAAAACCATGTCAATAAAACTGTGTGATATAAGGTCTCAAGTCTCACCGTATATTGTGTGAGTAGTTTCTGTTGAGGTAGTCGGGAGAGTATAGGATTTCTTGTTAGCTTCGGCTGGTCGCTCAAACTGTGAGTGAAATCCTTCGGTAACCCTTCCAGAGGACGAATACTGACAGAAGCATAAGGGCCGCAGTTTACGACCCAACGAATCCTAGCCAAGCGTACCATAAGGTCTCTGGATTACGCACAGGCAGTGACATCGCCCCAACAGCCGCATAGGGAAGCTAGCAGAGCAACTCGGTGGAGCAAAACGAGTTCAGTCATAGTGTCCTCCTCACCCCCTCTTTCAGCATTAGGTCTGACATCCTAAGCTCTCCGTTGTAATTTCCTTTCTATCTTCTTGTCAAAGCAAACGAGGAAGTAGCCTTTAAATGCTTGCAAAGAACTATCTCAGTTTTTCAAACAAATTGCCGGAAATCAAACGATTAGTTCACCACACTCAGCCACGAGCCTTCGTTTTGCCAGAGGCCTGACTCATGGGTAATATAAGTGGTAGGGAACTGAGCGTCCTTCAATACTCAGTGTACTGAGTGGGCTTCCCTTGATGCAGAGTGATGGTCCGCGCTATGTATCTTGAACAGAACCTTCCACAGCTCACCATTATTGAGATACTTCAGTTCTCTAATATGTGACGCTCTGTGACCTCCAATAAAGAAACGTGACCACCACTCGGTTTTCTCTCGCCCAATACTTTGGAAGATGATGCCCTCATCGTTAGTGGAGAGGGCTTCTCAGCACTACGGCGGTTTTTGTTTCCTTATTGTGGGTGAATTCGATGCACCCTGAATAAACTGAGCGTCGCTGTCTTCTCAGGACAGCGTGAGCGGGTTCTCGACTTCCGTATCAAGGTTGATACGACACAGGACATGGACACATCATGCAAACGCTCCTATGCGGCATCATTCTGGTCAGGTTTTCTACTCCACTGCATCTAGTCGACATTGTTGAATGCTATCTGGCAGGCACAATGATCAACAAGCCACCACCTCAATACAGCAGCCTCTCTTTGCTCGCCTTCGAGCTTTTCTCTCACTAGTTGCAACCAGCAGAAAGTCCACAGTTCAATATTTTGATCAGGCCCACTTTAATGGCTTGAGAAGCCACCCGGAATCAATTTTTCTCGAGTATGATTCTGTGGACCCAAAGTATCTTGCGTTTTAAGACGCAGTTTACAAAGCGGGCGATTTATTTTACCGCACAAATTGCGCGTTTTCTGTAGTCTTTCGCATATTCCACACCAAATTCGCTGTCTCGTTCATGATCGTTTTCGGTTAAACTCTGAATGTTAGTCTACGATAAAGGCGGAGAACCTAACTGAATCCTACAATGTTCGAAGTAGTTCTAGGCAGATCTGTGACCACGCTAAACTCGTACACAAAGAGATCCTCCAAAACACTCACGAGGAAAAGATCTTACTTCAGCATATACGCCGAATGAGAAGGAATAAGTCCCCAGCACTTCCTATGCGATCATCCGATGAGCACCCCTCTCCATTTATTGCCTACGTTTCCAAGAAGTGGTATTCGTTAGTTGACAATACTGAACCGTCGAACTGGCACCCTACTGTACCACTGCAAAGTATTCGGCAACCAGTCCCTACAGTTGATATTTCTGTAATGCATGCTGGAGACTCTTTATACCAGATCGGTTTGCACAATAGGATGAGTGCTCACAAGATCCGCCTTGTAAAGCGATGGGATTGGACAAACTCATCCATACAAAGTCCACCATTGATTCGCACAAGCCTACGGCCAATCAGTGTCGAAAACGCGAACAGACTGTAATGTTAGCGCGGGGACTAATCAACGTGGCACGCTGTTCCAGCATTGGATTCCGTTATGACGAGCACCGGAGTAAAACAAGTTGTTTAAGTGCGTCACGCGTTAAAACAAACGATCTACAGGCGGAGTCAAGCCGACCAATGGGAAAGCAAAAAGGTCAGCACCAATTGCGATCATTCATTTTGCTGATGCGTCTGGTCAATAAACTGACCAACAGAAACTCAATAAACTGAGGCTTGCCCTGTGCCACGTGGACTGACTACTGCTTTCGTTCCGGAATTTAGCGAGTTTCAACACACCTCAGGATCCCAAAAGTAGCAACTACTACTCTGAGAGGATGCCTTTATGAACTGTTTAAAGGGTCACTTTTGACTGTCACTGTTCGAACTGCGTAGAGAGAAGCAGGCGTCACACCTATTATCAAAGCAGGTGATTGACACTTCCTGGCGAGCTATCGGGCAGTAAGCCTTTCTGCTATTTCACGCAAGATGATAGAGTGCTTAAGAAAACGTACTATCTTCGTGCACCTCTTGTAGAACTCTTTTGTCCTCCACCAGGCAGGGTTTACTCCCTGTTCTCTCAAACAACAGATCTACCGGACATCATGAACAGCCTGACGGCGGCAAAAGACGATGGCCTGTTTTTAGATACTCTCATGCCAGAATTCGCCAAGGTCCTTGGCTGTGTTCCACATGTGCTTTCCGAACACAAGGTGAAAGCCTATGGCAGTCATAGGATGCTTTCTGCTGCTTTGCCTCGTTTCTAAATAATAGAATTTTAATAATTGAGATGGGGGTCAGGCCCTTCATCTCACTTCCCGATTCCTGCAGAGACCCCGCAAGGACCAGTTTCAGAACATCCTCTTACTTTTTACTCACACCAAAGGCCTTCCGGATGACATATCCAGCAACGCACTTCTGTAAGCCGATAACCCAAGAATCTGGGATGCCATCGACTCCGGTGCGTTACGAGTTGATATCGACGTGATTAAGCGCCCTCCGGAATTTTGGTGTCTCTAATTAAGCCGCAACGAGTAACCATTCATGTTCAGTGGAAACTTTGACAGTGCTTGGCAAGGTAGACATCACAAAAGTTGATCTGAAGGAAGACATAGTCTTCTGGATGCCGTCCAACTTATAATTCGCCTATCACCACAGAATGGCCGAAATAGATGGATTTGTCATTGATATGGCGGTTGGGTGCACTTTATCCTACATAGACAACAGTGTTTCGGACCCTTCAAGGGGTGCATATGAGTACGCTCATCGAGTGTGCTAATCATCTTGAGTACGTTGGGCCGTAGAGGAACATACCCTTGAGTGTACCCATGGCGCAGCTACCAAACTAGTCAGGGATCTAACAAATTTCGCGTACAATTTTTAACTGGAAAGTATTGATCTGTGTCAATTCGAATTTCGGCGAATCTGCGGTGATTCAATTCTCACACGCTTCTTTTCACGATAGGTCTTGTCAAACAGCACTCTATCGTGGCGGGTGATTACGCCCAACGGAGATATACCGGAAAGTTTTACAAGTACCATCCCTACAGCCTTTCGAGAGCAGTTTTTTCATAGGTCGTTGACCGCTAGAACAACCTAGCTTCTGAAGTCGTTCGACACACTTTTGCAGTTTTTTCTAAAGCAAGGTTAGACTCCCATTCACTTAAGGAAAGCTAATGATCCTACTGTATTTTTGGCAATCACTGTAATCCGCAAGATTGGTGATGCACATCGGCATCCGTGTTTGATATTCAGGTGAATGGACGTCTGTTTGACACCGAATGAGAAAAACCGACCGAATCTGCGTACTTTTCGCCCCGTGCATTAATCACAGAGTCGTTGAGATGACGGACGGTTCGATTACAAGGGGAATAAACCCTGAACTATTTTTTGCCTTCACTGGGTAGCCCATAGATCTTTTACGTCCCTCTACTGGTACGGTGCACATGTCTGAAGGCCGATTTTCAGTAATGGTTTTAGCAGTATCCTATAGGTGCGTGAAGAGGTATCGGTTGAGAGAATCCCGGGAACTTTACTGAGAAGTGCCTGCCCACTGCTGGCTTTCTTCACCAGCAATATACTATTAGTACTCAGAGAGAGAGGTCTGATGTAACAACGACACCCATGTCACGCTCCCAGTGAACAGTGGCCGAGGTAGCGCCGCCGACGCTATTGGCCGTAATGCTGACTAATTTGTTGTAGTGAGGTGCACAGTGGAGTGTAATATATGTGCTGTCTCTGAATTAGAAGTGGAGTGTTCCGAGGGTCCCATGAAAGATGACGTAGGGACTCACGATCCGGTCAGGGAGGCCATCCTTCTAAGGAATCTTTAAGGACAGTCAGCAGTGGATCTCACAAGTGACACCTGGCGGACCATGAGGTTGACGTGTGCGGCTGCTGCATATTGATTACGACGACATTCGCCTGCTATGTGTGAGGCACTCTCTGCTTCAGGGAGAAAGGAATCCCACAGGTTTGCTTCTCTTTCGTTAGACACTGAGCTGTGGGTTTCAGCGGAAATGATTTGTATGCGGGGCGGAAGGCGTTAAGTGATGCTAGTCCAGTTTTCACAGTGTACAGATGTGGAAAAGTACGCGTCAGATGTTCATGTGCCCGACTGCACTAGTCAGGTGGTAACCGGTTGGCTTGTGGTAGGTGTCCCCGCATCTTTCGACAATTGGCTCATCCAAAATTGTGCCAGTCTGGCTGTGGAGAGCGGGTGATAGTGAAATCACACGTTAGGCGGGAGCAGTTTGTGGCGTGGCCGCTCGCGTTCAAAGGCCACCAACTTCGGTGGCATCCATCATGTAGATTACACCCTTGCTGCACACTATTTCTCATACCTGCTAATTCACTTTACACGTGAACTGGTAGATTATTGTCTGAAACAACGTACTTCTTCTTAGCCCTCCTTATCTTCTGCCTTCGCCTGGTCGTCGTTATCTTCGACCATCTACGACAGCATCATTTTTGCCACAATGGAAGAGTCAGTTTCACTGGAATTCATCTGTCATTCAAGAGGAACTCTCTTCCATTACGCAGCGGACTAAATGTGGTGGAACATATCGTAAACAGCTATTGCGAGCCATTGTATCTGCCGATTCATCTTTTGGTTCAAGTATATTTTCGATAAGCCCACGTTTGTTTTTGTGGTTTGTGTGGACTTCAGACCTCTTCTCGTCTTGCGTGCACTTTGAAGTTTTCCCCCACTCCACCCGTTTCACTATGTCAGTGAGTGTTCGATTCGGTTTTAACATGTTTCCAAAAAAGATTCTGCTGCCTTGAAAATGATGTTCATGTTAAACTTCTTGAGTTTGGCCGTCGTCATCTTAGTAGAAGTCGTCTTTGGTTTTCAACGCATCACCCCACGGAAGTCGACGTACAGTTGCAGTTGCCAACATTCCAGGTAGGTCGGTAGTGGAGTCACCGACCCTATCTACACACCACTTGGCATTACTCCTTACGACACCCCAAAGGCGGCGATCAGTGGGTGAGCCGCAGCAATCGATGGATAGAATCTGTTACAATTTCTCGCAGTAGAGTCAAGTGTCAGATCGTATTCACCACACTTTCACTACATTTCACAGTTACGGAGCACGAATGCTTCTATCCAACCAATCCTGCGTGAGCTGTAGCGAGATAGTCTACCGGATTATGAACGAGGACACGTCGACAAATCAACTCGCAGCGCTGATTAGTTAAGCATACCTGACATGTCAAAACCATATTGTTTACCTTGTAAAATTGCCAGGAGCGTTGTCAAGCGTTGGAAGACAGAACTGGGTACGTTGAGACGGCGGTTTTCCTAAATCACTGTTCAATTTCCGATGATAACCAAACAACAGACAAACCAATAGTAGAAGTTCGGGTACTCAATTTCAAAACAAAAACCACCCTACTCAATCGCAGCCTTCGCACGCAGATAAGCCACTCGACCAGCATGCTTCAAAAAGGAGTGTCACACTCGAGTTTCGACCTCAATAAAGCTCGATGACCATGCAAATGCTCATCCGGTTCAGAGATTGTGCTCTGGTCCTCGTGCTTATGTGCGCTACCGATTGGATAGAACAGAGGGACTCTACTGTAACCATTTTTGAAACGATCGCAGAAACTGAACATTACATGCAGTGCTGTGGTTAAGCGCTCGGAGTTGATCATTCGGCCACACTCATTTTGAAGCCACTGGTATGATAGTTAACAAGCTAGCATCACAAGTACGAACGTCAAAGTACAAACTACATTTTTGATGGGGATACGCTCCACCAACGAGCTCTAATATGGGCGAAACTCAAGTCCAGAACTCTTTCGGGGTGGGCTAGTCAAGTAGCTCACCTGAACGAGGAGGCTGCGATTGAGGGTATGTGGTGTTCGTTTTCAAATGACCTACAATATATTCAACGTGCTTTTCTTGCCATCGTCGACCCTGAATCCCCCCAGTCAGACGGCCGGTTAAGCGAATTGTGCTATTATCATCGCTTATTTGGCTATAAAACGATACGCTGCATCGGTCCATGCATTTTTGTTGTGATATTTTCTCGTTGGAAACGCCGAGACGCGACAGTAATAGTGTTGGTGGCTTCCCAATCTTCAGCATATTTCGTGCGTCCGGCATCGGCAACATAATATTACCATAGGTACTCGATGTCGTGATTACTTTATGTGTACAGTTTTTACACATAGAGAGCCGTCGATGGGATATTTTTTCAACTTGGTGATGGTTGTTTTTTTATACGCCTGATCAAAGTTGGTTCGGTTGTAACGCCCGCTGCGCAGCGTTGTGTATCGCAAGCGAACCTCTTCATTACATTCTCACTGAGACAGACTTCACCCTTATCCGGTTAGCGTGAGCTCGTGGGTATTAAGTTCCAACCAACACCTCACTCTCTTCGGCCAAATACTCCCTAGAGGCACACGCTGCTTGATCGGCCAGTGAACACTAGCGTTGCAGATCGATCAGTGGTTTTCCACGATTATCAATAAGTCAGGCACCCAGTCTGCCATACTCGCAATATTCCTCAGTGCTTACGTATTCACGTACATCGATTTGAGGCCTGGGGACTGAATCACCCGGTCTCACAGGGTATCAAGTAAAGTGGAAACTGAAAGCTTTCCGACCAAATCGCAAAGATGCGACCGCAGGCCCCGAAATAAAGGTCACTCCAGTGGTTGATAACACTTCAGAAAAAATAATTGTCCCCGGACTGTTTTGTGACGAAACTTGTTAGACTTTTCTCAGGGCACGGTCGTTAGCAAGCAGTCGTTAGAACAAATAACTGTCTGGTCAGTCCAGTGACGGATGGAAAACTCGTAAAAATTACATCCCCCAAGTTACCAAAACCCACTGGTATGCTCATGAACGAACTGAGGTCGCGATTTTCAAGTTAGATGCCGGAGACCAGTGATAAGTTTGGCAGCAATGCAGCGACTACGTTTGACGACGAGTATGTCTTTGTTTAATCCAGCATAATCAGCCTGACTGCTGTACCTAGGTACCAGATGGTATATACGGAACGCTCTTACGTATGTAAGGCAAAAAGTCCGATTTACCGCTGCAAGATGCAAACCGTCTTCTTAGCAGGTTTGTCGTAGTCGCAGATAGATTGGTCAAATTCCAGACATCAGTGTTTTATCCCAAACCAACTTCCGTGACACCCACTGCGTTAAGCGCGTTGCTGGAGTTCTAACAAGAAGACGCATGTGCAGTGGTGATACGCAGACACAATGGTTCATTGATTGAAGCGGCTGTCTCCAAATTTTGCTGATGTTTTGAAGCACAGGCACAGATGATGTTAACGAAAAGTTTATATAAAACGATTAAAAATGAATTACAGCATGTAGTCCTAACTCGTGAAATATACACGTCATAATACGGCGAATTTATCAATAAATCAATTCGCATTAAATACAAAACAACAGACCTGAGGGTTTTTGCTGATTTCTCCGATTGAAAATTGTTTAGCAATATTGGGCTATAACTTATGTGACATACATATATCGTGGGTACATCGCGGTAGATTGTTGTCGTTGGCTGTTCCCGGGTGTAATAAAGCAAGTGCAAATCAGTCGGTATGTTTTGCTCAACAAGCAACTTATTTAATCGTTTGCTAACGATTCAAGTTCACGCCGAGTAACGCGTAATCGGTTGATCCAGTAAATGCCTCTCAATATACAATGACAGAGGTAATCTATCCTTGAGACGGTTGACGGGAAGACGCTCGCAATAACTGGATTCAATACGGTACTAATTGAATCAATGTACAAGAAAATAGAGTCTCTCACCTCGAATGTGGAAATCCTCAAAAATCAAAGAAAGAAGTGCCCGCACAACAAATCGACAACCAGGCACCGATCAACAATGGTGGACGATAAAACGGGTTGAGCTCACTCAAACAAATGGTCATTGGTTGTGTCAGAGCAAAACGACTGTTCATGCATCTAGATATGACGGGAATCAGAGAAAAATATGAAAGAAAATATCTAATCTCGGCATTCAGAAGTTTACAATGCTCGGACTAAATAAGGGTAATGGAAACGGTCAAACTAGGTGGTTTAAGAATAAGAATTTGGGGAAGAGAGGAGAGCGCAGGACCACCTTTCAATATCAAGCAAATCTCAGCAATCTCGAACTAACGCAACAACCCATTTACAAATTCAACAAAAACTGTATAATGCCCTGATAATGATTATGACTAGTTCCACATTTCCCACAGTTCAGTAACTAGAATTCACGTTACGGGCACACGTCGTGGAAGTTTGAACCAGTAAAATAGTTATTGCGCCAGTGCATCTCATTGTGTTGCTTCCGTGTGGGCAAACATATTTACAAATTTATTCCGCTTTCAAACTTGCACCTCATATCGGTCCGGGTGAAAAATTTCAATAATGATTGTACGGCTCTCACCGAGGCCTCTCGTGATCAGCGGAAGTCTAATGGGCTGTGTGATTGTAGGTTTTCTTTTTGTCTTTTCCGAACGAGTGTTGCCATATGGTTACGATTGGCTTAATGACCAATTCCTGTTAACTTTAAAATTTAGTGGGGATAAAGTTGCGTATGTTTGGATCGCCATACATATATATACAGAAATACAGGTGTTTATATTTTGGGTATCCTTGTGAATTCCACATTTAGTCAATTATGGTAGGTTCATGTCGTAAATTAGCCAGGAGTCGAGATAATCACTGTCGAATGCAACCATGAAACTTATTCTATTGTTTCAGGTCGAAATATGTTGAATTTCCACAAGTTTCTTAAGCCCTATGTTATAGGTACCAGCCTATTAATGAAGCGGAAAAAGTGAGATACGTTTGCCGGAATTAGTTGGCGGAAAATTGTCCAGCTTTCCTCGGTCACGAGGACTCGACGAACACCGGGAAAAATTTGCAGCAGTGGTGTAAACTTGCTTTGTGAAGGTATGTTCCCATAGGTCTGTGTATGTGCGACAGAAATAGATTCCTGTTGAGTCAGTAAAAACTATGACCGAGTCTTCCTCGATGTCACCTGGATTTGAATGTGTATAAAGATGATAGTCGAAAAACACTCCGATCGAAAAATCTTGCGTTGATCGTGTGTTGTAACGTAAGTCAGATGCATGGCAGGGGAAGAAAGTGTAAACTCGTATGCATGCAATCTGCCAAGTGAGCGTACACAAAGGACAGTAAATCAGTGAACGAGTAAGAGTTAAACCAATCATAGTCACGATGTATCCCACGTGCGTTAGTAGCCAATCAGATGCGCGGCGAAGGTTCTGGCTTTGTAAAGGACATCCACAGACACAAAATCACTCCCTTACAGCAAGCTTCGAATTAGGCGCGGATGAAACCGTCGACGGATTTCGGAGCCCGTAATGAGCGACGAGGACTTGGGGGTTTGCAATGGGTTGGTCCGTACGTGAAGGTTAAGTGAATTCCCGAGTTATCTGTCCAGGGAATGATTGATGTTGATTAAATTTCTTGTCTTTGTCCAACCCGTATGTACTGGGTCCCAGAGTACGCCGCATGGACATCAGGGATGGTAAGCTTGTATTCCCTTCGTTGTGTGACTGATTCTTCAAGCAGACAAATGTCCCGGGTGTAAGCGTCTTCGCTGACTTTGCATGGGTCTTTTGAAAAATCTCCCCCCGAAGCAGTGCGATATATTTGTCTTCATTTGCAGGTTGGTCAGCTTCATTCAGTTTCGTACGTACAGCACTCCCGAACATGGGTTCGGTCGGCGTTTTTACGGTCGGTCTATGGTGGCTGGTGCGATAAGTGAATAACGCTTGGAGCACAGAATCCTCTCACGATTTCCCTTGTAACTCTATTGTATGTATGCACTCCTTCAAAAAACGATTCAGACTTTCCACCACACCATTGCTTGAAGAGTTGTAAGGAACAGCCCGCGAATGTTTTATATCCTAGCGGCGTAAAAATTCTTCGAACTCATAACTAGCAAACTGAGATCCATTATCGGCGACACACTCTTCAGAAATCCCCAAGCGGGTAATGAGACGCTTCATCTAATAAATTACTACGGTTGACGGGACATCTCCATTAAAATGTGCCTCAGGCCATTCACTGTAGTAGCAAGTGGAGACAGGTATGTTGGGTTTACTCCAAGGAGTTGTTGCAAAATATCCCACACTATCGATATCGAGCTCTGCACACGGGCGCATGGAATATTCCACTGGATGCACAGGAGCAACTATAGGTTTGACTAATTTATCAGCACGTTGACAAGAGACGCGATCACTGACAAGTCTTAATTGACGGAAACATTCTCGGCCACCAGTACCATTTGCTAGCGCGAGGAAGAGTCCAGGATGTCCCTCATGAGCACACAGCAATATCGCACGTTTTAAACTAGATGGTGGGACGAGCCGTGATTCACGCATGATACGGTCGTCTACCACAGAAAGCTCTTCATGCAAGGGGAGATAACATTTTAGCTCGTCGGTGTTATATTTGACACTAAGCCATCCGGTAGAGATGTATTGTTTCAACTGTTGCAGTTCATTGTCCATTCGCTTATGCTATCGCAGTCGCACTCTGGTTTCCAAATTGTTATTGGCAGCCACCATTCCGTATTCATTCATATAGTCTGTATCAGCTTTTATAGGCAAAGATACGCAGAAAAGTGCGCCAGTTACTTGATTTTCTGAACCGCGCCTCCAGTTAATTCCGAAGTCGTAGGTCGATAGTCTGGCATACTACCGACTGATCCGTAATGGTCTTTAGTTCCTTGACTTAGAAGTGTCGTGAATGCTGCATGATCAGTTTTCAGTGTGAAATGTCTTCTTAAAAGGTACATATGTCACTTCTCACAGGCCCAGACACAGGCTAAAGCTTCTTTTTCGCTGGCTGATTATTTACGTTTCGTACCAGAAACTGTTCATGATGTGTATGTGATTATCTTTTCCTGTCCTTGTTGCTCCTAGACCGACATCGGAGGCATCTGTCGAAACGAACGTACTGCAGGATTCGTCAAAGATACTGACAACGGTAACGGAAACAATCACCTGCTCCACGGGTTGAAAGGCTTCTCTCTGGGTGTCGGGCCACTCAAGGGGAATATTGGGACTCGTAAGTAATTTCGGTGACTTGACCACGCGGGCAAATTTCGAGAGGTGGTTCAAGTAGTATAAGCAGAGTCCGAGGTGCCGTTCGAGTTGAAGTAGATTTGTAGGCTCTGGAGCACTTGAAATAACCTCAGTATTTTGCACTTTGGGGCATACTCCATCAGGTATAATATGGCCAAGGAGTGATATTTCATTTACACAGAATACACAATTGTTCATGTTCAAACACAAGCTCAACTAATTGGGACGATTTGGTGCAGAATGGAGATTAGAATCACGTTTTTCTTCATATTTGCCAAAAGAACATCTTTGTAAACAACAGAACCTCGGCATGGAAATAAAGACTGATTCATGAATCTTCGCCAAGCTGATGAGGCCGTATCTAAACCCGTTTGGTAGAAATTTGTACTGGAATAGAACTCCTGTGGTGTTGAAGGCAGTAAGAGATCTGGAATCGGCTGTAAGTGGCATGTGAAAGGAAGTACTTTCGACGTCCGATTTTGCGAAGAATTTTTCTACGGAAGTTCAATTGACAGTTCGTCTCCATTAAGCAAACCGAACTTAACCACGATTTGTTGGTTGAGTGCACGAATGGACGCCACCGTCTTTTTGAAAACCGGGACTATTGAATGTACCCAGGCCGAACATGTTAGTGGCACAATTATGTCATTTTGAAGAATCAGATTAATAGCGGTAGAAACTGCTCCCAGATTTACAAGGGGTATCGGTCGCAGCCGTGATATGAAGAACAGTTTTGCATTCGACTTTAAGCGGATTTGGTGGGCCACGTTGACTGCATGACCAGTTGAATGAGCAAATAATTGTGGATACTTATGTTGCAATGATGTCGCGTAAAAGAAGCTATCGTCATACTTCAATAGAAGGCACCAGGTTCAGAGCAACTATTGCGCTACGACTTAACATTGGTTTCGTGTCAGTGTTGCATATATACACAGCCACAGAAGCAGGCGGGAAAAATCCAAGACACAGTTATAACAATAATAATGGTATATTTCCCGACGCATTTGTGAGAAACGCCCGGGAGCGCACGATCGACGCACAGATTTTTAAGCATACACACATTTGAACACCAAACTTGAAAATTGCACAACGAGTCAGCTATGTGAATAGAGCAACAAAACAGAGAAAAACAGACATTATATAAAGGGGAAATTCAAGTATATGCAGAAAACTTTGAGCTACGTAGTTCTGAGACGATAGTACTTGGGGTCTGCACAATTTGATAAAATAATTGATTTGTTACATCAATTGGGACTCCGCAAGTTGATCACTGGCCTATTGCCCAAGGTCATGCCATAAAAGGGGTAGTTGAAGGATAGAGAGGGTGTATTGGCGAAGAATTTGACCATTATTCCATGTAGATAGTCCAGGGAAAATGTGCAGGAAATTTTTCATGATGTGGGTGAGGTGGGGACGCATATACTTTCGCGGGAAACGCAGGAACCTCTTGACCGGACGTCACACTTCCCTCAAGTTCCTAAGGATTTCGAGGAACTCGCGATACACTGAACCGCTGCGGAATTCCAAGTGTCCGGGCGTGGTGGGATGTTTTCTTGCGCGGGATGTATATCGGTGAAACCAAGAATGGAGAGCGGAATCATGCGATAAACGGGAGAACGTGAAACTGACTATAAAACATGATATTCTGGCATAACCTTCTATGTGACGTCAATAGCATTGTGTTAATTGATGAAACATACCATTAGCAAACAGCTGCTATCAAATAACAAAAGAGGAGATCGATTATAAGCTTTCCCTGGTATACGACTACTGCCGGATTTAAATGTCAATTATCTTTGTACAGACGGTTTATAGAATGAGAACAATGTTTGACAATACCGAGAGGTTGCAGTGTGGTCTATCAGGGGAGAAAAAGGATGAGTTACGACTCGAGGTTATCATGCAGTCGTGAGACGAACATGTTGAGTTTTTTGAACGATTTCAGCATGTCTAGCTTTTGCATGGTGATTTACAACTCAGCTATCAATAATTATGGGGTAAGGATGGACCAGGGTGTTTGGGTTGTTACGAACGGGCATGTATATTGACACATATACGTGTTGACTATAGACATGTTTTCTTGTGTGTTGACAAGTCTAAAAATAGAAAATCTATCGTGAAAGCGGTAGTTTTGATCGATTCGAGGGGTGCGTGACTTAGCAGCACGGAAGAAACAGGGGGGTTTTTCGTCAGATATTATTAGATCCGTTTTCGCAGATAACGTCCTCAGACAAGTCGAACTTGAAAGTGGACATGACGTTTGTCACTGTTGGGAAAGTATCTAAGTTTCGTTTGAATTGGTGTATATTCTTACTTAATCCAATTGCATACGGGAGTTTGTTCCAAATGTAGAAATATTTTATCAGGAAAAATTTGAACGCAGTTTTTTCCGAGATTTAAGAGCTGCCGAAGTGAAGTCCTTGCTTCTGAGATTATAATTTGGCCCGTGTTGTAAGCTAGTCGCGAAGTTGACGATGAATTTACTGCCATAGACCAGATTATGCATGAGTGAAAGGTTAAGGTATAAGTGAAAGATTGGAGTAATATAAGTTTCTTTATTTCTATGAGGGCCTTGGAGTAGCTAAGGTAGGTGTTTGAAATCACGCCCATAAAATGAATAGGGACTTATAGTTACTGGAGATGCAGAACCTAGTTCCATTTTGAGAGGCAGTCGTAAGGCCGAAAATGGAGAATTAATTGTTAGAACATCCAGACCTGATAATCGCGGTTCTTTAACAGACATGGAAGAAGCAGTGTATTCGTCTGAATGCAAGGCCTAAATTACTTCTGTGGTGGGAATTTCTTCCGGACCAGTAACAGCACCCCACTCTAGTGCACATGCCGAACGCGTACGGCAGACTTTTCCCAAATAACCAGTCTTCGAACAACTCAGTCATTCAGCAGTTCCTGCTAGACATTCCAGATTATTTGCTTAATGTGCTGTTGACCCACACTGGAAGCATTTTCCAAGAGCGTGGAGGGCAGCTGACGGCTCAAAATATTTTATCATTGAAACCGATTGCGGAGACTTCGGGAACAATTCACATTGTGATCAAACTTGCTCTTCAACACGGGCCATTTCACAGATCTTCTCCCAAGGTCAGTTCGATGCAAATCCAAGTAATCCGTGAATGTCGTTTCGCACGTAATACACGAATCTGGCGTTGGGAATACTGTTGGATCCACCCAAAATATTGTAGGTGCACTCATCAAAGTGACCATTGTGGGCGACGCCATATGCTGTACCGTAAATCAGAACGCAAGACAGGAGAAGTGAGCGTAAACTCTAATGTATGCAATCCGCCAAGTAGGCGCACACAAAGGACAGTAAACCAGTGAATGAGTTAGAATTAGACCAATAATAGTCGCGATGTATGCCGCGTGCGTGAATAACCAATCAGATGCGTGGAGAAAGTTCTGACCTTGCAAAGGACACACAACATCGTGAGCACCACTTGCTGAAATAAACGAAACGGATGGAGACCGTCCTTTTGTCTGGGAACAGACAAAAGCTTTCTTCTCTGATCTGTTGCTCCGATTGTGTGAGTACATATTTGTAAAAAGGTTCGTGTCACTAGCCAATCGCGCCAAATTGAGAGTTGGGATGAAAGTTCCGAGGAACACTTCAAATGACCTGAGGTAAACTGTTTAGCTGGAAGAAACAGATTAGTCATTTATGGCGACGTAGACGGCTCCTCCGGGAACAGAAGTGTCCATGAAACCGGAAATATTGGAGCGTAAAAAAAAACCGTTGGACCAGACCTCTCGCCTTTTCAATGATGGTGGTCGGAGGTTGATATCAGAACCTACGAAATTATTTCGGAGGGTTTGGTGAACTCAAGAGGCACCTGGCGATTACCGCTTGTCAAATGTAGTGCCGCTGTCAGAAAGAGGGATAGAATCCGCTGAGGCATCACGCTAGTGTCTGTAACTTCCAAGTGGTCCAGTGGGGTCAGACTGCATCAGTTCACAAAGCTCAGAAAAAAATATATGAAGACTAAACGGCGGTTTGGTCCAGTTGATGGCACGTTGATCACACTTTTGACTTGCGACAGGTCGTGAAGCATCGTTGTCCCCTATAGGTGCCCAATGTTTATTACCTTCTTCCCAAAAACGGCCTCCGATTAAGTTGTACGTGGCAATCTCCGGAAGTGCCTTATGCTCAGTTGAGTTTCGTTGATATACGTGAGTTTCACTGAGATCACTGTACGCTTCTTCAGCAATCAGGATAAGGGTTTATGGAAAACTGTCTCGTACACGTACCGCTTCTGGTGTTGTTTGCGAAGCTTGGCCAATCTCGTCCTTCCTGCCCAATTTTGCGACGTAGGACATCATGGGAGGTGGGCCTAAAAAAATCTAATGAACTTGGCATGGAATTCCTCCTTGAAGGCAGGTTGACCATCAGGCAATTTTGTCTTGTTCAGAATGTCCCACAATGACGTGCGGGCCAGGCTGAGCAAGGTGGACGGCTAGGCCTATTTTGGAGGAATTCAATTCGCACGTTGTTGTGTCGCTTCCAGACTGGGGTGTCCCCGCACTTAAGTTCTTAAATCAGGCAGTCACCTTTGAGGCTGCAAAAAGTTTCACCTACATTGCTAGTAATATCTCGCCAGCTAACAAAACTGTTGACAGAAAAGTAGTGCACTACCAACCCGACACATGTGGTGTTTGAAGAACGTCCGGCTGTTGCTGAAACGGAGAGTTCACAGTTCTTTTTCGTACTCTCTCGTTCTGTGGCTTGAAAGCGTGCTCTGTCCGCCAAGAGCAAACCAAAAGTCAGCTTTGCTTGGCCGTCGTCACCTCCATCGTCCATCCGGCACTGAGCTGGCTGAACGCATATTTGGCGTGTCTCAAAACGCGTGGTCAAATATCCGACAAACCAGACTGCATGGTCTGCATGTTAGCAAAAATCCACATCAACGAGCGTTACACAATGCGACCAACAACAGTTGCATAAAAACACCTGGCGGACACGCGATAAAGTGGTACCAAAATATTAAGTAAATTTCTGTTCCAATGAGTAACCTGGGTGTACGGTGCCTATGTAACACTCAGTCACACTCACCAACCGTGCGGGGATTGAATTCGAATCGCACGACGCAGCGTGCTGCTGTATTGTTGACATTGTTCTAGCTCAAGTTTTCATAAGTGGTTTGCGTGGTTTACTGAGCTTTCGGCTCATGCTTGTTCGTGCTCTTTTCTTTTATAGGACAGTTGTTGGAACCCCCACTTCAGAAGGACGCTGTCCTCCGGTACCACCAAACCTCGATATTGAAGCCCCAAGTATACAAGTCTCGAGGTTAACTGTTCGAACGAGTACTACCAAACGCAACAGTATCGTAATGGCAGAGCGATCAGGCGCAAGTATACAAACAGGGCGCGGATAGACAAAGGCCCAGCATTGATGACTATGAGAAAAATTACGCAAAACGATTCTCCGCAAGTAAACGACGCCAAGGTTTAGTGGAGCATTAAGATTGGCGGTCGCGGAAGACATGATATGTTGCGCGCGTAATTCGAGTTGTTGTGTGAGTCTTCGTAAGGAGGACTCACAGAATTTACCAGGAAGACTCTCAGTGTAAGAAGAATCAATCAGAAGGAAATAGATTAAGATGGGGAGCATCGTCACCGATTTTCCATAAAACACATCGTCGAACACTCGAAATGGGCAGCTACTCCGACACCGGCCCCCGAAATCGCCATGGCTTCCCAACACAAGGGGCTGCGGGTTGGGTGTGCGCCGTGATCAATTTCCCTTTTCCCTAAGGTCTACTCGCTGAGGACGTCACCATTCCCCGGTCATTCAAGGAGACGTATGGACCTTATTTGTCTTCCGATCGTACCGCTGTTTGTTCCCAATTATTCCACCCGGAAGTCACTGTCAGCACCTCTCGCCAATCTGCCTATCGCGACCTCGGGTCAGGCGCTCACGGAGCGAGTAATATTTTAGCACGCAACCGAAACTAGTTAGCGCGCGAGGATCGAATTTGAAGTGGTGATCGTTACACGGTCGTTTCGTTCACCTATCAGGCCACTACGCCAACGTTGTGCACAAGGATCTCAAACCAACAGACAGCCAGACAAACAAGCAGGACACATGTATTCAAACATAACTCCCTTGTGCTTTTGTACCCTCATCCTCCTTGATATTCTATTATTGTTGTTTGTTGCGTAATACATCTTCGGTCATAATCTCCATTTGCTCTTCTGGTTGCATGTTACAATTTGGCAACCCTGCCACGATACGAAATGTCGATATCCCCAGAGAATCCTGAAGAAGACCAACATTCTTCCATTCCTTCCACTTCCGGAGACTTCGGTCACCTCATGCGAACCCTGACGAAAATTCTATACAGACTGTCGACGAAACCCACAACAGCAGGGGTGCAAGTATCGATTCCACATCCCGCCAAGTTTATTGTGGGAGGCACTATTCCCGTTGGGAAGATCAAGTACGGGCCTATCTCCGTAAGTTCCCAGCAGAGTCCCACAGAAACCTTATTCTGAATTTGCTGACCGCAGAGGCTTTCGAGATTGTTGTTGATACAAAAATTATGAACACCCCCGCATCACATGAGACGTTTACCGAGCTGCGACGTCCGGTGGACGCCCCACTGCATCCAACCGTCTACCGACAACAGTTCCGTGCTCGTACGCAGCTCGAGGTGGAAACCGTCCGGTCAATCGCTCGCGAACTGTGGCACTTGGCCGAACGCGGATATAAGAGTCCTCAGAGGAACTCCGGAAGGGGGATTCTTGAACAGCTAGTGGAGGGGATTCGATCAACGAACATAGAAAGGGGGTTTCTACTTCATCCGCCCAGCGACCTTGACGCCGCAGCGCTGTTGGCCGAAGACCTCGAGCGGGTCTAGGAAGCCGTCGGCCGACCAGTACAATATTGCGTCGCGGCATGGGCGACCAGCCAGAGGAACAGCCACCCAATATATAGAAGGTCAGATCGGTATCGGGGACCTAGCCACTCGCGGTATGGTGGTCGCGAACGGCGACCTTGGTGAAACAAGTCGTGTGGACCATGCGACATTGCGCTCTGGGCAAATAGTCAAGCCTCTGAAACTGTCGACCAGGCCGCTGGAAGCTACAGCAGAAAAAGTAAGCCCTACAGTCGAGTTTACGTTCCTTCCCTTACCGATTGTTCTCAGCCGCTGGCAGAACTCACAGTTCAGATAATAATATGTGGATTAACACTTGTAGGTCTGGTAGATAACGGAGGTTCTTCAAGCAAAATCGGCACACACACACTACGCAGACTTCCGGGCTACAAGCGAAAAACGTGTTGTCAACGCATCCTTGCGGCCAGCGGTGACCAAATGTCGACGGAGGGCAAAATCGTTGCACCGATATAATAGCCGGATGCCATATAAAGCATAGTTTTGTGGTGAGCCCCGAAATTCCATTCTGTGTTATAGTAGGGATGGATCTTTTAGGCCGTCTGAGGCGCACGCTCGACTTGCACGGCCTCAAGCCAAGGAATCTGTCCGGCGCCACTCATTTGGCACTGCCAGAAACCGACTTCTCTCTCTACGTCACTACCGCTACTTCCGAAGTGGATAGCCAACTTGGCCAGATGATCCAATCGAGTGTGACTCCCAGCAACTCGCGAAGTGCTCAGTGCTTGAAATCGATAATCGAAAGTCGACCACAAATGTTCGCGTGGGAGGGAGCAACATTAGGTCGTATGAGCATTTTGAAGTATGGAATTAATACAGGGGAGGCACCTCTAATCAAGATACCCCCACGCAGGATACCTGCACACATTCAGGCTGAGGTGCGTAAGATGGCTGACGACATGTTACAAAAAACGTGAACCGGCCCTCGAAGTCTCCATGGGCTGCCCCGATAGGCCTGGTAAACAAGAAAGGCAGCAAATTACGGTTATGCACAGATTACAGGAAGCTCAATGGAGTGACAAACAGAAGTGCATTTCCGTTACCAAGGATTGATGACCTGTTTTATGCTTTAGGCGGATCCACGTATTTTAGTACGTTAGACTTAGCATCAGGCTATTGACAGGTGGAGCTCGAAGAAAACGATCAAGCGAATACGGCTTTCACCGTACCGCCGGGGCTGTACGAGTTCGAGGTCATGCCCTTTGGACTATCAAACGCACCTGCGACGTTTCAACGCTTGATGTAGAAAGTATTACATAACTTAATACCTAGGACATGTCTAGTGTATCTAGATGATGTCGTAGTCCGTGGGAGGTCCGAACGAGAGCACACGAGCGATTTGGAGTGCGTGCTGGACCGCCTGACGGAATTCGGTTGGAAGCTGAAGCCCTCAAAATGTCACTTCCTACTCAAAGAGACAACGTTCCTGCGGCATGTAATTTCGGGGGTGGGTATTGGTACGGACCCTAGAAAGACGGAACAAAGTCGATTCCGGCCTACGCAGGAGGACGTGAACGAGCTGAAGGGCTTCCTAGGGCTGGCGTCCAATCATCGCCGTTTTATCACTGTTTTCGCTCGCATTTCCACCTCCCTGAACAGAATACTACGAAATAGTGGGAAATTCACGTGGAAGGAATAATGTGACGATGCCTTTAAATCACTACGCGAAGCTCTGTGCACAGCGCCAGTGATAGCTTTTCGGACCAGTTTTATAGGGCCGGAGAGTTTGTTCTGGATACCGATGCAAGCGACAATTCAATCGAGACGGCCCTCTCGCATCGAGGACAAGACGGTAAGGAACGAGTAATAACCTACGATAGCTGGTGTTTAAGTGAATGCGATAGAAACTACTCTGCGACCAGAAGAGGAATGCTTGTGCGACATTTCCGGCATTATCTTCTGGGAAAAAGTTTTATTGTACGCACAGACCACCAGTCTCTCCGCTGGTTACAAAACTTCAAAGCCTGATGGCAGATCCCACAGGAATACGACTTCGTATGTGAACACAGACCGGTCAGACGACATTCGAACGCCGACCATCACCGGTCGTCCCCGAGGTCGGAATGGAAGTGGAAATCCGGAACGTGCTAGAAATAGACGAAGCACCGGGGACGGTGTTCTATGAAGATGGGAGCTGTGTAACACGCGATCGAAACTAGTTAGCGCGCGAGGATCGAATTTGAAGTGGTGATCGTTACACGGTCGTTTCGTTCACCTATCAGGCCACTACGCCAACGTTGTGCACAAGGATCTCAAACCAACAGACAGCCAGACAAACAAGCAGGACACATGTATTCAAACATAACTCCCTTGTGCTTTTGTACCCTCATCCTCCTTGATATTCTATTATTGTTGTTTGTTGCGTAATACATCTTCGGTCATAATCTCCATTTGCTCTTCTGGTTACATGTTACACTTTCAGCTAGTAGTACAAGGTCACCAGCCTTCAAGTTGCATCCAACCTTGGCCCACGGTTGGTACGCCTACATAAAAAGTAGGAATTTTCAAAACAAAATAATTGTGTTTTGCCTGCTTTCACCATTCCGTATAGCTCTCTAGAGGTATGATATGAGCTCAGGTCAGACCACGGTTTAGTCTTAGAAGCAGCAGACCGTTCAGTCTCAAAGCCAGGAGGCCCTCCAGATCGTCGTAGACTGAAACCAAATATCCGTCAGTCAGAATTCTCTTTACCCCAGTCAAGTAATTGCGAAGTGCACCAGGCGGCATCACCTACTGCCCTATGACAACTTGCATCACTCGCTAAACCATGCGAATCGTGCAGCTCCATGTTATTAGTAGCCGGGGGATTAAAATGCCAGACGATACTGTGAACTGCCAGAGTTTGAGGGTTCTGTCTAGGTCGGACGCGAGAAATTCTAAGTTGGAAATTTTTTCACTATACCTAACTTTCAGCACATTCCGACGGCCAATAAACCTGATCAGAACCACTTACAACGAGTCCGTTGACGTCGATTGCAATAATGGCAAAAAAGTGTAGCACTTGTTCTTAAGAAAACTTAGGAGGCATCAACGTATTTTACAGGTGCTCCTTCTAATTCGAAGCTCCACAATCCCAAAAATATATAGGATACAGGCCATTCATTTGGAGGAACTTGCTAGTCCGTATCACGTCGGGATACGACAAGCTAGGGTTCACTGCTCCACCTGTTCTTCAGGAAAGTTACTTCGGTACTCATGTGGCACGAATATTGGATGGGACACACCCTCAAACGAAAAGCATCAAGGAGAGTTGGGAAGTGATCACGGAGCCTAGCGAAGACAGACTACATTGTTGCACTACGTTGTGTCATACCCCTTCATGCGACGCCAGTGCGCCCGGAGTAACATGTTTCCTGGCGTCTCGGAGACGTGCTGTGAAGCTGGTGGCTTCGCTCGAGTCATCTCAGTGGGGGTTTATTCCCACGGATTTCAGGCGCATCAGCCTGTTTGCAAGCCGCACCGTGTGCTCCCTTCAGACTTAATACCACCAAATATGGGTTTGCTCATTCAGAAGCTACATTTTTGCTATGGCAAATCAGTTTGTAGTTAACCCACTTTCATCACGCAGTTGCGGCTTTGTTACCTTAAGTCAATGACGAGGTGAAAAAAATTATGGACTTCCCGGACTCCCAGAAGCCACACGAGCAGCTCAAATTAGTGGTAGTTGAGCGCTTTTGCTCGTTCTGCTACCGCCCATTTCTCAGCTTCCGGGTGGGATTGAGCTTGGTGACCGTGAACCATCGCAACTTCTTCGCCACATGCAACGTTTAGCATGCACGACACATGTAGAAGAAGCTTCACCTGAGGAGTCGTGGTTCCAGCGTTTGCCTTAAGAAATGTGAAGCATCCTTAGCCCAAACCCATCGGTAATATTGTCCACCTTGGATGATAGCGTTGACCAAATAGGGGGAATATACGGCAGCGGTTTCTCAACCTGCTTCGATTGGTCAGGGAGCAGCCGCCCTTTTGAGCGCTCAAGTTACTAGTCTAAGTGTACAAATTCAGGTCTTTACGGCTCAGTGTTCGAATTCACGCTTGTCTTCCCCCGATCGACGACACAGTTGCCGCTCAGGGTCGCTTGATTCTCGTCAGCCGCCACAGAACACCAATCGTGATCACTGAGGGTATAGCCTGCAGATTGACAACACAACCCGACGGTGCTGACAGTCTTGCACCTTTGGTCTAGTCAGCAAACACTGCGGCCGAGTCCTCACGGTCACCGACTCAGCTCGTCCGCCTAGTCGTCTGTTCCTTCTAACAGATCGCAAGTCGAGGATTCGCTATCTTAGCGACACAGGTTATAAGGTCGGTGTGATCCCACTTGAAGCCAACAAACTGAACGGGTCGACCACTTCTAATCTTCGCGCGACCAACCGGGGCACTTCCGAAGCGTTCGATCAGCGCTCTCGCACGTCTAGTTTAGGTCTTGATAAGCCTTCCTGCTGAATTATCGGGATAGCCGACGTCCAAATGGCGAATATCGGCATAGGTTTTCTTCAGCGCTTTGACCTTCTGGTAGATTTCAGGCGACACCGTCCAGTCGACCAGACGACAAAGTTGATAGTTCTGGTGTTTTCGATCCAAAAATCGTCAATCGATCCCGTGTATCAAAGCTCTGTGAATTTAAACTCCTCTAGTTCTCTAATCAATAAGTATCCAACTGTTTTTCGACGGTGTTCATCTTTGCCTACCATGGAAGGTTTCGCGAGGCACTACATTGTCATGACAGGCCCGCCGGTGTTCGCCGAAGCTCGGAGGTTGACACCAGGCAAGCGAAATATGCCTGCGCGACGTTTGAGTACATGCATGAGCTCGGAATCATCCGCCCGTCCAGTAGCTCCTAGACATCACTACTCTACAAGCGTCAAGCGATTGGTGCCCACCTGAAGTTTATTGTCCGCTCACCAACGAAACTGCACTCAAGAGGTAGCCAATCCAGCACACGCAAGACATCGCTGCTAGCCTCCACGGTACCCGTGTGTTCTAGAAACCTGATCTGAAGCGCGTCTAACACCAGATCTCGGTTACAACCTAGGACGCTGCCAAGACAGCCGTCATCATATCACTCGGTTTTTTCGAATTACTGCGTGTATTATTTGGTTTGCTAAACGCCACACAAACGCTCAGCGTTCAATCGACGATGACACGCGACGTCTGGATTTCTTCTACCCTTAATTCGACGACTTGTGAGTTGCAAACGCCCCTAAAGAAGATCATCACACTTATCATCGACATTTCTTCAGCAGACTAGCGACTTGTGGGATAACGTTTAATGTGGAAAAGTGCGTTTTTCGCCAACCAGCAGTAAAGTTGCTGGGGTATCACGTTGATCAGCACGGTACTCGACCGCTGACCCATCAGGTAGGAGTAATCCACGATTTTCTCCGCCCTACATTTCTGGCTGCCATTCTCCGCTTTCAAGGGGTGGTCAACTAATCTAGATGGTTTATTCCACAGTGCGTTCAGCTTATGGGGCCTTTGACCGACTTGCTCCGCGTCCGTGTCAATGTGCTTGTAGAGTTATCACCGACAGCCATCGGATTGTTTGATAGAATCAAGGATGCATTAGTCATCATCGTCACGTTACACCACGTCAACCCAGCTGTGAATATGAACATAGCTGTTGACGCGCAGACACGACGATGGGTGCCGTACTTCAACAGTTCGTGGTTGGAATCAGGAAACCGCTCGCTTTCTTTTTCAGACGTTTACTTCCGACAGAGACCTGTTGTAGCACGTTCGGTTGTAAATTGTTGGCAATTTACTCGGCTGTTCATCACTTCTGATCTGCCCTTGGGAGAAACCGGTGTAGGATTTTCACCGACCACAAACTGTTGGTTCTCACCATCCACAGTGGGTCTGCAAGACATTCACCGGCAAAGTTCCACATTTGGACTTCGTATTTCGATTTTCGCCACGATGCTGGCAGAAATAACGCTGAGGCTGACGCTTTATTCCGAGTGTCGATGCAAGTTGGTTACGACTCAATCGCCATGGCCAACGCACAGCGCTAGGAGAGTGATTTCTGTGCTTTCTACCAACAATCATCTTTACGTTTGACTGATCAACCTTTGCCGGCGTCTGTCTACGTCCTGTATTTCCTTTGCTTTTTTGACGACGTATGTTAGATGCATTACACACTATCGCCCATCATGGCATCTGGGCCACTTACAAGCTCATTTCTGATAGGTAGTTCGTCAGGAACAGGGCACGCGCTTGGTTAGACTGTTAACAAACCAAAATTCATCGACACGTATCAGCTCCGACGGACCGATATCTAACTATACCCACGCGTCTGTCACGAATGCACGTCGACATTGTTAGTGCCCTGCCACCCTCTAATGGTATGTTTCATCTTCTGAGGATGATCGATCGATTCACTCGATTGTCCGAAGCTGTCCCAATATACAGCGTTGCCGCCAAAACACGCTCGCGCACTTTTATCGAACGTTGGGTTGTATCGCATGATTGCCCCGCCGATGTGACAACCAATCAAGGTCCGCAGTCTGAAAGTGGTTGCCTCGCGGAGACCATGCGTACTTTAGGGAGCCACCGCTGCCTTGCTAAGGATTACAATTCAGCTGCAAACGGAATCGTTGATTGCTTTCTTCAACAGATGAGAGCAGCACTTATTACGGTCGGTTCCATCCGTTGGACCAGAACCCTGTCAGTGGTTCTACTGGGCATCCACGCGGCTCTCACCGACGACTTTCATGTGTACAGCGCCGAACTTCTTTACGGTCACCGGCCACGTTTGCTTGCGGATTAATCCTCCACCACCACAGACGACTTCCGATACGATGCCGCTTTCGCCGAACAGCTCGCCCTCCAGATGCGTCGTTTTCCTTCGACGGACACACGACAGCAAAGCTGTAAGGTTTTTATTCCGCACGCCCTCCATCAGTGTACGCAGGCCTCCGTACGTGTGGATGGGCAGCGACGTCCACCTGAACGTCCGTACGAAGGACCTTTCAAGGTGCTTCAAATAAATGACCGGATGTATGAAGGGGAAGTCGTGTTTATCGACCGCATCAAGCCAGTTTACTATGACTTCCTTGATACATTCTCACACTCGACCTGATCCACGTCCGCCGTCCAGCCCATGCTTGCTGGCTTCTCCATCAGCAGCACAGATAAGCCAATCGCGGAACACATGACATACACCCCCCTCGTTGGTCACTACTCGTTTTGGCCACAAAATGTACTGGCCGAAGCAGTTCGTAAAACCGTATGGTCGCGTGCTTCAAATAACAAAAGAATGGTTGCGTTTGTTCAGGTTATCTTTTTTTGAAGGTGCAAGTTCGGTACGTGATTTGGTTGAGTAGATCATTTATTTTTGTGCAGGTACGCAGCTACTTTCGTTTCATTTTCTGTCGCAATTTTTATCCGGCGCTTGCGTGACGCATGTGGCATCATTGACCACTATGGCTCTCATTTCTGCATTTGATGTCGTCCTTGAACGTCCCATGAACGCCCCATCTCGAACCATCATTTTGCGGTTGCTCCGGCAACTTTAAGGGGGGTTACTCGAGTGGGAGCGAGTGTGGGTGTCTGAGGCTTGTCGTACCAGTCACAGGCTGATCGGATATCAGCTGGTATTCCTTGGACCAGATCGGGCCAAGGGTGGACGGTCCTGGCTGTCACAGAACCCTTCTAAAGGGTTGATGTGCGGCGACCTGAGGACTTCACTCGCCTTTCTGCGGCATGAAGTGTAAACAAATTCCAAAGCTCAAAGTCGCATAATGTACGTAGTCTATTGAGGAAGTTCACATAGGGTACGCTGTCCGACTGCTTGTCAGCTTTTCATGTTACAGTGGTACGAACCCGAACCACATACGTATCACACATACATACGGTTAACTCGCTCGTTGACAGCCGGTCTCTGGCCTCTCTACTCACTCCGCGTGTCGGTGCAGTCTGTAGCGTTATTGGCGCCTATATGTAAATTTCGTCGAATAAAGATTTGGTCTGTACTCTCAATGGTCTTTTGTTTTCCGTGTCTGGTAACTCCGTATCTGGGGAAAACCGACTTAGTGCGTTGAACCCTAAAATAGCTTTGCCGGCAGATTCCGGTCGACATGGATTGCTTTCTTGGCGGAAATTATATTAGCGCCATCATTCGGTGCACTCAAGCTGAACGACTGGGTTATCTCAAGATGGCCACTGACATTTGAGCATATATAGCCCTCTGTGCTTTCATTGTGGCCTCTTCTGCCCTTACTCTTTTCATTCTCCGCACATCATATTCTTTCATTTCAGTCACACTGCATAACGGTACGGCGTCCTCAGGTGCTCTGCTTCCTCTGGATGCCCCAACACCCAACACACCTGACCGCGCGGGTAACTCGAAATTTGGTTTGAATTTCCTCGCTGTCATTGTCTATTCGTATTTTTTCTATCCTGGTGCCCAGTGCATCAAAAAATCATACGCGATCATTGCTATTCTTTGTCGAATAGCATAACTCATCGAGTAGTGTATTATTCGTGTCCGATATTATCCGTATTATTCTCTAGACTTGTGTTTCCTTTTGGTGCCCATTGCATCAAAAAACAATTGTATACGATCATTGCTGTTCGTTTAAGAATAGCATTAATCACTGTATATTAGCTTATTTGTGTTTGATGAAATCCGTATTATTTTCTAGCCTCGTGTTTCCTTTCCATTAACAAGTGTCATATTCGCTCACAGACTATAACACAACGACACGCACAAGATCCAGCAGCATCGGTGGATCGGAGGTATCGAGTGTTTGCGGTCGTTTCGGCTGCCGCATGACTGTTCATAAGGGTATGCAATGCCAGACGTGCCTACACGGGTACCACTTTAAGTGTACCGGCCTCAGGGAGAACCAGTACGCCTTGCTTACTTCTTCGAAAAGATCATTTATCCATATGAGCCGTCTCTTCCGAGATGGCTGCACCCCAGTGAAGGCCACGTTAGACCCTCTACTCGCCACTCCGAGTCTGCAGAAGTCAGACACGTGCAAGTATGGCTACAAGGCGTCTAAAGATGTAAGCGCACAGATAGCCACGGTGGGAAAAGCCCTGAAGGATACTCAGAGAACTTTATCTGACACGAAGTCAGAACTGAGCTCGTTGAATGAGTACATTGCCCTCGCCCTTCCAGGCGCTGCAGCTGCTCGCAAGGCAGTGGCTTTGTCCACTGCTCAACTTGAGGAAGTCGCGACGAGCTTGAAGGACAGAGCACTCCGGGAGAAGAGGCTTGTCTTCTGGGGACGATTTCCGACCACACTTTCTCCAAGGGAACAAGCCAGAGCGGTGCTAAACGCTTATTTCCCTCCAGAGTCTATAAAAATGGTTTCCGCCAGCAGACGTTGCTTCAAAGCTACCAGGAAATCACCGGGACTCCTTGTGACGTTACCCGCTAAGATTAGCACGGAGTAAGTACTGGAAAAAGCAGTTGAACTAAAGAAAAAGCACGTTAACCTCAGGGGAGTCTCTCTAGATCACTCACAGCCGGAGTGGCAGAAGCGCTCTCAGCTTGCTAGAACAAGGTTATGCATCAAGGCTGACCCCAAACTCCAGACTAGCGTTAAGGTCCTTATCCCTGATGTCAAGAGGGGACCGGTGACCTCGGACGAACCACCCTAAGCGCACACTTCAGAGGTCACTGCCCCTATCTCATTGGAAAGTCAAGCGCCTGTGGATATGCAGGGGGCCGGTAGAACAGATCACATAAGTGTTGAGGACCATATAACTTCTAGACCCCCAATCATCTCATGAAGAAAACGGCCGCTAAAAAATATTTTATTCCTAAGCTTTACAGCCCAGTGAGTCTGCTGGGACACCCCTGCATCAAAAATGGCCTAAACATGTCTCATTCCGGCGGCTCTCTCCCCGGCTGCATCGGGGCCATTTCGTCCTATACTCTCTTCTCATCTACAACTTTATCCAAATTTTCGAGGGTGCAAAACCGCAAATCACCCTCCAAAAGCTCTGAAAGCAAGAGCGGTCCGAAAGTCATCGACCTTGGGCCAAGAGAAGCGGACGAAGCGTCCAACAGGGACGCTCACTTATGCCCAGGCTGTGATGAAACGGCCACCACCCCCCAAGAGGGCTCACAGAACTACGCCGCCAGTTGCACAACCCCCCTCACTACTGAGGCTACTTTCCCAAGCTTTCCCTCGTGCACTTCTGTCTCTTTTTGCACCCAGCCAAACGAAGAAGTAGCCTTAAAGTGCGTGTACACCAACTGTCTGAGCCTTCTGAACAAACTACCAGAAATCAGACAGCTGGTCCACGACACTAGCCCTCACATTCTTGCATTAACAGAGACCTGGCTTTCCGCGGATATCAGTGATAATGAACTGCATGTCCCTGGTTACTCTTTATACCGGACGGACTCCTCCCGTGGACGCATGGGAGGCTGCGCCGTTTTCCTAAGCCAGAAGCTCCCAGTGCCAGCTGTCGTAGGGGAATTTACCTTCCCAGAGAAATGCGACACGCTCTGGATTAAACTCCAACTTCGCAAACGTGACACGCTTCTTACCGGTGTTGTGTACCGCTCGCCGTCATGCAGTGCATCCGACGACGAAGCCATCCTTGCTACCTTAGACAGACTCACGTCTGCCCAGCGTTTCTCCCATCTTCTTATTATGGGTGACTTCAACGCACCCAAACTCAACTCTATGGCGGCTTCTCATGAGGACTGTGGCTGCGGGTTCTCGAAGTCCTTGGCAATGTTGATCCATGAGAAAGCCTGGACACAGCATGTCGATCTACCTACAAGGCACCGTCCAGGACAGACACCCTCCTTGCTCGATCTGGTCATTACGAACGAGGCTCACCTGGTAGATAGGGTGGTCATCAAACCGCCGCTAGGGCATAGTGACCATATGCTACTAAACTTTGACTTTATCTGTTACTGGCTCCAAAACGCTGTAACAAAGACTTCATTCCGAAACTTCCAAAACGCAGATTTTAACGCACTAAGGACGTTCTTAAGCACACTCAGCCTCACATCCGACTCAGTGAACTTGAACTACCTTTCCTTTAAAGCTGCCATTCACGAAGCCGATGAGGCATTTGTTCCTCGAAAACTATTGAAGTTCTCCTCTCGTGCACCGCTTCCGCGGAACATACGCCGCCTTCTTGAATTACGTTCTCGTCTATTCTCTAAACAGAAGCTAACGGATAGGCCAGAGGATCTAGAGGCCTTTCGCTCTGTACGAAACAGGTGCAAGCGGGAAATCCGGCAACACACCCAACACGTACAGTCGAAAATCCTACAAATAGCTCACGAGAATAAGAATTTTCTTTTCAAGTATATACGACGCCAGAGAAAAACTAAGCCCTCAGCGCTTTCTCTGCGGCTTCCCGACGGGGAAACCTCCTCCAACCCCAAGTGGTTGCCGAGGTGTTAAGAGAATACTACTCATTAGACTGCAATATGGATCTGCCGAACTGGCATCCATTTCTCCCGCGGAGACACTTCCAGCACCACATTCTGACAGCTGACTTTTCTGTGTCCGACGTCCAGGACACTTTTAGCTGTGAGAAAGAACTGTGGAGCCGGATTGACCTTGAAAAATTGTTTGTCTCTGTCAGTTCCATCACTACCATCATGTATGTACACTCTAAACCTTATGGTTTAGTGTAACATGTTGAGTGACAACAATTACGTTATCGAGGTAATTAAAGGGTGGTAAATTATTACGGTTTTGTTCATCAAAAATATATCGAGTATCTAAGTACCTAAAATGATCAGTGATTTGTTCGGTTATCCGGGGTGTTAGCTATAGTTATAATTGTAACTAGAGTTAACTACAGTTAACTATAGTATGTATACATGGGTTGAGACTGTGGACGGTACACTCCGTAGGAAGAGCACACTGTTTCTCATTTTTGCAGAGAACTGAATCGAAGATCTACTGAACTCAACGATCGATTGAACGTCTGAATTCAATTACATTTAAACGAAGTTAATTACATTAATCACCTTGTATTTTAATTATAAATCTAGATTTTGTCGAGTTGAAATGACTTTGATATCCATTTCCTTGATGGAGGAAGGCCAATCGTGGTTATCACAGCGGATGCACTGTATGGCGCTTAGGCGCCAGCCCAGAGAATACCCTGCAGGGCCGTTGGTACAGGTCCGTCATGAGCGAAAATACTTCCACCGCCAGTTCAAGTAGCAACAGAAAGCGGATGTTTCTCGGGCAGGGAGATTCATGACATCAGTTAACCGTGGCTAGCGTTCCACCTCATCAACGCTAAATAGATTTAGCGGAATGCTATAGTATTTCGAACGGGCATGGTCCAATCCCGTAGAGCAAAAAAGACTGCATGTAACCTTGGGAGTAGTCCGAGCCGAGCCACTAGGTTAGCCTTGTTTAAGTCCTCAGCAACCTCGAGGTTGCTGAGCACCAAAACGATCGTTTTGGTCCGTCAGTTACGGGTTATCCACTATGATTCTGGTCCATCGACAGATATACGCCCACAACCTCTTGGGCGCTGTTGCCGATTCCACGGCCAGCCTCTGCTAGTACTGCAAAAGCTTTCTTAGTTTCATGGTAGTACATCCATTTTGTGTTTTTCGGTACGCACCGTAAACATCATGACCAGCCCGATAGCTCATACACAGTCGGCATCTAAGCCTAAGAACGGCGATTCAACATTGCACCACGGTGGCCCTTTAGAATGGGGAGACCACGATACATTGGTGCAAACCGTTCCACAAGAGACAGCAAGCTGTCTTTACTTTTTCACCAGGGCTCAACAACCGTGTTTGTGTACTTGCCCAGTTGTAGGTGCGCGCAGCCTCCCTTATTTCTCTCCCTTGTTCTCTCCTCGAACTGAATTCTCCTTGTATTCTTTTGAACCTGGGTAGGGGCTGTCCGCAGTTCGCCTCTCGCCAACAATATCTTCAATAGCGCACGCCCAAGTAGCAAAACGTTGCGGGCCCCGCACGGGCCCCGCGCGGGCCACGGCGGGCCAGAGGCGGGCCAAAGGCGGGCAGTGAGACTAGGGCCCCGCATGGGCCCCGCGCGGGCCACGGCGGGCCAGGGGAAAAAATCGCCAGCGAAGCTTTCAACGCGGTCCGCAAAATTCCCTTTTTCAAAAAACGGATTCCCCTTCATTTTTGTTACGCGCTCCAGGCTTACTACCGCCGCCCATAAAGAATTTTCCAAAATATCCGTAAACATGGAAAGTTTATTGGATAGTTTACACAAGTTCATCGGAAACATGCGGTTCGTTATGCAAGTGTTCAGAAAATTTCGTCATCGACGTTGTAGCCACTGCACCACAATTTGATGAACACTGGGGAAACCTGCAGAGGAATGCATGTGTGATGTGTAGTGAACGAAATTAAACAATATTNAAAGACCTTTAGAAAGCACGCTCCGTGAATTAAATATGAGAATTAAGAGCGGAGGATAACTTCTCATGTACTTCCGTAGAACAGCATAACCGTCCAACGAACACAAACCTCACCTCAGCGAGCTCCGAAAATTAGCGAATAAAGATGTCTGACTTTACGATGCAATTTAAACAAACGTCACTTATTTTGGTAAAAAGATGAATGCAGATTTCGAGGTGTTGTTCATTGAAGTTTACTTTTAGAAGAATTCTTTCATGGGATGCTTGTTTCGATGATTTTTCTCATGGCCCACCGAAACCCGCAGGAAACCGTTCAGTCGCGGTGGGCCATGTGTTACATGGGCGGTCACTCCTTCCTGCTGGGGGCAAAATATGTGCGCGATCGATTTTGGACTCTAGTTCTGAGAGCACCAGACCCAACTTGGAGAGGCATCTGGTCTGCAACTGCGTGGGAACCCAACATGCATGTACAAGCACGGCCCGTCGACGACTAGTTGGAGCAATGTCTCCGAAAAATGGCCTGAACAACTAATGCATGCTCATGGTCTCCAGATAATGTTAGGTGCATTGAAGTCCCCCAATATCAAGCAGTGGTTGAGTGTTTCAAAAATCCTTAGATCTTCTAAGGGTTGAAAGGAAAACTATTCAGAGAAGCGATATGTAACATCAAACGTAGTGCGGCTGTTTCGCCTTAACTTTAACGTGCATCACATTCTCTTATAGATATCGTTAGCGTCGGTTCTGGCTAGCATGAAATTATCAGGAATGTTATCGTCAACAAGGCGCATAACTCCCCCTGTATGCCGATCACTTGTACTAGAGCGGTCCGCGCGAAAGGTGTATCCGGAAAGAAAGACTTCAGGTTTCATCCATACAACTGACAACAACGTCTCAGCAATGCCCATGACTATGGAATTATTGTTCCGAGCCCAAACCCTACTTCGTCCGTTTTGTTTAGTAGGCCCGGGGTGTTTCATTCTACAACTCTTGTCTGATCTAAGCTTGCTCCTTTGCCTATGGTAGGAAGAGTGGTGCAACGTGCTGCCAGAAGCTCTGCCGCTTCTCCTCACCATAGAGGAACAGAAAGTTTCCATTAGACTTGAGACATCCTCTGCCTGACCTAAAAATCGTGGATGAAGAGATTGAGCTCCCTTTTATTTTTCTGTCATATACTTCCGTTAGGGCCGTCTTCACTCTTTTACAATCCTCTTATTTAGGTCTTTTGTTATGCGCATGTCCACACGAAGCGATTTTAACGACCGCTACAGGAGAAGGTGAGCTTCTGATGCAGTTCCCAGAACAACTTTAAGTAGCCTCCAGGACGTACTAATGTTATCCGCCTTCCGGCTAAAGCAAAGCGCTGGGAGCACAAAACTTTTTGCAACTAGATATTCTTTGACAGTAAACAAATTAATTAGCAAATCACGAAAGGGGGCAATAACGTGATCCAGCCTTGACTGAGACGTTTGGGTGGTAGTCTCAGGAAGGTTGAATACAATCACACACTGATTGCATGGGGGGCGTACCTTGCCAGACACTGACCGAGTCTCATCCTTCTGAGTGTCCGCAGAGGAGTCTTTGTGGCCATTCAAGGCATAGCTAACCTCTTCATTTCCGGATATGGTGGTGGATGTGGCTATCTATGGTTTAATCTACCACAAGTGTTTACTTTCGTTCTCTTCTTGCCCGGTGCCGCTGAGTCCTCCAAGGCTTCCTCAACCAAATTCCTTGATACCCCCGCAACTACAACCTTCGGGGCTCTCGCAAGCATGTCCACCGATACTTTCGCAACTAAGCTGGCGAATGTTGGTCTAAAAAGAGCTGGGTCGTCTGTATACGGCGTCGGTTCCCTTATGGCCTTCGCGGATGTGCTACATAGCTTTTGACGCAGCGAAGTAAATGTAACAGTTGCCTTAACTTGAGATTGTGTCTGCTGAGAAGGACTCCATCTGAGACCTACCGAGCAGCAATTTATGCAAAAAAATTTCAACCCATCCGGAATACTCCTTCACCGGCAACCGTATAGCTCAAAGGTGACAGAAACGCAGATGCATTGCAACTATTCATCACAGACGTCGCATTGTAAGGCCTCAGTCCGCCTTCCGATGCTCCTTCTTTTATTTATGGAGCGACTAGTGTGGCTCCACACAGCCGATCGTAATATGGTAACCCGGGGAATATGTGACACCATTTAATCGTACATGGAAATTATCGAAGTTGTTGGGGGATCAAATACGGAGTTAGCCTGTTAAGTGCGTTTTATTCATCAAAATTAGGAAAACCCGCACTAATTAGAAAAATTCGGACTACGTGGCAGTCTCTCTTAATGTAGTGGAAAAAATTTGCAACCACCAGGCTTGCTTGCACTAGTTTGGTGCATACATGCACCAAACTAACATTCTTAGGGCATATGTATTGAATAATAGAATATTAATATTAATAATTATAACTGAATAATACAGTGATTACAGTAGATATTGGACAACACTGATCAGCATCAGTGCATATCGATAACTGGAGATACTACTGATTTGGCCATCTAGTGTGCAGTCAAAAGATTGGCGCGCATACACTGACAAGCACGCCAAGAAACTGACATGCATACAGTGAAAGACAAGCAGACATGCATACAGTGAAAGACAAGCAGACGTTCATGTTATTTCATACACACTAGGAACAAGTATGTTAGAAAATGTATTACAGATTGCACAGCAAGCAGGCCGCGGTTAGTTTTAGGTCACTGCGTTAGTACAGGTAACAAAAACAGATGACTGATTCACGTAGAGCACTCTCCATAACATTAACTAAAGTTTGGTCACCGTGTTACTGTGGGCAGCAAACGTGTTAGTGCCTATCAATAGACAAGTGAAATGCTGAAAGAAGTAAAGACCTGCTGGGGTCTACTTATCCCCATGTAAAGAACCAAAAAGCGGTAATAGTATAAGAAACGTGAAAAACACATGTAGACTCTGAACTCATCCCAACCGACCACGCAGTCTTTAGGGCATTTCGGTAAGATCTGAACCACAAATGAGCTCTTAACAAAGACAGGAACTCCCTTTTCATGGCCCTAGTAGAGGTGTTTCTAGAGCGTTTTGGCTCACTTCAAAAAATGTCACACAGCCAGAAGACCTGATAGGACACATTTTGGTCCAGCATACTTCCTGACCACCACCGACGCAGAAGGTTGCGCAGGTGGTTCCTCTACAACGTTAGAGCTTGGTCCCGAAAGACAACAACAGATGTTATTGTGGGTTGTCGCAGTGCAGTTTGCATACATGCAATGAAAGCATGCGCTTTAATAGCAGATTCCCAAATAAGCAAAATTGTTGATTATAACACAGACCGTAGATTGGGCGACTAATGCCTCTATAAATTAAGAAAAGACTACGATATTTCTGCATTATTGCTTGGCTTCCTCCAAAACGGACTGGCCCTTCACATTGACCGAAGCCAAACGACATCTGCGTTTAGCCATCACCTCAAGCGGCTTCCGCTGAACCGTTTGATGTTCCAACCACACACCACATATCCATTGCACACTCAAAGGAATAAGACCAGGAGTTGTATAAATGAAGTCTTTGTGTCCAGCAGGCCGATGTGCTGGTTGGCCAGTTCATAGGCTTACTCGAAAAGGAAGCTCTTGTCACTCGGAGAATAAACAGAGAAGGAAAGGCAATAATGACAAGATCTAAACTGAGCAGAAATATTCATAAAATGCAATACAAGAAGCACTTCAGTATAGGAATGCATGTTCTGCAGTCTCTGGGAGATGAGAGTGGAAACAAAATCCACACTGGACTAAGAAAAGTGCAGACAAACCATTTTTCATAAAATAGGCTAGCAAAATTAAATAGAACAATGGATAGAAATCCATGGGTACTTATTTTTTTTAAAACTGAAGAGCGGATTAGTTGCCAAACGACCATGTTCTTTGTCGACGCAATCTCTAACAGAAATAGAATGGACCTACTTGGGTTTAACGTACTGGTCGCCTCTTTGCCGATGATGCCCTACGTGAACGTTGGTGGCTTATTAATCCGAGGTGGCCAGCGCATTTGCGGCCGCATAAATCGGAACGCCCTAGAGTCACACCGACACTACCTATGGCACTGATGGTTCCTTTGCGTACGGCGCAATTTTGCCATTTGCCATTTGCATTAACTGCTCCCTGAAATTGAAGAAGCCAGCCCCAATCGTATTTCTCCAGGTCTTCCGGCTCAAAGCCAAGTCTTTTTAACGTCTAAAATCAATGTGGCAGCGTGAAAGACTTACTTGAATAACATCTTGTTATCGCGGTATTTGGCCACCAGGATTTTGCTCACTTGATTTCAGTTGTCTGTACAAAAGCTGCTTCAAAATGTGGTCATCGCCTATTTGTCGAAGGCGACCTAGCCAACAGAGCTGATTCAACATCAAGATGGCTTCCATCCCGTTCATGTCCGTTCGCCACAGTACCTCCGTGTTCGGAACCACGTACGACCACCGTGTATCCAAGATGCGCCTCAGACATTGCTAATAGAAGCGGCTCAGATAGCACACGCTCCGCTGATACAGTGTCCACGTTTCCCTGCCGTAAGGCAGTATAGACAATACCACTGTGCAGTAGACACACAGCTTGCGGAGCCATCTTCAGGATATGGTCCTTCCAGGCACGTCTTTCAAGATTTCCGAAGGCAAAACTAAGCTTCTTCACAATAGCTCTTAATCGTGGTAGACGGACAGATAGTTGGACAAGGTGCTAACTAAGTAGCATGAATTTGCTCAGCTGACGTAAATTCGGGATGCAGGTGCACAGGTAGTTCCTCCGCCAGGAGAATGCTGAGAGAAGAAAAACGTCTTATTTCTGTTGGTGTTTAATCTGAAGTGGTATGCCGCGAACGCGAGGGCCGTCGCAAACGTTGCAGTTCTTCTTCACTATGTGCCACCAATGAGCTGTCATCTGCAAACAGAAGTGTATGCATCGTTTAGGTATGTAAGCAGTTTGGGGTGCCGAAAGCGCGGATATTCAAAAAACACCCATGCGTCCGGTACTCCACCTCAACGCCGTCTTCTTCCAAATCTTGGAAAGCGGCTAACACCATGGAAGTCAAATATAAACTGAACAGGGATGATGTTAGCAGAAAACATTGTGTAACTTCAGTGACAACGTCAAAACTATCGCAAGTCGATCCACATGATTATAGCCCACATGTCCAAATGCAACAGTCTATTCAAATTGTCACACTTACGTGAAAATTCAAATTAACCAAGCGCCGGCCCAGACGCCTTGCAGCTCATTGAATCAAAGGACCTGATGATATCCACGAACAGGGCATACAGGAGCTGGTCTCCTTTCCGGCATTTCTCTTGAATCTGTCTAGCAGTAAACACCAGGTCGATTGTATTGCCACTTGTCCGAAATTCACATTACTCCTCAGGTACATTTGTCACCAAGACTTCCGTACTGGACCGGTTCAGAAGGAACCTGGCAAGCATCTCGTCTGCGGGGCCCACTGGACTTATGCTCCGATAGCTGTCGAGGTGTAAATACTTACCTTAGGCTAACAGACTTAGAACACTGAATGGTATAGGGCTAGGTAGTAGTTGCGTTCACCGCAAAAACGGTCATAAACTATTTGGAGTGATTGCAATAAGCAGTTTATGCTTTGCACCGGGAAAATTTGAATAACCTAGATGACCTGAGGTTTTGCAGCAGAAACGTTGCATGGAATGGGTCTCCTAAGGACCATGTATGAGAATAATCACCAGTTTTATCCTTACGTCAGGATTGCATACATTAATCACAGGGTAGGGGGGGCAAAGAAGAATTAGAATGACAATACAGAATGTTTTTTGCAACGGAACATCTTAAATTTGGTTGATTCCCAACAGCTAAAATCTAGACTCACAGGTTCATACTTGCGACGGAGTTATTCGCAGTTTGTGAAATCAGAACCGTACACCGAAATGGTTGGACAAACAGTGCATCCCTGTAAATCTAAAATCGTCAAATCTGTGACCAAAACAAGTGGATCTAGCATACCAATGAGAAGAAAAATTAAGTCAACGAAGCTCTCTCATCTCAAATTTGAATTAACCCGCAGTCCACGTGATGATGTCCAGGGATGCACGACTTAGGGGTCTGTGCGACATTTTTCGTAAAATTACTAAAAACGGCATCCAGTTGGCGATGAAACAGGTAGCAATAATCAGTTTGAGCAGAACTAAAAAAAAACAGACAAAGATGTAAGCCAAGTATAATTTTGGGACAAATTTCAAAGGTTTTAGGAGAAGTAGTCCTGGACATTTGTCTTGATAGTCACAGAAGTGTAGGGAAGAATGAAGTACACCTATTGTAAATAACACCACCAGTCTATAGAAATTCATTTGTACACGAACTGTAATAACTAAATAGTAATAGAGTTAAATCATTCCAGTAAACCAATGGTAAAAATGATTCACAGTTTTACTATTAACAACAACCCTCACAACACATTTCAGACGGTCAAACTGAGATTCCAGTTGCAAGCAACAACATACGCATCGCAGAGAGCCTCACTATAACGGGTTTATAATAAACGAAGTGGCATCAACTGAAAATAGATTTTCAGAACCTACTGTATTCGATCTAAAAGCTTACTATATCCTCCTTTACACATGCTTGAAACTGTTGCTTCTAGTTGATCCCGATGATCACAAGTATCTACCATCACTCAGTTACCTTTCCCATGGAGCGCTCAACAAGTTATATAGACACATATTCGCAAGTAAATTAACTTATACGTAGCAGCCATAAACGTTCGTGGAAATCAGCACATAGCTATCTGTCTTAAAGTATTATTTTCAATAGTGACATTGTTAATATTTATATTGCATCGTTCTTATTTGAATAAGTTTGCAGGTTTCTTCGGGGAAAACGGTGTGCCAATTAACTGAATACTGCGAGACGTGTGCACGGAACTGACATTGAAAGTAACCAACTTAGTGGTCCGGTACTAAAGCGTGTCAAACATACGCACATTAGAAAAGTGACCACCGAAAACATATGAAACTAAGTTCCTTGGCGGATTTCAAAACATATCCATTGAAATAGATTGGAAAACGGCTTGCATCTGTACGCTAATTTATCATTATTTAGTTAGAGAGTGCTCAACAGACAACAACAGAGTATGATGAAAATTGGAAAGTTTGTCCTACTTCAAAGTTGCATTGGAAGGTTTTTGTCTAGGTAACCGCAAGAGGCAGGTCACATAAGCATTAAAAACGTTCACCTACGTTGACAACTAGGTGAAGTTATTTTTCATTAGATTTTACCACGATTAATACATAATCATAAAAACGTCACGAATGTGCTGAATTATGCCGGCATGTTTATGTGCAGAGAGATTACCACTGTATAATCCACTTTGTAGATCTTATCGACCCACTTACTGAACAATAAAGTGATCGTCTATTTGCTATAAAATCGGAAAAGTTGGCAAGGGTATAGATATCAACTTAGATGTCACCATTTAAAATGTACAAAATACTGAGAAAGTGTACTAAGTTGAAGTAGTCACACAAAACCAAACAGATAGACTGACCATTGAATTTGCAGTACGATCGGCGGACGTACTTATGCACAATAAATCCTGTCTGAAGACGTTTACTTTACACGATCCTACTTCAGCCATCGAAGTTCCATAACAGCTTCACTTTAAAATTGAGCTCTGTCACTTGAAATCATCTGGAACTCAATGAACATTTAAACAAAGCGATATTCACGGAATGGTTGGATAATGTAAACGATCTGAAGGTTACCATATTCAGGTTATATAATTTGGTGTGTAACTCGTTCGTACACAGTTCTAAGCTAAGTATTTAACCAACTGATTTTATTTAACTGAGAAACAGGGCCAGCCGGCAAATCTAGTAAACGTTTAATATCCGTGTAATATTACCAGAGGGAAATTGAAAAGTTATCCAATGGTGTTCCATATTTTCGGTATAAACAGCCGAGATAGGTGGAGATTTTATCTAATTTGTCCTTATCTCTATACATTGCACCTGATATAAGAAAATCGCCCAGAACAAGTAGTATAATCGTATTGATGGCGATGAGAAAACTGACAAAAGTATACAAAACTACCTACTGGTAAGTTTAAAATGTTATCGAACATTTTGAGGTAATCGTTTTCAAAACCTCAGAGAAATTTTATGGAAGAAATGACGGAAATTCTCCATCATTTCAAGCATGTAGTTCAGATAGTGGTCCACAGACCTACTGAACAGTACATTTCATTACCCGGTTTCCTGTGTTAGTCAGTAAGTAAACTGTCTGATTTCCATCAAAGCCAATACGAACATAACAGAATGACAGCGATTTCAACAACACTACAAACGGTTTGAGAAATAAATCTGAACGCATTGCGTAAATGTAATCAAAACGTCAGTAGTAGTATACAGCCCGAATGAGAAAAATTGACATGTGCCAAGCATAAACCCCTCTGTGTGCAGTGGGTACAACCAACATGTTAAGTAAGTTCCGGTTTCCTGTTTGGTAAAGTACTTTGTTTTACAAAAAGCAAATATAATTACTGCTGAGTGAAGCAGACAGTTCGACAGACGTAGCGTACAAATATTCCCCGAAACTGATGGGACTTCTTTTTATGGATAGAATTAACAGTAAACTGTGTTACGCTTATCGGATTGACAATATTACACAAAACTGGTCACATTTATATCCCGGCAAACTTGACAAGTCTGGTCGAAATTTAATTTTACAAACATTTCTTACATCTCCACTGCCAAGTCATCTGCTGCAAAACGCCTTAGAAATTTTTAGTTCCTGAGGAGCACCTACTTATATACTTATGAGGCTTGTTATGGTCGCAGACACCTACAATCGCCATCACTTTATTAGTCTCATAATCATCATCATAATCGTTATCTCCATCGTCCTCATTGGCAGATATGCATCAGTGGCTCACACCGGTGCCTGACTTACAGTTATGGACAGAGTAACAGCGCCCATAAAGGAAACAGCATCACGTTGACCATCACTCACATTTGATCGCAGCCTTCGCATCCAGATAGACTCTCCAGCCAGCCTCTTTCGAAACCAAGCATCAGACTCGAGTTTCGCTCTCATTAGTACATATCCTTGCCACGGCCGGGATTTGAACTCCGGCCATTCCAATCATGAGGCAACCGTGTTGACCACTGCGCCATTGACCTCACATTAGGCACAACCGAATTATCAAATCTGGACGCTCAGCCACTCTCGTTTGTGAGCAATGATCAGGTTGCCCGGTCGTCTCTAGAGGAAACACAGTGATGGTCAACTTGAAAATCATCATAATCGTTGTCTCCATCGTCATCACAGGCAGAAGTGCATCAGTGACTCACACCGGTGCCTGACTTAATTATAGTTATGGACAGAGTAACGGCGCCCATAAAGGAAACAGCATCAAGAGAAAGGATGAAATTCATTTATTTGGACTTACGCCTAAATTCAAACACTCAAAATCAGGGTGCCTGTACCTTGAAACGAATAATATTGCCGTGCCAGCTGATAAGCCGATGAAGGATTTAATGGGTTAAACATTTCAACTTCGGCCAAAATCACTGGGAGTTTGTACAGTCACTGTGGCGGTCCTTCCAAAACACACTCTTATGTTATCAGGTTACGCTAACCAAATGGCACATCGGGAAAAAATGAACATCGCAGTCGTGTCTCTAACTTCCACCACTCTGGTTAGGCCATGAAAATATGCTTGACATTAATATATGATGCGTTCAGGCCTTATGTATTTACACGGTCCGTTAATTTCCAAACAGGTTTTTTTATATAACTGGCTGTTCTTCTTGATGATCATCGAAAAATCTGTTTGTTCTTCTCCCGAAAACCACCGGTGAAGAAAAAGAATTTGTGTGAAAGCTTTGAAGTGTTTTGAAAACTATTGAGTGAGATGCATGAAAATTGATTTCTACCTACGTCTTACATGGGAAGGTTGCCATTAAACACTGCTTTGCCAGCAAAAAGTGTGAAAAATTTGTATAAGTGTAGTGTGTTAAATGAGAATATTACAGGAATCCAATTTTCATTAAAACGTGACCAAACTGTTCATCTCCTCCACAAGTAGACCTAGTTTAAGAATATATTTACCCTAGTGAGTTATTGTAACTTGTGTTCTTTTTATTGGAAAATGATTATTGTTGGTAAAGTCCGCCTCTCGTTCTGAAGGGATATTGGTATTGTAAGTCTTAGAGTAAAGTAGCTGTATAACGTTCGAACTTTTTGTCAGCGGTCAGGAGCTCATGAGCGGATACGATAACATCAGTTCTAACATTGTTCAATAAACGAACTGATAGTTTACGTATAAACCGAGCCAAAGATCTTGACGATTTGTGGCCAAGTAACCCAGTCACAGAAACCAACTATCACTCCAGCAGTCTGGAGAGGATTACCAAATCACAATGAACATTATTCAAGGATGAGGATACAGTTCACCTCAGTGGTTGCCCACTAAGTTCGACACTGGTGACACTCGATTCTTTGATGCAACTCTCAATCGGCATAATCTGTGCGTGATAGTCAGGCCAGTTATATCTCATGAAAAATAGTATCCCGTTTTTAACATTGTTCGTAACAAGTGAGACGAATTTATATAATCAGTTGCTGCGGCTCACCAGTGGAAAATTAAATCGAAAAGTTGTGATCATTTTTGAAGTCCCATGTCAAGTGTTAAAAACTTCGGCTTCAAATTGACTAATGTGAAATTACTCAATGAGAATATGTGGATAGATTATTCCCTAGGCGCATGGTTAGAAGAGATGCAACAAAGGAGTTGTTACTGGGGTCTCACTTGTGGATTTTTTGGAGGTGTTCCTGTGGCCGTATTTGAAGCCCATAACGTACAGTAAGACGCCAAAACATGGGACAGAACTATAGCAGAAAACTGGGGATACAAGGCTAGGCCTAACCATCTTAACCAAAATGCGTGCTACCATGTACTTGGGAAGATAGTTCGTGTTTTGGGCTTCTTTTTGATAAATGCGACAGAATTTGTAAGAACAGCATAAAATGTTATACCACTTAGTAAACTGTCTCAACAACGGCTGTTTTTTCATTTCTCAAGCCGTTTCACGAGATACCGTGAGGTTAGGCAAGTTAATGCCTCGCTATTCCTGTAGTACACAGTTGAAACTGATCGGGTTCAACCTTGATGTTTATCAGGGTTCTGTGGTATTCACCAAGCGACGAACATTGGCCTGACTCAATCCACGTTGTGAAGAATACTACAAAATCAGTGGTGTCCAACATAATAATGTTGATAGAACTAAGTTGGTTTTAGGTTAGTTAATCACTACCGTCTACACTTTTAGAATCATTTTGGTATGGGTCATTTGATTCATTATCAAAGACAATGGTTTGAGTTCGTGCTCAACTGACATACAAAAAGCAAACCCCGGCTAAGCAATAATTAAGTTCAGTAGGGAGAGCTATCTGTTAGGAACAGCTGTTTAATCTAAAAAAGAACTAGTTGCGAAATATGTAGAGTCCGACTGGATCCGAAAAAAACGAGATAAACGTGGTAACCGGAGATGTCAAGTACTATAAGAACAGAGGGCTTCGGAAAGCTAAACGGAATAGAACAGCGGGTGATAGGTCAGGAGCAATACATATTCGCTTATCCACTCTGCTGTAGGAGACATTTGTACTATGAAAACACTGATCCAATGTAGGATCAATGATGCTACAAACATTGATGTTTGTATGTGGGCTGAGAGTTATCCAGAACGCTAATACCCAGGTAGGAGAATGACTAAGGTTTTCAATCAAACCGCTGTCCAGAAAATCCCTTCAAACGAATTTCGGGGATAAAGATGATTTCAGAGAGAACACAGCAAACACCTTGTTGCAGCCCTCACCTTCACATAAGTCTTTCAGCTAGCTCGCTTAAAAAGGAAGTGTCATACCCGGAATTCACTATCATTCAGGATTATCAGTAGTAAATATCCTCGTCCGGACATGGAGTTGTTTGTACCACAAGAAATCAGGTGTGCGGCAGTTTGCTAAACCTAGCACCAATTCTTTTGTAGAATGATGCCAATCTTCTTCTAACCACCAGGGGACCCGGGAAAATTCGGTTCTTCAGATCGCTATCTGTTAGCCTTTTTAACAGAGCGGTGTTGTCAATGAAATCATTCCGTTTAGTCCACTGAGGCTTCCGATATGCTCAAGCTGGTCATACAAAACCTAACGTTGTTAACTTTAACAGAGCCGAGTCTACCACCTGAACGACAATGAAGGCACGTATATGTCACACAGTAGACACTATGATGTACAGCATCTTCAGCATAGCGTAAATCACTAAGTTTAATTGAAGAAAGCCTCTCTTGACCAAACACTTTCGCTTATAAAACGCCATGGAGCTGGCCACATGTAACTGTTGATCTAATCGCCGTTCATCACAGGAATGAAGAGGGTTATTTCAAAATATTGTAACTAAATGTGAAAGAAAACAAAACTCGTAAAACTAATATCAGGAGAAAAACATTTTGTGGTGCAGTCTTGTCATTGATTACGGCAAGTCATTAAGTACGATAGGGTTTTCAACCAACGTAATGAGAAGTTACAAGATGCTTAGTTGAGCAGGCCGCTCTTATCCGACCACCACAGAGAGTGCAGATTAATTGATTGACTGACCGATCGCCTGCTTGCAAATTCTTCGGTAGCCCCATTACTCCGTGGATCAGCCCCGTTTGTGTAGACTAAATGAAGTTGAAATTGCCAATAAGAACGATCAAATCAAGACGTTTGGAAATGGAACTAAATTCTCGATTACCGGTGAGTTTTATTCAATACACCACAGTAATAACAAGACCAAAGACAAACCTTTGATATGAACGTCATGAAACAGACACCTCAGAAGAGATCTCTGAACCTGAAGCCGAACGATTTACATGATAAATTACGTTTGACACGTTTGGGCAGGCTATTTCTTTTGCTGTTTGTAGGTGCCAAATCTCATTGGAGTCTTTTCCTACTAGAGGGAAATTTATCCTAAATATCATACAGATGACTCGTTAAAATAAAGATGTTCGAATAACGCAGCTTTGGTTAGATGACACTTTGCTGTAATCCAGTGAAGCCAAACAGGTAAAAATCCAGTTAAGGAGTGTGTATCTGCTAGTAAAAGCTGAAAGAAATTGTGCTCACCGTTATCACCGCCACCGTCATCATGATTAGCAGTACACTAATGGTTCACACTGATGTTTAAGTACTACAGAACCGTTAAATAAAAGCAAACGCTGTACAGGAAGAGAGGAAGAGAAAGGAGATGGAGGCGACCTAGCTAGTAAAAACGGCTACTTCTCTATTCAAAAATATAGCATCAAAGTTCTCACAACTTGTATGCAAACTACCGTGCTATATGTGAAAGTAGGATATCATCGGCAAGAGAGCTTACGGCTTCAACTGCCTTACGTCATTAAATGCACTCACTTCACAGACGACTCGGCCAAAAACGACAACATTTACGCCACTGAGCCCGATTAGCCGCCCTCCCACTCAAAATCTCCAGCTACTGACTCTGGGATACGTGAGGGTTCCAATCCAGGAAAAACAAACCCGATCTACAAAAGTCAAACCCTTCGTAAACGATTTCATTTCTCTAAGTCAGGTCATCATCTGTCCACCTGCACCGAGTGCCAGCCGGCCGCAGTTTTGGCAAAGAGTGGTCGGTGTAACAGACGACTAGCCGGCGTCCTTAGTACGTGACCTAACCATCTAAGTTTGTGTAAGTTTAAGGATTAAACGAAAAAATCACTACCAAATATCCGCCTCTTAACCTCATCGTTTCTTAATCGCTGATGCCACCCGATACGAGCTACCGTGCGCAAAAACCGGTGGTCAAATACCTGAAGACGGTTCATTTCTACACTGAGCGGCCAAGTTTCGCTGCCATAAAGTAATGCAGCCTTCTCAACCGTCTCACATGCGCTACATTTATGCCTCAGAGAGATACCTCTCTGTCGTCAGAGCCGCGTCATATTAGTAGATACCATCCTAACCTTAGAAATATGCACCTCTATTACATTCCCTACTTCGTCGCCGTCTCTGATACAGCTTCTCAGGTGCGCAAACTGGTAGCTAATCTCCATGACTTTGTTATCACATATTAAATTTACGTAATCACAACAAGCATGCAAAAGCACCTTGCACTCTGAGGCTACAAAGTCCATTCCGAGGTGCTTAGCAGAATGTGAAATAGCCATCGGCGTTGTTTGTGCTGCTTGAAACTTGTTAAACGGCAACACCTTGTCGTCAGCATAATCAAAATCAGTCAGTCTTTCATCAGGCACGATGTCCGGGCTGGAATCTTGTGACTCCCGCGCGATCGACACTAAGGCTACGCTTCAGATTCCTAGGGATATCCTTCTTAGACTTGCTATGTAAACTGCAAACAGGAATGTACCTTCTGGCACCTAAAAACTCCAAGGATTTTACTGAAATCCGCTGTTTGGTTACACTACAAACTCCGATGCCACACGCTAGATTAACCGCCTTGTTAACTGTCCGTGAAATTTGGGTCCATCTGCTATCAGTGTCTTCAGAGAAAGAACAGCTAAGCTTGCTTCTCAAATCGACTTTGTACAAGCGCCTTATTGGCAGCATGGCAAGTTTCATAACATCAAACCATTACTTTCCTTGTTATCGAGTGTCCCAGCAAGTTTATCAGACTTCAAAAGCTAGTTTGGTGACATTTGCAAACAACACTATCTAGTAACATTTGATCACTCGTCACTCAAAGTGTAGTCTGATGTAGGAAATCATCAGAAACAGAAACGTTTTCATTGTTGGTGTGAAGGGAAAATTAACGGTGGACGAACAAAGGTAACATCAATAACACAGATGTAGTACTGCTTACTAAATAATTCCTAAGCGTCAAACCAAGTTGGTTAGACCGAAATCCTGTCAGCTTAACTAAAATGGCACTGTTGTAGTACGAACTGTCGATTTGTCAACCATCTTACATAGAGGTGTTTGTGTATGTGACGTCGATTTTGCATGGGCTTTACTATGGATTTCCTTGTCCTCATCTGTCGAAAGTAAACATTGACGACACTACGCAGCCGATTTCGTTACTTGTGTTTTGGTGTTACACTCATGCTTGTGATAACATGTTTGCTATCGAAATGCTAGTCTCTAAATAGCCATTGAGCAGAATCTCGCATGGAAGTAGCAATGTTTGCTGTAATTGAGACTAACCTAAATGCACCGTACTTGCTACCGTGTACGATTGCTCTATGACAAAGAAGAATAGATAATTGAATAGATCAAACTGCATACTTCGCGTTGTGTCTACACTCGACACGTGGGTTGCCTGGGCGATTGTATAAAAAAGGCAAGCGGAAGATGAAACAGCGGTTTTCTTGCACATAGAGATGGAAAACCATGTTCTGATCATTACCGTCTGTGTAACCTCTGGTCCCAACTTGTGTAACTTTTGTGACTCGTTACGCTCAAACTAGTTATTTAATAAATTGATTTCGTGTCGCACAAGTAAGCTGCGCTGTAATAAATATTAGATAATATGCCGCGAAATGTACTTGAGGGATACACTGTGCAGGACAACACATAGATTTTGGGCTGGAATCGCTTTTTTGAACAGACATCCGCAATCAAATCCTTAAAGATGGTTTGGCTCATTATAAAGCATTTTCATTTAAGCTTTTAGGGCCTACGTTTCGTATTTGTCCCCAATAACAGATCTTGGAACTGTGCACGAAAAGTTCATTATCAGACATGTGTGTTCCAGTGGATGATACTCATAGCTATTGTCATTGGACTGTCATACGAAAGACACTGGAAATTTCGTATGAAGTAACTGTATGCGGATGGTTCTGAGAATTGTATAGGGGAAGCATACCGTGAAACCAGAATTGACATATTAGTAGTTACCGTATCCACTCAACCAACCGTTGCTTTAACTAAAATCGGTCCAACTTTATTTTCAAGTTGACCATCACTCATATTTGATTGCAGCCTTCACATTCAAATAGACTTCCCAGCCAGCCTCTTTCGAAACCAAGCATCAGACTCGAGTTTCGCTCTCATTAAAGCTCGTCAGTAGTGCATATCCTTGCCACGGCCGGGATTTGAACTCCGGACATTCCAATCATGAGGCAACCGTGTTGACCACTGCGCCATTGACCTCACATTAGGCACGACCGAATTATCAAATCTGAACGCTCAGCCACTCTCGCTTGTGAGCAATGATCAGGTTGCCCGATCGTCTCGAGAGGAGACACAGTTACTGCCTGTTAACTCTAATCGATAACATTACGATTAGGACTTCCAACACAGGTGAGAATCACTGACCTTATCGAACTTGCTTTCTGAAAGCGATGGCTGCGATCAAATGTGAGTGATGTTCAACTTGAAAATAAGCCAAATTCCCGACTACTCATCAGTAATCCAAATTTATTTCCAAACATGTTTCAGTCTGCAGTTAATGCAACCTGCTATCAGCAAAACCGAAAAACTGCCTGGTATGAGAGTGTGAGGGTCGAAAATTGCCATTAGCTCATTCTAAACGAGGAGCGTTTCGAGCTGTGAGAGCAAACGTTGAATGAGTTTGAGTTACATTGCTATCAGCAGTGAATAAATGCAACTTGAACGTTTATATCATCCGTTTAGTCCCTGTTTTGGTTGATTCAGTGAAGACAGAGAAACTGATATAGTGACGTGTGTCTTTCGAGTAAAGTGACAAAGACTTTATCCGTTAGCTGACCATCAGTATACGTTTCGTTTAGGCTAGCGCAAAGCAGAGAGCTACTGAGGAGTAGTGGGGGTAATTGACCACAAATGGCTGAACCCACGCATGGCTTGCAAAAATGTTATCGCTCACATACGCTTCTTGATCCAGCGTGCCTCAAAGTAGCATGAGAATAGACTTTTGTCTGTCGATTATACCATAAGAGAGATGCAACGCCTTCTCCTAACAAGGATTTTCATTTAAACCATCGCATCGTGGACTGGCCTTTCGTTGACTGACTAAATATTAGATATAATCACAACTTCTCCATTAAAATTAGTAGTGTTGACTTCATTGACATAGTTCAGGTTGGTCAAACTGCTGGACATCAATAATAGTGACCAGTACACAGAGCTTTTGGTTACTACAGAACAGTTGTTTGAATGAATTGCACGAAGTGTTCCCTCAGGTTGATTTTTGAATTCACTCTCTACGAGTTAGTTGAAGGCAAAATAACAAGTACCAGTGTAATTCGTTGCTGTTTCCTACCATAACACTTTTAACACACTTTTATTAGCTAGTTTAATTTCACTAGTTTTCTCAGAGACTATATATTTGTTGGTTGCACAATTGAATTTGCAGTTAGAAGAGAAGGTCAAAGCTTACTTGGCAGAAATCCAAAAGAAAGATGACTTGATCCGTAAACTCTCCAGGTAAGCTACACGTTTGTTTTGTATGGTTCACAAGTATGGACATCGCTGTCGTCAAGGTACCACCACAACAATGCACTGAATCTGACGGTCAGTCAAAGATGAACCGTGAAGAGTTGGCTGCTTTGAGGTCCAAGGTGGACGGTTTATGTCAAAAGGTAAAGTGAATGGGAACATTTGTTTGAACCAAAATTAGTTCTGTCATGTCTCTATTAGGTCGTCTATATTCATGTTGAAACATTCAACTTATTGTTATGAGGTACTCCATAGAGGTACTGCAATCTTCACCTCCGGTATTTTAGAAATCCTTCCGTATATTCGAACTTTATTACGGTTACCGTATATACGTCGTGAAATATACGGTAGTCTTCCCCTGAAAAACGAACACCCTCTGGGTTTTGAAGTGCCATTTCAAATCCACCGGAACTTTACCCTTGCAACTGAAGTATGGTTTGCTTCCCATGGAGAGTATTCTGGCGAAATCACTTGACGGATGCCAAACATCGACTAACCCTCAAAAGCGCTCTGATCTCCGTATGTTCATGTGGCATATATAGTTGCATTTACAAGATAGACCCCGTAGGACGAAATGTGGGTATAAATTGGATGTGAAGAAATGCAGGAACCATGTACTATCCTGTAGCATGTGCACTACCAGCAAAGCCATAAATTCAAACCAGATGCTAAAAATCTCTCAAGGTTCAGTTCCCCAACCACTCCATTATATTGAAAACAAAACCAAAGTATGTGTAACCGAAGACAGCGTCACTGAGAAAATTGGAAAATTCATGAGCGTCACAGAAATAGGATTAATATAAAATGCCAGGGACAAGCGGGAATGCACAGTATGAAGAAGGTTTTAAACTGTCCTCAGGTTTCTCTTCACCGTTAGGCGAAAGATTATATGAACGGTTTGTTTTTACTGGGGATGCAGAACACTCCTGCTGGTTTCAGACGGCTGTAATAAAAGCAATAGCCTAGGCAAAGGCTGTCTAGGTCATGCTGCAATAACGAGTCCTCATTTTGCCTGCAATTGACCAAATTCGTCTTTGGATACCAATACGTTTACTCGTTGAAATTGTGGCTTTCTGAGACTTTGCGGCTTAATTATCCGAGTTGCACTATACCTCAAATGTACATCTGAACCGCCTGGGTGGCATTACTTACAGCAATCAAGCTTATCAGTCTGTCCACATACGATCAGCACGAGGTGTACTTGTCTCCTAAGTTTAGAGGTACGTACATCAAGTCTGTCCTCGTGGTGAACATCACGACATAGCGGACGCTGGCCCTGGCGCATGACAGTGTCCACTATGAGTTCGGAAGTTATTTCATTAATGACATTTGATAGCACGTTATAAGTCGGTCTATCCCTAATTATTTTATATGTGATCAGCTGCGTGTAGCTGGAAAAGCCGCGCCATTTCCGTTTATATATATACACGAACTTGCTAGTCCGTATTTTGTTCATTATTTTTACTAATTTCTTGATAGACTTTGAATCAGGAAGCCGAGATTAAAGCCAAAAACACAATCATTACTAAGCTGGAAGAAGAAAAGAGAAACTTTCGGACACAACTGGATGCGCTGACTCAAAAAAACGAAAAACTTACCAAACAGTTGGAAGAGATCACTATTAAGTTAGAGCATATGAACATAGAGAAATCGATTGAATCGAAAAAGGTGGAAAACTTTAAGCAAGAACTGAAGAATGAACAGGAAAAAGTTAACCATTTGGAAGCCAGGTTACAGTAAGTTTCATTTTTATACAACTATCTTTAAGTACACCATTAATTGTTAAGCTTCGGATGTTTATTTTGGATAGAAGAGATTCCTCGGCCTTACTCATTTTAAGTGGGCAGACCACACTACTGGATTCAGACTATAAACAATTGCTAGGATAAAGCAAGTTGATCACTTCTACTGGGTTATGCTTATGAGTAAGCCCACAGTGCAGTGTCTTCTCAATCTGGACTAAAGTTTTCACCCAATTCAGTTCAAAGTGATGTATAAACTTTTTCAATTCTGTATGTAGTCGGTTGGTGCTTGAAATAAATGTTTGAGTTTCACACCGACTGTCCACAATGGATCACTTCGAAAAACAACAGTCTATACCTTCATTGGGAATTTGATTGCAAACACTATTTTACACTCAGATATCTATCATTTATTAATCATTTACTATTCTTAACGAGTAGTGTGGCAGATTTATGATTTTCAGATATGAATCAACCTTGAAAAGTCCGGGCTTAGGCTGGTACAGCGCTTGCCACGTTGAGACATGCTGTGTCTGTCACTGGTTTGAATCCAGCCGAAACCCTAACTTGTCACAGTTGGGTCTCATCTAAAAAATATTTGCTATTCGTTAACTGGACGGTTTCTTTCCCTTCAAAGTGTACGTTGCTTTTCGCAGAGAAGCCCATCCGCCAGCTTTCGCTTCAACCACATTTAACATTCATAGAGTAATTAAAGCAATGAGTAGTTAAGTATACCAACTAAGTCCCATCCACCAGTTAAACGTGTTGAATTGTTGGTTACTGACAACACTATTGAACGCGATGAATTCAGGACTGTATAAAACTGTGAAATGCTAACTAAAGTGATGTATTTTGGAAGTCTTCGCGTTTGGCTAGGTAGATCTGGCTTAGAACCCCATGTGCACAATCTGTTTAAAATCGCTAAAACAAAGTTGCTCTGTAAAAGATCTTGAGCAAATTAACGGTTGTAAGCATACTACTCCATATCAGCAGATCATCTCAAGAATCACTGAAGTGGTTCATTGCCGGAGATTTTTACTCCCGAGGGGAACGACACTAAAATTTTGTAACTCAACGAAAGTGGCCAGAATATAGTCACTAAGAAAACTATATTTTGACATAATTCGCAGTAGACGTGTTCGCGACTGATAATTTGAATCACAGCGGACCCTATAACGTAAGATACACTATTGTGTAATCGTCGACTGTAGCGTGCTGTGACGATTAAGCAACCACTGTGTGATGGCTAGGGACCACACGTAAAGCACACATTGAAATATAAAAGACAAACAGCGGACTGGGCATCGTTTGACAGTGTGTTAAAAACGGTACAATATGCCAGTCTTATGGCAGCTGAAAATACCTTTGAGATCATAGTCCTGGCATAAAAAGAAGACTATGCTCGGTCATTCCGTCTGTCAAAGATCCAGTGTCCAAATTTGTGCAACGGTAGATGCTTCACCACTGAAATTTAACCAACCATCTATGCAGTTATGTTTAGTTATCAGTTCACTTATTTTCTCCCTTGCAGACCTTCAAAACTATATCTGAGGGGTCAAGAACCATCAATTATTGATGAGTTCGTGGAGTAATGAATAGGTACAGAATTGTGGAACGTGTTCATCGGTTACCACGAGCGACTGCTACTCATTTTTACCCATATTATTAGCCACATTTGGCTCGGGGCACTAAGGTTGATGAACATGTGGATCATTGCTTTTGTACATTTGAAACGACCTCGTTTTATTACCAGAGGATAGAAAGGTTTCTTTTCAAGTAGTCTTGTTACCCACTACCATTACATCAATGTATTTTTTGATATTCTACTTTCAGCTGCTGAAGACGAACAGTGGAGTGTTGTTCATCTTAGTAGCTACGAGTATTTTAACAATCCACCTTGCGTTCGTGGAGTAAATAGTTTCAGTTTGGTGCGAAAACACTACCCTCGTTTGTCTTTCTGGAAGAAACTGTGTTCATTTCAGTACCTAGAAAACCACATGCAGACTTCTGGCAGCAACTAAATAATAAACATTTCACGCGTTCTGAGGATGTTCTTTGGATGGATAGTTTTATCATGAAGAAGCCGTTATGCATTGCTGAACACTAAGATAACATCTTTGGCAGTCATTATTTCAAGATCAGATGTTTTGACGATTTGCGGAATATTCATTAATTGACCGGTAGTCGGAGTTCGTCAGGATAAATACATGAAACGGCAGATATGCTTCATGAACCGTTAGATACACGCGCTTATCAACCTCTTGGTTGCTGTTTCCCGTTAGAAGAAGACCGCCTCTCTTCCAAGTTATCTAAGTTAGCTAGGAGGGCCACGAGTACATTTGATACATCTTCTAGAAGTTTCAAGCAAATGATTATGGTGAAATCTTTATTTGTTCGTTCACATTTAGTAGGTTTAAACCCTGGTAGAGTGCTAATGATTTCAACTGAGTTGGTTACTTCATCCACTCACAGTGAACAAGTCAGTGAATGAACTTGGATGTGGTCACTAAACTTGGCAAGTAGTAACTTATAGGCATGTAGTGAGCCTCGTCGGTTGACTACTACAGTCAGATTTTAATTACGAAAGTTGTGTGACTCATAAGTGTCCTTCTTAATAAGGAGCACTTAACTGCTCGAGAGTTTACATGGCCACATTGGAAAACCTATACGTGAAGAGTATGCAAGTTACAAAGCCCGGGGGATAAGTTGCAATCGGTTGAATTTCGTGATTATCTGCATGGTTTGTAAAGTATGAGTTTACGCACCTACGGTTTAAAGGCGACATATCAGACTTCCATAGATAAATGATGTTTACGTGCACTCACAAATACTTTTCAAATATCTTAGGCTCACTTTCGAGGACGTTCAGTAACTCCATTAAAGCTAGAACTAAAATATGGATAACACAGTTTGATTTTGGAAATCTAATTCGTTCAAAATCGTTTTCTTGTTTAATGGTCACCGTGTACAGTACTGTGGGTGACGGACTCTATTGACTTGATTATTTTTCAACACGCTTTGCTAGAGTCAAAATGATTAACAAGTTTTGTATTAAACTATTTGTTCATGGCGTTTTCATTACTGAAATGTACTTTGTTTCTGTTAGGCAACAGGTGGTCCAACGTGAACGATACGAACACGAAGCAAGTGGTGCGGAAGAAAAGCTGGAACAGTTTGTCTCACAAATGCTCCGAATATTCGACACTTACGCCGGCGAAGCGGACGGCACCAGGGCTACATGGAAAGACGAAGTGCAACTGACGCGACTCATTAGTCACGTGAGTAGAATGAGGTTAAAACGTTTTTACGTTAATGATTGACCTTTCGCTTGATTTGCTACGTTCCATATCTCCTTAAAATATTGCACTTTGTCAAATTATTTGGGTGGCCTGAAAAGCAGTGCAACCACTGCATTTTTCTGTCATAAAATCTTGAATAAAATAACAATGAGGTTGACTTTAATACGGTTTCTTATTGAGTTCATAAACAGATCAATGTCAACTAGCGACCAGTTCACTGCGGTTCGTTGTAACCAAATACATTGTTACGATATCTTTATAAGCCATCTGAGTTTATTGATAATACTGCAACACAATACCAGCAGTTTCGATTGATATTCAACCAAATGACTTCAGTGTTCGTCATAACACTTAATATTTTTGCCAACTGCCTATCACTTCCAAACCAAAAAGAATTACGCATAAACGACCGGGGCAAAATGAGGAAACTACTGAAGTGAACACACCAACTCTAAACAGCAGAGGTAGTCTGTGCCATAGCAGCTTTTGGAAAAACAACCACCCACAAGTCATCTTAAAACCGCACACGATGGTGTGTTGTGCCCACTATGGTCACTCGATGAACTGCCTCGTTGTTAGAGAACTACGATTAGTCAGAGGTGAATATTTCCACTTTATCATAAAAGGGGTAGACCGCTGGGTAACTCTGTAAACGACGAAAGCTGGATCTCCAGTAAACTAAACCAGAACCTAGGTGGGCTAATTTGAGGACTTCCGAGATCAACACTTACTGTCCGTAGGTTATTGAGGTATTCATCACCACTACATGTTAATTCATAGGAACTATCTAGGTAAGAAGAATTCAGCGTCCACCGATTGATACAATACGAAACGATTTATTCAGCAAAAGAGACATACTTGAACTGTGACCTGCGATCAGAACAAATTGAAGAATCCTGTTCTACCGTCACTGGTTAGAATGCCAAAGGACAGGCAAATTTTTTTTGATAAGGAAGAGCTGAATGTTGCATCCATCGGATATCTTGGTGGAGGTTCTAACGTTTAGTAATCGGAAGAAATTGAACCTGGGCATTTGTGGACCATGGATAAGGTATTGGTATCTTGTTGCGATGGGGACTGACATGAGTTTAGAAGAAAACAACGTCAGATGATAAATATATGTTTTGGGTGCAGTCACAGTTTCGTTTATACCGGACGATGCCAAAAACGAAATCTCCCTTTCATTACATCAGATAGACTTCCGTTGTCATTTGTTACGTCAAATACGTCGGCAACAGTCCGTTTCTTTGACAAGTGGTTTGACAGATCAGTTAATTCTGAAAGACCCAGTTGTGAAAAAGCCGAGCTTCAGCTGGATTAGGACTGGTGGCAAGAAACAGCATGTTTAAACATGGCAGGCGTTCCCAAATCTGAATTAGGAAGCTACGTCAAAAGCTCGGATATTTCGTATTTTGGCCCAATCACCCACTAGTCCCACTGAATCGTAGTAGGTACGAATCCAGCCGCAGCCCCCATTTTTCATAACTGAGTCTCTTGTGAACACTTTTGTCATCAGGGTAAAACTTTCTCCATGTTGTCCGCACAACAGTAATGCAACATCTACTCCAGGTTGAACCGTTCCTTCTCGGTTCTTTGCCTAAACCAGTTGGGAATGCAAAACGCGCACGTGATCATGTAGTAACTAGAATGTCAGAAGGCACAACCCCAGAGCCAGGCTAAGACTTTTTGTGACACCAGAGTACTATGATCTGCAATGTATCTGCAAAATTCTTCTCACCTGTGTTAAAGAGGTGCGCAGATTTCCTCAGACAGAGTTCACAACGTATTTCGGAGTGGGTGCTTCCTAAAAAAGACATTTCAAGCTAAGTTTATAATTTTATCTCCTATTTTACTCTTTCATCCAACAACGCTTCAAAAATGTGAGCAGTTATGTTGTGTTTGTCAGATTTCTGATGTGAATTAATTAACCTTCTTTGGGAGGAACACGGATATTTCCAAACAACACCTGTTGCAGGTTTTTATAGGGATAAAATTTTCTCCTGGAACAAATTTAGACAGATTAGTTGGAAACAGTTTTTGCACAATGCATCGCATATTTTTCTGCATTCCATCAGACACGTGATACAGTTTGCGTGACGAAGTTCAATGGCAAAGTTCAATGAACACGACAAAAGCAATAACCACACACACACAATAGTGAGCATCACTTGTCGTGAAAATTTGTCACTGATAAGTAAATCGTTCTGTTAGGTACGGTAAGTACCACGTTTTTTGTTGCGTAAATCGACAGAAAGGCTTCTCAAACATTGGCTGAGGTCGACACGTCAACAGCTACCAAGCAAACAGTGGCGCTTGTTCCTGTTTACGCACTGTAATGAGAGTTTGACATTGTGGTATCCAACACCCTGTAACAGACCCCAAATCGAGTGTGTCTACTGATCCGATTGCGTAATTGCCGCTCCGTTCCGGATAACTACGTTGCTTAGCCCTTAGGCTCATTCATTGATAGATGATATAAAGTTTAGTACCGAGTGACAGCGGTTTTAAAAATTCACGGAGACAAAGCAGTTAACAAGTGAAAATCACCCTCTTCACAAATAGAAAGCCTATCCAATGTTATCAAACTGCTGTAGTAACTGATGTGCACTGCTGCGTGTTTGTCTCTACTGAATTTTTCGTTTGGTTTCATGATGTTCATTGAACTTTGTTGTATAAACCCGCAAATTACAGAAATTACTCAGTAGGATGCAACAAATTGTAGTCGAGATACACGTCTATATCAACAATTAATAATGATGTCTTACTAGCATACGTATAACTAAGTGACAAAATTCCTACTGGACGATAAATCTTTGTCTGGTGAGAATTCCCAGGTGTAAGCGTCATTAAATTGGCTGAACGCCCCGCCTTCGCTCACTAAAACAGATAAATCTCATTGCCGAGCTTCAATCAAAGTTATCAGCGGACTGACCACTAACATGTATTTGATACAACGACCTTTTTCAATATATAAATTGTCATAGGAATTTTAAGAAAGTCGACTGGTCAAGGTTGGAATCTGACGCTACCCAGATGATACCTGATTACTGAATGAATTATGATCGATCGATTCACCAGAACACGTTCCATGGTGTGTCATTTTCGGAGGTACTACTAATCAAAATATCTTGGGAGCGGATGAATACAGAACCGCTTCAGCTGCTCATAGCAGTGTGTGAGTTTCCCCGTAAAGAAAAATATTTTAACTTCCGCTATTCGTAAGACACTGGAGATATTAGGATAAGTGTACGAATATTAGAAGTTACTCACTCAGCCAGGCTCAAACTGGAAAAAATGTCTTTGCTTACTAGCACTTCCCAACTTCCATCAGAACTCCGATGGCACCGTTGTCTCGTTTTCCAGTTTCTGTTTTCATAATTCCGAATTCCCCAACATAAGGAGCATTAATAAAACTGAAAAACCTCATTTGTTTCTACTACAAGTTGGGCTCCCTTCAACTGAGTTGTAAATAAAACAACAGACGACCGAAACAGGTCACTGCGTGATTTTACTAAGAACTGTAATTATCTCGTTAAATTCATTTTACAGACGTGTTTGGCCACAAATTCTTTATCGCATTCGGCTGTTGTGCTGCAAAACCACAAACCGTATGGAAACAATTCATGACAGTTCAGTTTGGAAATGCGTTTTCTTTAAAGAACTATAAACTGTGTTAAGCTTCTGCAAACCTGAGTAACTATGCAACGCTGTCATGGAAAAATGCTTGTCAGTTGGGAACAGTGAGTACTTATTGAAATGGCTAATGAATGTTTAGGGCCGGATCCTCAGCAGCTTGATCACGTAAAATGCTGTATATATATATATATCAAGTGAACTCAGTTCGTGCGAGTGAACGTCAAACTTAGGATGGTCACCGCCTCTCGGTGAAAATGTATCAAGCTTAAACTGGAAACCGTGTTTACATATCACGCAGTAACTGCTAAAGGAGTTGTGATCGTTGTGGTAAGTAAAATGTGGGGCGCTGTTATGCGGTAGCACTTAATTATTAAGCCATCTTAGACGTTTATGCATTTCATATGATGGGACCGTATAAGGATTGAATGGAATGTCGTGAAACGTGCGGCCGCTGTAAACATCGATCTGGTAATCTTAATTGCCATGACCAGGAAAATGATTTTAAGTTTAATATTCACAACTATCTTATAGGTGATCTCATCAGACAGTCCAGAGTTCAAAACACAAACGGCCTACAGTATTTCCACTCAATAGTACTGCTGATGACATATATAGGCATAGTTACATCCATCACTCTGCACGGTTTCGCCTACATTCTTCCTCTTATCTTCTTAACTACTACGGCTAGGATCGGAGATGAAGCGAAAAGCACAGTTCTTATTGAAGAAACTTCCAGTGATTATACGACATTGCCGTTTTGATTCCAGCAGCCGATAACCGCCTGCGGATAACAAATCATTCGAAGCCATTGATTATGGTTAAACAAGCGACTGAAATTTAAGCTTGTCAGCAAAGTTTACGTTTCGGTGAATAAAATTACACAAAAATTGTGATATCTAATTGGTGTTTTGTTTTCAGGCAAAGGATGTGGTCAGTGAGAACCTGAAACATCGCGGGCGTATTCAAGAGTTGTCGGACAAAATTAGTCAGCGTGATCGACAGATTGCAGAGCGCAACCGCACAGTCGATCGGCTGGGGGAACAGCTGACCAAAACAGCGGCCTCAGACCGCGAAACACAAAACATTACCCATGTATGAATAAACCCTTTTCACAGATTTATTCGTTAATGTGTTGACGTATTGGGTATTGTGCTGATCAAATATTGGACCCTTTAGTCATGTCTAGAATGCACGGTAGACGCAGTATTTGCAGTAGTGGGTATACTGGCTGATCAGGGTCATGCAAATTTGAAAAAGCGTGGAACCAGTATGAGTTGCACACACACATTAAACGCACACTTTCGCCATCAGTCGGGAACAATGAGAAAGCACACAAACTCACAAAAATGACCAGCAATCCAGATGAACAGACACTTTCGACTAAGCTTTACACCAAACCGCATGTCAATGATAACACCAACGTTACTTCTGGTGTGTGGACACCCGATAATTAGTATGGATTTTGATCGACAAATCGGCATGTGCTCATGGATAAGTATACTCATGCGCATCTCCCTGTAATTAGACACTGACAGTCAGAGTGTTAACGACAAAATTGCCGTTTTCTTTCACCGGCTTTACAACAGAAAGCCATTCAACGGCAGATTACACGGAATAGAAAAGTTGCGTTGTACAAACCGAGATATGATGTTAGAATCCGTATCGTGTGACTCGATAATTTAACGAACTACAAAGAAGGAGTTAGCATTTGCCAAGAGCAAACAAGTTAATCTCATTTTTACTTATAGTAGAGAAAAACAACGAAAATTCAGCGCGCTTTGTACAAGCGTGAAATACGCTGTCCAGTGGCTTAGACCTTCTTTCAGCTAAACCCAGATAAGGTGCCATCTCTTATTAATCACGTGACTTTTACTGTTGTGTCTAGTGCTAGCTCATTCACGCAATGGTGAACACGGTTGTTTTATGAAAATAAGATAGCGCATTTTAATCTCAGCCGTATGCAAATTATGTCCAGTTAACTAGCGTTGAAAAGATTGAACTATATGCCTGGTGGTTCTTTTTAAAGCAAGCTCATTGGACAATCTATCTAAATGAAAAATCTGATGGCAAGTATGACTAATAGTTGATTTAGGTTGTACAGAGATGTGTTCGATTTGTGAGTTGACTTCCGATACACATATTTTGATGAAGGAAGATAAAGAACCACTGGTGCGTCGTATGTTTTTAGTGGCTGTTAGGCCTTTTGCAGGCTTTTTGTGTAAATGTAGGATTGCTCTTAAGTAAAGCAGTATGTCTGGCACCTATTTTGTTCCACCAGCAATTGGAATGCAGTCGTGAGAATGAACGAGGTTTGGAGTCTCGAGTACACAAGCTAACAAGTGATCTGATGGAGGCACAAGTGCGTATCCGGGAACTGGAACGTCAACTATCTCAAGCAACTCATGAACAGCAGCGGGCGGTGGATGTCCGGCAGGAGTTGGCGGACAAAGAGTTAACTTACTTCAAGTAAGTGTTTTGATAACGCAAGCAGAAGACACACTAAACTAAACAACAGAAGCTTATGACCAGTTTAAAAAATCGTAGAACGGAACAGATGACAGCCTGTGAACAAGTTTTACGTAGGTGTTGGGTTGACTGGAAGCGACGAAACCTGTGAGTAAGTAAGATGAAAGGTTACCGTAGGCAAACCGATGCAGGAACAAGTGGATCAAAATAATTATCTTCATCGATGGAGGCTCAGCAGATGTGACGAGGGATCAGTAATGCCAATCTATAAGTACACAAGCTATGAGGAATAATTTCACAAGATGGATAGATGTTGGAGAAGATTTCATGTGAACGACGAAAAAAGGTGAACACTTAACCTTCGGCTGGACTTCAATTAAGTTTGATTGAGAGATTATTAAAAAATATGGATATCAGGCTGATTCTGAAATAGACACGTTAGTTGATTCAACTGGAACAGGAGGTCACTGCCTGAAAATCGTCACTACTCTTTCCCTTCATACAAACTCATAGCATATCTAGACGTTTTGATGAGTTAAACGTAAGCCAATAATTCACACGTCCGTCTATTGGTTTCGGCAGTATTTAGTGCAGAATTGGAGCTTGGTCATTCCTGTTAAAAATGTGTGGCACAATTATATGATTTGCATGCTTGAAAACGGAAACGTTGAAGCGTGCCAAGAGGTCTTCCGCGATGGAAAGAACGATCGTTCCCACGAAGAATCATGTAGTTGTTGAGGCGCTAGATAAGTTACGTCAATTCAGTTCTGTTTAGAAGTATGTGACATTTTAGAGCACGATCTCCATCTTGTCATGGACACATGTTTCAACCCCACCGTAACAACTAACTTATTGCTAGGGTTCTTACTTGATCAGTTGAGTGCGTCAATAAGATACATCTAATAGGCTTGCGTTAGTTTAACGAGGGAAGTACATATCAAGTTGGGCTTCGCTCGTGTAGCCTTCTAGCACTGTGTTGGGAAAGCATGATAAATTCCTGTTAATGGGCATGGTCCACATGGTCTTTCGTCTTTTACAATGCCTTTCTTCGTTAATGTGTAACTTGTTCACACCAAGCTAGCATGGATAGACACAGCCTATTTCGATTGTTCACTTGTACTAGCTACAGCCACAGTCGTAAGACAACGACTGCTGGAATTTTTGACATTTATCTTCAGAATGACCTTCCACTTCCGATTTCGTTCTTGTTTGGACTCACCGCTACGAGGAAATTTGTGCAGAGAATGGAATCGGTAACCAGTTGAGTTATGAGTCAAAGCTCACGTTTGCTGGTGCAATGTCTTTTTGAAGATAGGCATCACAAGCTGTTTTACTCTTAGTTTATAAAATATGTCTCGATGCGAAGTATCATCCTGAATGGTTAGTCTGTTCTGAGTGACTCAAAAAGTCACTCTTTATTCAGTAGGTTGATCAACGTCAATTACACGGGTTCAGTGGGAATTTTTATGCCTTATCTACATCTTGTTTGTTGATTTTTTGGTTTTAGGGAAGCACTGGCCTCCATACTTTCGTCCTCTTACTACCCATGTTCTCCTACGGAAGTGGCAATAAAAGAACACGCCCGACGTATCATCACTGAACACAAGGAGCAAAAAGAGGCAAGATAAAGTCCATAGTTCTACTGTTGAATTCAGCTTGCTCTATTTCATCTTGCACAAGAACTGTCATGATTTTTTGTTTTATCAAGCTCTGTGCGCGTTTGGAGTCTCGTCTGTCTGAGGTTTCTTCCCGTTGGGATTCGGTGAAATCAATGAAACACGAGATGGAGCAACAGATTGAGCGTACCGAACGAGAGAATCACAACCTTCGGGATCGAATTCGACAAATGGAATCGGAAATGGCCAATTCACTCATTATTCGTGACGAACAACGCGCCGATAGGGATAGAGTATGTTACATGATTTCACACCGCCAAGTTTTTTTCAAAATTCTATCGAGGTGGGTTTCTGTCCTTCAGAATTGAGATTTTCGGGCAATATTTTAATTGGATCCTTGTACAGGTGTGACTTCTGACTAATAGCGTATTAAACTAGGGGGACCGATCCAAAATGTTACCATCGTATCGATTAACTAGGCAGGTCAGTTGACGTGCTAAAATATTACCTACGGATTCCTCACAAAGCCTGGTAGTGTAAGCAGTGGTTTTGTAATTGGGTGAACTGAAAGCGACCCACGTCATTGACGACCGGTCAACAGGAGGCTAGGAAAAACCGATCGTCGGTCATGGAGAGCCAAAGCTACGGAGGATCCTGCTTTGTGAGTATAGGTTTGGAGTACATAATTAAATCACTACAGCTTCAGTTGATATCAGACAGCACTGTTGGATTCAATCAGGTTGCATGGAATCCACCCAAGTGATTAGGTTTTCAGCCATTCCGTCTGGCTCCTTTCAGTAAACTATATCCCCCACCAAATGTAGTTAAATCACATGAAAATGTCCTATTCGTCAGCGTTCATGGTTTTATCGGCCCCAGTTCTAGCATTACTCTTATCTTCTATAGCTTCTGTTGTTTTTGTGTTTCACCCCGTAGTTTTTCTTCTACTTGTGCAAACTGGCAACGAAGGCCAGAATCGACCAGAAGGTCGCCAGTCGGATGGAAATGGATGAACTGCAAGAGGCCATTTACAGTGAGTTCTCACGTACATTGTAACCAGCGCTGATGGGTCAGCAGTAATTATCACCTATTCAAATTGAACTGCTAACTTGTTAGCCTCAGATGTGAAGTTGGTTTAGGGATAACAAAACGGTTCGTTTTGCAACGTGACAGACACCAGATACTGAGGTGTCCAAAAATTGGACACACACCCTTTAAATATTACATTCGGCGAATGCAGCATCTTCCACTCAACATCTTACATGTGTATCTTCATCCCTCACATCCATATACCATTCTAAAAAGCGAGCCATTTTAGTATGTCTCACTTTCTCCTTCAACAGTTATATGCACTAGTGATGTGCTCTAATGAGAGCGAAACTCGAGTCTGGTGCTTCTTTTCGAAACAGGCTGGCTGGAAAGTTTATCTGAATGCGAAGGCTACGATCAAATGTGAGTGATGGTCAACTTGAAAAGTTATAAAAGCACTCAAGCATTACCATAAATAACAGTCCATATCTTGGGAATGTGAATCGTAGTAGGTGTCACAATATACACCATTGAGAGATTTTCAGAACAAGGCGGTACACTAAGCTCTGTGACCAAAATCACTGGTGTGTCTCTCAGGACCGTCTAGATCGTAATTGCCAATGAAAAGTTCCTCAAGCAGCAAATGAGTAATGGAAAATCATTAGCAGTGTACCATTTTAAAGTGAATGATAAATTTGGTGGTCAGACATACCGCACTTATGGACAACAATATATGACGGAAGGTGATGCATATTGCCAGCCTGTTGCAAGGTCCGAGGTGTAAGGATCCGAATGACTGATTCCGATCAAGCAGACATTGCTTACTTTCATGGACGGTATGCATGCTTTTCACCGCTTACAGCAGGTATACTGTGGTAATATTCATTAATATGAATAAGGAAACAAGTTGCACGGTCCAGTAATTTTAGGTCTTTTGCAAAAATTCACTTGATTGCACGCCAAAGTTATTAACTTGCCCGGACATCAAATCAGCATATTTGTTGCGTTCTTTTTAAATGGACACCCGATATTTACATGTGAACTCACCAATTTGAGCATGTTTCCCCAATATCCATTCAATTTTCTGTGACCCCGTGAAATTAACAATAACAAATGAGTGATTTCATCTTAGACGGAAGTCGCGACCGAATAATTTCTTTCTGATGATCAGCTTACGCATTAACAGCACAAACGCCACTCTTTGAGAAAAAAAAATCAAAAACGAGGTTCTAGACCATTTTGGGGGATACATTTTCCGCTGGTTCTACCGTTTACAAATAGTCATATCGCAACAGTAACCGAAGATTTGACTTTTTTAAAACAAATTTCGGTAAAGAATTTATTATTTCCCATCGGTTTCGATCACACTCATCATAAAAAACGAGCATATTCTTAAATGGAACATTTTGGTTGTTCGAGAAATGAGACATTTTAAGAAATCGAGTGCATGAATTTTTGGTCATTCTGGTTGCTCAAACTGCATCCAAAGCTACCACACACAACAAACAACATATGTTACATAGAATGTCAACACTGACGCATGCGAGTGGCCGGAAAATTGGGTCACCTCACTGTGTGTCTTGTCCACCGGGTTCGGGCAAGTTTGATATAGCCGCTAACGAATAAGGCAATCAGGCCCAAAGTAGGTCTTATGTTCAGACAACACAATGCATGGTTACATGAATGAAGGTGGACCACGGGATTTCACTGGCGTTTGGTCTACTGGAAAAGTGTGGTGACGGACTAGTATCGTCCTCATTGTTTGGCTTAATGTTAGACCCGAGGTTCAACGTTACTGGACCATTAAAGAGTGCACACTGTATTTGGGAATTCGGAAGCTAACAGATTCCGATAGATCGGATATTCTTTTGCAGCATGCATCTAGAATTAAAACTTTTCTTCCAGAGAATTGGAAACTTGGCGGAGAATGTCACGCAGCATATCCTGGAAGCGAATTTTAAGTATGGAACACAAAAAATTATTACTCGGTATTGTGCTGAAAACAAAAACTTAAGTTTGAGGACAAACGAACTGGTAGTCCATAAACCTTTTATTATAGACGACAGACTTTTAGTTACAGGTGAATCGGCCGTTATGCTAGAAATTCGATGTAAAACAGACGGGGCGGCAACAGCTGTGAAAAATATCACTTTTGTGATGAGAGTTCACTCACTGATCCCTCTCAGTTACAGGTGAACAGGTCGTTAATTTGTGTTCTTACCAGCCTTCAAATGAGCAACTGCGTTCACTATATGTACTATAGAATTTTCTGAGCTGTAAAACTTAAGGACCATATCAAAACTTCCTAGCGAATTTTTATTTCCCCTAGAATATTACAAATAAAATTTGTATAGATTAAAACTGAGAAAATACCATGTCCATCAGAATTGTGCGATTGTTTCGAATTTATTCAAATCGGTCTAAATGTACGAGTGTTTCTGATTTAGAATGCGACGACTGGTTTCCCAACGCAATCTGCATCGTAACTACGACTAATACAATGCATGATCAGATGAACTATGTTTTGCTCACCTGTGTTGTTAACAAATGTTGTAAAATTAAAGACAGGTTTTATTATTGCTACCAGAGTGAACATTGTATGTGTTTCCGAGCAAGTTGGTTGAATCGCAGTACTGTTCACGATTGTCCACGTCTGGACTATCACAGGTTACCTAATGCGCACGCGTGCATATGGTCCTTAACGACGTCAACACCGTCGTGCTGTTTTGGAAAATTAGTTTGAACCGACCAGTATACATATATATATATATTTATACGTAACCATTCAGTATAGCACAGTTGTGGATTCTTCAAACATTATTGCTGTAGATAGTGATCAATTAGAAGGACTGAGTAAACACTCAGGCGTTGTTAGGCCTTATTATACTCTGAAGTGTACAAAATCATAATGAGTACCAATAAAACCGCATGTTCTTGCTGATGCACACTATGGGAATTATATTAGTCGAGACAACTCGTTTGTAACACGTAATTATGTGAACCAAACCGTAACACAGCCCTACTTTACCGGTCCAACCATAATCTCCACGACAAAAACCAATGCTGACTGGACACAAAAGCTACATTTAAACCGCAGTACCTAATCGCAGGCTCGTTACAATTTTGCATCAAGAATGCCCTCTGCACACTGTTGTGTTAGTAACTACTGGTAAAGCGTTATATGTGAGGAATAGAAGTTACTTGTCCACTTGCCATTTGATAAGCGACTTTGTGTAAAGTCTTTATTAGTTCATTTGATGTAACACAGTCCTTCGAAGCTCTGCGGACTGACTAACAGAAGCTATACGTTTGAAGGTAGACACTGAAATTTCTGTGCATGAAGGCAAAAGTGATAAATTTACAGGTTAGGTGCGCGCGTGCTGAGCAGTTCTAATTGCAACCGACCAAACATATGGATCGTAATGAAGGGCAAGTTGAATGAATTAAAAAAGTATGCTTCCAAGCTTAGACTGAGTGATCGAACATACCACATTAGGTAAGCTAACTAAGAAGACAATGTTCCCAGATGAATAATAGCCTGAAAAGCCAGTTATTACGTAGCGAAGTGGTAAGCAAACTAGTTGAACTGTTCTCAACTCACGAATGACGGTTTTACTGGACAGGGTTTTGCAGCATACTCAAAACCATCCGTACCGTTCTTGACCGGTTAGTTGTAGTAAAACTGTAACCTATGAACTGATAACAGTTCGTCATTTCATTGATTATGCTCACCATTCTGTCAGTCCGTAACTGTCATCTCGAACCACCATTCGTCATTATTCGTTTTAACCAGCTTTCCGTCCGCGACACCTCTGACTCTTTATCTCAGAGTTGCAAATACTTCTTCCCATTCAGTAAACTTACCAACTTTAACTTAAATCCCCCATCAAAAGCGAGGTCAGTGGCAATCAGCACTTCTGCAGAGATGCAAACCAGACCTGAAACGAAAATAGCCGACGGTCTTGATTCTACGCATACTTACGCACGTGTTTTTGCTTCTAGGTAATTAACCTCAACGTGTTGCTTCTTTCAGAAAGAAAATCGAGCAACATAGACGTTAGGTCGAACCTAGTGAACTAGCACGGCTAGTTTTCGTTGTCGACTGAAAAATGGTGGTTGAATGTGTTACCCAGCCTCCTCGAAAGCCACGTAACCATTAGCTACTAAGATATCAAAAACAACTTGTTTTGCTCACTCTGAGCGGGTGGATATTAAGTCGGTGTCAGCACACAAAAATGATACAAGACAGTGCACTTTACTTGCGATGTGTGTGACGTGTAGGTGCGGGCCAAACACAACACACCTTGCTCATAGCTGGAACAACAGAATGGGTCAGAATGAGTGACACATCAAACAAGTCGGAATAAGTGTTCAAGAACTTGTGATAATTGACTGTAAATGTCACCAAAACATGAAACAGAAAAGCGAGAAAAGCTGGTTACCGGACCATCAGTAGCTAGAAACATCAATTAAATGTAAATCGAAATACGTCATCATTGAAATATCGAGCTATATTTCTACTTTGAGCTGAGCGTACTATTCTTGAATTGATTTTTTTCTAACGCTGTTTAAAACAAGTGTCAATCATGGTGACCCTGTACTGCAGTTAACCGAGTCCAGTTTTGAGTTGGTTGGCCGATCTAAGGTCTTCGACTCGGTATTTCTGTCTGGGTAATTCTCTATCACTCAGTTCCTTGGGTCAGCTAACAGAAGGTACATACCTGGCCGCAACACGTTTGTACGAGCCACGACATAAAAATGTTCCGATTGTCCGATTTAACTTCCTAGTCAGACACGAGTTTTTGGTTCATAGTGTGTTAACGATTTGTAACCTCAAACTTGGCAAAGATACAAACGTCATATTTAATCTTGACGGATCACCATATATGTCCTACTAAGTACGCCCTTTTACAGCATTTTACTTTATGTGAACTAAATTTTACCCGTTGCTGAATGGATTATTTAGGCGGGTGTCAAGAAGTTTATGTGACTACACGGAAATCTAGCAAATGGTAGGTTAACAAACACACATCCACACTCACCTACCGCATGCCGTATACATGCCTACTCTGTCTGTCTGTGTTGTCCAGTGGTTGAGATGTTGAACAAGAACCGAGCGCTCTGTGGGGGACACAGCATTCTTGTCTCTGCTATGTGAAACAGCCATACATAAGTGAAGCCTCAAGTCGTCATCCGCTTCGTCCAGTACTGAACAGAGAACTCGATGAATGCAGGTTATTGTAAGAATGCAGTTATTTGTTTAATTCTGATGTCGCATCTCAAATCGAAGGCGGAATGGTATTCTGTTATATCATCCGTTGCTTCGATGTTCTGATAACCGGGGAACCTTATAGATCTTCACAATCAATGTTCAGTGAACTCAATATCAGTGCAGTATTTACCATTATTCACTATTCCTGCCTGGCCAGAAACTGTACTGGCTCCGTTGATTTGTGATACAGTGACAAAGAACAGCAGTTGTACAACTCACCATCAAATACACTTCCATATCGGATCTTTACTTTAAACCTTCTCTCTGTTTCCAGCAAGAATGGGCCAGATTGCAAGCGGTGAATTCACCTTGCTTACTGACGTCCAGGCCAACGCGGATCGCTTATCAGGATTAAATCGCAGGGTGAAACGTTTACAAGACCAGTTATCTAGCAAGGAAGTCCAACTTGGTCTGTGGCGAGATAAGGCAGCCACCTTAGAGGCCCAGTTGACCGAATGGGGTCGGATCAGAGAAAACGCAGAACAAGAACGTACGAATGCAGAGCGCGCCATTGCCAGGGAACGAAAGACTGAGGTTGATAATGCCAGATTATGCGACGAGTTGACTCGATTGCGTGCGGAACTTTTGGATTTGAACGATTCAAAGGTTTGTGGGATATTTTATGTAAAACCACTCAGACACTGGTGAGGCGTCAACCTGGTCATTTGCGCAGGTGTCGCGTTTAGATTGACCATTTAAATATAACCAGTTTGATGATATAGGCCACCGCATGGAGGTCAGTAACTAATGGATTAGGGGAGTAAACTAATGGTTTGGACGAAAAGTTTACAGACTGGCAAATTGCAGTACAAAACGTGGAACTTTTGCACATCAAGGCAGCCTTAAGTTTAGAACAAATTGACTCTGCACATGAGTTTGTAAGGGAAGATGACATCAACAACGTATGCCCTTTTTTAAACAATATATATGAGTCAGTTTTCAATGGACGATTTCACTTAACGAGACATTTTTCTCTGTAAAGCTGCTTAATCGACTGATGGCGTGCAAAAATCTATAAACGCTGACCAGCAGGAAAATAGGATAAAAACCTACCCCACTATTTTTAGCGAGTCCCTAACAAAAGTGTCACTCTCAGTAACCTGCAAATAGAAAGTGGTATGTATGTTCTGAGTACAGTCAGTTAGTCTACATTTTTTACTAGAGAAGTGCTTAACGACTTCTGGACAATGTTTAAGGCACCAACAACAGATATGTGAACGGCGGCCCGATAGTGCAGAGTGACTCCAATAAGTACGTTTGCTTGATCAACATAAAATGATGGTGCTACCTATAATTAATCAATCGCAACGTAATAAAACTTAAGTATATAGTACTATGAGTAAGTAAAGTTGCTTAGTTTCACTACACGTGCAAGTGATCGGAACAGCAGTTGGTAGTTCTCAATCTATGAAACTGTAAGTGATCGATGTGTACACATTAGCCTTGTGAATACTAATAATGAGTATTCAGTGTATCATACATTATCGCCGCACTCTTTCGCACGTGAAGTAAGTTTATTTGGAATGAAGAATTTGGTTACACAGAGTGGTTAAACAGTGAACCCACAAGGACAAATGGAAACAAATTAAATGACAATACGGATTCTGTAGAACCACACATTTGGCATTTCGTGAACAATGCCAATCTACAGTCGTTTGGCATAAAATATTGTAACATCCGGCTGGCTTAAAGAAGAATAATCCACGTGGGCGCGATAAACAATAATATTTGAATCGGAACACTCAAACGTAATTCTGTAGCGTAACTGAACCTATGTGTACCGCAGAACGACTATTAATCAAAACTGACACTTCGTCATTTGAACGATCAACTTATGCCTGTTTGAACTCTATGGATCTTTATATGGGCCAATGGTGTTTTTCTAGTTTAGTTTTGTTCGTTAACTGTTATGTCACATCCGCTAACCTAAATAATTGCATTGATCCGGTGAAGAATTACTGAAAACATCTGTTCGGCACTATTGTCTGTAAGTGGGAGGATACCTTCGTGGGAACCAACAAGCGGTTTTTGATGGTTGGGAACAGTGGTGTTGTTGTTTGTAGTTTAGTTCAGTGCCAAGTGATCCTTCCATTCATTTCAGTAGATTGCAGTTTAAAACCATTCTTTCAGTCATTGCTATCCTTCCCATCCATGCACACATTCTATTTGGCTGTACACTTCTTCATTCCGTCACCACGCTATAATTAAAACAGTGCATCGCAGAAAATCTAGGAATGTTTTCGTGATTATTCGCCTAACGAATTATGCCCATGTGCACAACTTCCAGTGGTCTCCCAGTTCGAACTAATACGACGGCGGGTGAATCATTTTTTCAAAGGAGTAGGACTTTGTTAACACTTTTCGATTGGTCCGGATCTATTGAAAGTGTGTGAAATGCCACACAGTGCATACATGATCGTTGCCAGCTGAATCCGTTTAAGTTAGAACACAATCTAGGTATTTCGGTTCGAACACACTCCGTGACTAAAAGGAGTACCAAATTAGGTTCAAATTTATAGGGAATGAAAGGTTTTTTAAATGGTCGGATGCAAGAGGCGTGTACGGATTATGAAATAGGAACTGGTTTTTCATGCCTTCTAAATGAAAAGTGTGCCAAAATAATTATTTGATCTTACTGCTGTTTACAGGATCTCGATTCGGCTGACATATCCGATGTTGTTTTTGTTTACCACTGTTGCTGGTTTTCATCACATAGATTCGGTATATCAAGGTGGAAGATAAATTGTCCGAACTACAAAAGGCCAATGAACAGTTGGAAGATCTACGTGAGCGTCAAGCAACTAAAATCACGGAGTTGAGAGACGTGATTGAAAAACAACAATGTGAACTGTCCGATTACAAGACACGAAGCGTGGAAAGCCGGAACAAATTGACGGATGAACTGTCGAGTACGCGAAAAACAGTTGAGCAGCTCAAGCGTTCGGAACGCGAGGTAAGCCGATGAGAACCCACCGTTACGTTTGCCAACAACAAAGACGTTTGAACTCCATTGCTTATAATAATTCTTAACATTTGTCCATTTTTTACGATTGGTCACAGTTCTGATCACTGGTGATTACCATCGGCCAAAATTTGGGGTAATCCTTTGGATTACTCTGGCGCAATACGTTTGAGACCCGTTACATTGAAACATTCGGTGATTACTGTTCGCTTGCCTCAGAAATACATGTCGTATATGTGCTTATTTGTTTTTACAGTTAGTTTTCTTGTTGACTTTTTGCGGAATCAAACTTCACATTGCCTACAAATCCATACTCAGTCAATGCAAATCAGACGCACAGATTCCAGCTGTACGCGAGATAGGATGCAGAATTTAAGACACATCGTATCCTAACCCGTTACGACGGAATCCACTTCTTGATGAACTAAACGGAACTGAGTTGCACATCCACCAATTTTAATTATGGCTGTCGCAGTTACGGCCCATCAATTGAAATAGATGTCAGCATCAGTCTTTAGTCTCGTAAGAGTTCATCGGTGACACTAACCTCACTTCATACCGAAAGCTGAACTCTGTCTCCAGCGCTTCTACGCAGAATTCGCCATTGTTTCGTTAGGCCACTATATATCATTGGTAACACCACCAGGTTCATGATGTATACCTCTCCGCCAGCGTTTTCATTCGTCTTCAGCCAGGAATGGTTATCCAAAGGTCATTTATAGGTCCGACAAATGTCATTTCTAGAAGCGCAAAACAGCTTTACCTTACTTAAAGATTTTCTTGATCAGAAATGTGTGGTTCCAATATCTGGTGACAAACTCCGAGTACTTCATCGTCAGACCCCGGCCATCCCCAATTTTCTCCGTCAATATAAACATGGCAACAAAGATATCTCATTTAGTGATTCTTGTTCAACATTACGTTCTCTGTTCCACCTTTTGGAGCATATTCAAATTTACTACTGAATTATGCTCGGCTGGTAAACCCAATAAGGTCAACAGAGATTGCTTGATAAAAAGTCGCAGGAGTCCCGGCATTCTCTTATGAGATACAACAGGTTAGCTACGTTTGCCTGGATAATTATCGGTAGTTTTTGTTATCCATAATACAGGGATGCGCAATGGGAGAATGAAGTTCATTTTCAGAATGTATTCAGCTCAACGCTGCAACTGGGCTGCTAATTTGGTGTTTATCATGAACAATTTAAGTCTGAGCTGGTCAGTAGCTGTTACAAATATGAGTCTGATAACATAAAACATCTGGATCCCCCGAGAATTTTATGTACACGTTATGATATTTTACTCACTCGGCAAGAGAAAGACGCTGCGATTGTTATTCTGAGAAAACCTGATTTTTCCGAAAAAAAGCTATTGATGAATTCAGATACTAGCAAATCCAGGAGGACAGAACCTGAAGAAGACAAGAGGGATTTTGTTGAAATGCAAACTGGTAACCACTTAAACCAACCAATGCAACACGACTAAATCACACAGTTTCAATCTGATCAGATAAAACCGGCTTGAGCCATCGTCTCACGTTTGTACAGACTTCCCAAACTCATGAATGTCACCGTTTACTTAGATCGACATTTGTTGTGCACAATTCATCGTATCACTCCGCTGCCAAGTGGTCAGCAGAAGTGCTGGAGTCTATGCGGTGGAAATTATTCTCACATAACCTCTGTGACGCCTTTGATATTTTGGATTTTGTGACGGAAGTGTACATGTTAAACATCGGTATATTAGCTTCCTGAATGTAACTTCGTCATTCATAAATGATCGGCGGATGGAGACATTATAATTTTGTGTGATCACATGGAGAAACCGGAAAGCTTCTTCAGATTGAAACATTCGGACTTGAAGTGAATACTTTTGGGGTGCACCCTCAATATTCACTTCACATTTAGAAGCGGGTTGTACCGACAATGAGACGGAGTGCCTGTGAGGTGCCCTTTGTGCCCACTGCTGGCAGACGTATTCACGGGAAATTAAAGTCCCAACTTCAATCAAACATTCAGGGTTTTATATGTACTACCGGTATGCTGATGGTATACCCGTTGTTATACAACTACGGGACGAGCTAACAACTATCCTTCACGTTTTGAATGCGATATTGCATTTCACCTCAGACGATGAAGCCAAAATTTCACGGATGTCAAAAGGTTCAGATGCCAAGATGACACACTGGGTAGGTAGATATATGGCAAATACTCATAGACAGATCAGTACATCAACCGCAACAAGTTCACGTCCATTAAACATAAATGAAGTCTGGCTCATTACCTGGCAGCTGGAGCAAAAGGAAATTTTTCACCTGATGCAGAAGACGAAGAAATGAAGGCAATTCGAAACCTACTGAGCTGAAATTTTTATCTGGAGAAATTCATCACTTCAGGTATGAAAGCAAAAATTCCGCATGAGGTAAGGCGCACAGATGAGAACAAGGAAATGCTCACAACGCTTTCATTGAAGAAGAATTTTTAGCAGATTGACCTAAACATTGCATCCATAGGGCACTTTGGTGTGTCTTCTCAAAGGTCACCTTGTGTAGTTGATTCACAACAATGCACTTGTTAAGATTGGGCCTGAGAGACAAGTTATCAGCAGACAGTGAATCACTCCCGGTATGTTTGTTTTCATGCTACTGTTGCCCTGTTTTTAGTCACACGAGGTTGTGCTTGTCAAAAATGATCAACGGAATTATCCAACTTGGATCAGAACCAGTTGGTGCGTTTCAGATGCTAGCGTCATTTTGCTCATCTCACAGACATCAATCATCAAGTGGACGTCAACAAAACACTCCGCGTTGTTTACAGAGTTTCAAACACTTAACCCTAAACGGTTCATCAACACAAACTGGCAACCGCCGAACCGACTGCAGCCAGGTCATACAGCCATAACCTAGTGCTGTCGAAAGAGATTCGGTCAGTCTACTCTAATTCCGTGATCACAGAACTACCCTGTTTGATCTTGCAACACGCAACCACTCGATCCTGACCACGTGACGTAACGTCCAGTGAAAGTCCTGATAACACAAAGTGGAGGTTAACTGGATTATAGCCTAGGAGTCGTTTTTAATGTCAATCTCTACCAATCACTTTTTGGGTTTCATGGTTCGTCTCACGGCTCATCTTTGCATTGACTTGAGAAAGAATTTTTATAAAGAAATATTTCTCCTTTTCGTGAATGTTTTGTGTATCTAAACTGTAACTGTTTCACAACTATACAGCTATCATGTCTAAACATCAAACTATTACTGTGAGGTTAAACAGATAACTGACTCATTCCAGGGTTATGAAGAAGAGGAAACCACTAATCTTTCAGAGGAAGGTAGTCAAACCAACCCTTGTCTTTATTACATTTTCGTAAAAACATCGGGCCACTAAACTTTAACCTAACGGATATATTAGGATGAATTTGGACGTATGTAGTTCAGTCACTTGCGGAATCATTTTTGCAGCTGGCAAAACAAACCTATGTGTTTTTTCAACTTCTTCAGTCATCTTTCTCGAGTTGTCGGAATAAGAATTACTTCTGTGTCTAAACTCAAAAACTTGCGAACCGTCCAAATTTGAGTGATGACAGGATAATGATCATTTCGAGAAAATCGTTCGGTTATCATTACACTTCAACATTAATTGATTACTGATGAGTAATCGGTGATTTGGTTTTATTTTCAAGTTGACCATCACTCACATTTGATCGCAGCCTTCGCATTCAGACAGAGTTTCCAGCCGGCCTCTTTCGAAAAGAAGCACTATACTCGAGTTTCGCTCTCATTAGAGCTCGTCAGTAGTGCATATCCTTGCCACGGCCGGGATTTGAATTGATTAATCAATGATGAAATGTATACTTCATATCGCAGGTTAATTTCGGATATAGTAATTTTTATTATTACTGTAGTTACGGATAACTGCTGAGCTGAATAAGATCTTATTGAAGATGTATTAAACACGCCCTCACACTGAAAAAAACACTATTAATTAGGAGACATTTTTAACTAGTCTTTATCAAGAAAAGCAAGAACTTTGGACCTCAATTCTCTTGAGACTTATTAGAGCTATATGTGCTACGACCGGAGATAGACCAAGGCCTTATGTGCTTTTGAAGAAAGTCTGTACCATGGACCTGTTGATCATACACCAAATGTGACTAAATAATCACATTAAAGTGTTCACTTATAGTCGCCACGTGATGTTCTCATTGGCAGTTTGTTCCAGTAGGACACAGCAACTGTTTTATTGTTAGTAGTGGTCGGCAATTTTGTGGATGACTGACTCAAACATGTTAATTCACAATAGTGCCACCCAGTGCAGAAAATCAAACCAATAACTGATGAACAACTGTCGCACATTTATCCGATAGACCGCAAAATCATATCCGTCGGAAAGGTGCACGAATTAATTAATTCTCTTAAATGCTGTGTCCTCCTCTCCTCTGGGCTGAATTCCATCAGCCTGTTCTACCATTCTGGAGGCTGACCAAAATACACACCACCCTTTAAAGTAGGTTTAATCGCGGATTTTGTGAGCGGGAAAGAACAGGTCGTTTGCAGCCAGTGATAAGATTAAGTGCCACAGATGATGACTGACAACAATTTTAGAAGGCACTTCCTCTCCCCCTCTTACAGTGGTCTTGTTTGAAATCCGAAAAGCACAAGTTATTTATATTTTTAGTTTAATGCTTATTTCCATAGACGGCTGGGGAAAGAATTCGTAAGGATATGAAGGCTGCAATCAGCTGAGAGACATTCAATTCGAATCAGCGCATTCGCTTACCATTTATTAACAAGAGTGATAGAGTATGCTTTGAGTAGCTAATAGGTGCTAACTACCACGGTAGTTAAATTCAATATTTTAAATTGATTTTAAGGCTTCATCGATCTTTCATGATAACTCGTTTTAAGGCGTATTATCGTTGGTCATTGTGGTTTTTTGTTGTTGGTTCGTTGAAGTGCCACTCATTTCATTGGTACTACTTCAATCTTCTCACAAGCTCTACGAATTCAGAGCGTTGGTCGGTCGCCTAATTGGTCTTGACGTGGAAATGCTTGCTGTCCCGAACTACGATATTATAAACCGACTGGAAAATTTCATTGCCAACCATCAACTCACGCAGTTAGAAAAACCTCATGGGTTGCCAGCCCGGAATGTTCTCAGCTCCCCCACCGTCAAAACGGCACATCATTTACGAGGGCCGGACACTCATAGTTGTGAGTATGCAACAGGATGCGGAGTAGCCAAAGCAAGATCAAAAGAAGGTAACCAGATGTCTGGCTGTTCATGATTCTTGCATGTTTTGTCACGTGCAAAGTGGAAAGTCAACTATTAAACTGGGCAAGCCTGTTTGGTTTTCTACTGTGTCATGCAACCCGTTCTATTTAAAAGGGCGTCACCATCCAACTCCATTCTGTTCCATTTTTTAGGTATCAGCCTTAATTTACAGTGACTGGATTACATATAGCCAAAAACTATTGCCCCATTCAGATACATCTAACCGCGTAACTGTGCAATATTCGGTTTATATATTCTGAACCCATTCTATCCGGTGCATATTTCGATATCCGGAACTGGCAGTGTGTCAGAAGAATAATGAACAGAAGAGAGTTAGGTAAATTTTTGGACAGCTAACCTTTTGTAAATTCTACAAAGACTGAAGGGTCCGGTACATGTGAGCGCTGGTAATCAATACATCCTAGCTGAAAGACCTATTCCTCAAAGTTAAAATTCAACTTTGGTATATTTACTAATCAGTTTTTCTTCTTTGTAAAGTTAAATGTGGTTCACTCACGCCTACAAGGATTTCCCAAAGACAATTTCTTTTTAAGCTCAACTGATAACGAAGTAAGTACATGTACGGTTGCGTGTAAGGTTTTCTACCTTTCATGTACTTAATTATGAGTGGCGGTTACAAACTGTCAACCAGATAATACTTGCCGACTGAACTAAATATTTTGCCAGGCTGATGAATAACCTAAGTTTCAGTAATTAGTTCTGTTACAGACCCTTGTTGAGCAAGCGAATGATACAATCAATCAGCAATTAACCCGGATGGTGTCGGTTACAATTTAACCACCATTATATGTGACTCTCACACTTGGGCACGATTCCGGTTCGTCAGATCCGGATGGAGTCATGCGACTAGCACGTTATTCACACTAGAAATTGACTGACGTACCGAACGTCATCCCTTGCGTCTCGAGTGACATCGGTTGACCGTTGACCCAAATGACATGCTCCAACACAGTGTTCAGCAGATAAACTGACAAGTATCTTGTAGTATGTAGGTTTTTCTATCGGATTTCATCTCAGTCCACCAGGTTATCATCCTCATCCGCTCTTTTTCGTCAACGTACACAACATATCACATATGTTCCTGTATATGACCATCTTTACCTACATTCCTGATTTACGCACCAGGCGCCAACCGGTTCTACTCGGTGAACGTGGAGTTTCTGGGTGTACTGTAGCGAGAGATATCACAAATGAACTACCTGTGCACAATACCAGCATTAGGGCTAGACCGGATATCAGTAGAGTACATTTTGTGGCAGCATCCGAGATATTACATACAAAACCTTCATTCATTCATCGATTCATTGATCTGTTCATTCATTCTTTTACGCCGGCCTTTGGCCAAACTAGATGATACTGTTGCCCGGGTAACCGCTCACCTCAACGGTTAAATAAAATATCGTAGACGAAGAAAACTTTATCAAAAAGGGTGAAGCACAAAGAAGAACGTCTGATTAGAAAAGCTGAAAATTGTATTTATGTAAGTATGCCATAGAATGAAACACACTGCCTTCTCGGATAGCGTTTCTAGTCAGAGATCACGATGACTCCGAAAGGAATGTTTAAAATGGTGTAACGGCAGCCACGATCAAAAATTTGCTCATTGTGGGGCTAAGATGATAACTGTTTCATGTCCATTTCACCTAAAAAAGCGAACGGCTGGGATTGTGACAAGTCAAATCACCGAAAACGTGGGCAAGGTCTACTAACCATTTTTGTAGGCCAGTCGTAATAAAAAAGCGCGTAACAACAGTTATAACGATTTTGAGGTATGGGTGTGAAGTGATCAGCGGAATTACGCAGATGTGACAACGTTGTTTGTGGACTATAGGTTCAGACTCTTGGGTCGTCCAATTGTTCAGCTTAGCAGTAGAAACTGCGAAGTTTTCATGATGTGGGACAGATATCAGGTGAGAAAATAACTGTGTGTGATATATTCAATAGGTCTAACAGAAATATTGCTAATATTGTCTGGAAAGTTTCGCCGTACGAAGAGACCTTATTCTGCCGATGGATTTTGTGAAGTCTTCCTTGCGTCGTTCGTATTTATACACCCCTCAGGGTTGACGAATTTGCGCTTAGGTGAAAGAGTTTGTAAACAATAAAGGAAGTAGGACGAAGCCAACAAACTTTCGGTAAGGTCGATTAGACTGTGGACAAAATTGTGAAAAATAACGTTGCTAAACAAGTAAACAGTTACCGTAAACTACAGTGAACCCTACAGATGCTGCGAAAGAGATCAGTCTGCCTTAGGTTTCAGGATTCCAAATGGCTAAAGCTAAACGGGAATAACTTTCCAAGGCAGTGTTTCCTTGTTGAAATCGAAATAAAGGAAGTTTTGAAGGACCGCATCAATTTCAAGTTTGGGTGACAGAAAACATTCACACAGGTGATTTAAAACCAATAGAGAGGCGCTTGTTGTGAGATTACTATTGTCATTCAAACAGTCACTTCAACTCCACCAGGGGTAGTTGTACGTCTGTAACCTTAATCACAGGAAGCGGGAGTATTGATGCAGTGGTACGGTCATGCATAACGTGATGGTAATGACTAGCAATGTTCAGTCTGCAATCAAAGGCAAGACGCCCGATCAGGAGAAGGACGCTGTTGACGATATCTATTTCTGGATTAGCTTACTCCAGTGAAGAAAGTTAAACAAATTCATTACCATAGGTGTCTTGTACTAGACCGTTCATGGTCCTATTCACCAAGCAATCGACTAGTTTGAACCCGTAAAAATTAAACCGAGAGAAGACTGAGATGGGGGCTTTTTAGACTAGCCGTTCGTTTAGGGTGAGTCAAGTGGTAGTTTGCTGTGAAAGCAAAGTCACGAGTTCTGGAGAATGAAGAGCGAAAATTCTTCAGTGGGAAGATTCGACTCGGAATGACAGACGTAGAATTGAATAACAAACAAACATCCAAAACAACAGGCTACATGATTAATAGACTGGGAGTTCCGGTGCAGTCTAACAGACACATACGGCAGAATCAAACAAGTTCCATCAAAAGAACTGCGACACCACACTTACACAAACAAGCAGTCGAGCCGTTTGTTTACCACGAAGTTTCAAGGTGACCCATATGAATTTTTGTTAGCAAAACGACGTTTACAGCTTACGACCATAAATTTTCTCAGTGAACTGGAGCAGTCGGTAAATGATGGTTACATAACCGAAGTTGCAGGCGTTGGTCCCGGTAAGTTTATGTTCAGAGGTCAACAACTAGTGTGCAATCTACGATACTGACTGTTTGCATTGTAGCGGTTGTCCAACGCCAGTTGTCTGGATATATTTCATTTCGCATACAGCCCGAACTTGAAAAAGATTAACTAATCGTCTGTTCATCAAACGGGGTTATTCGTTGATAAACACTACGCTCGAATATTTCACAAGGGATCAATCGTTTTTGCGTTTTTAAGATGATGAATGATGAAACAGAATTAAATTTTGACTAAGAAGCACCATACTATTACGTCATCTTATCTCTACAGGTAAGTTTAGAAAGCCGTCGCCACTGGTCCCCAACAAGAGAATATGTGAGTTACCTGTTGAATAATCGATGCTAGACCAACTAAGTTGTTCGTTACAAAGATCTCTTTTCGGTGACGAGGGGTTAACGACCGACAAATGGGAAACGGCCTGCGCATGATGTATGATCTACTTGACCAACGTGAGATAAGCTGGAAACTTCTACGTATTCTCTCACGGAAAGCGAGCCTGAGAAGTGTACACATTGTTCCCCATAATTTTAGGTGATATTCGCAATGCACATACTAATCACCAGTCAAACGCACCGGTATTGATTGCTATACAAGTCCTTGAGTATCTCAGTAATCTGAGTAATCACCAATGAAGTAAACAGCTCGTTCGATTTCCACTGTTGTCTGAGGGTCAGCATGGATCAAGAAACAGATTCCCATGCGTTATCAATATACTGGCTGCTTGGCTAGGTTGGACAGACAGCTGATGAAAGAATGCCAGTTAATGTGGCTTTTCTAAACTTCTATAAGCTATTTGACAGAGCGAACCACTTAATGTTCTGTGTGAAACTCTATAATTACAGTATAGAAAATCTTCTATATCTGCGGCTTACTTACTTCCGTCGAGGTTGTCATGTTAACGCCGAGGTGAGCGTGGCTTTTTGCTCATCGATATTATGCAATCTCCAGTATGATACAAGGTTAGATACCAGAAGCTCCGCTCTTCGTTGTGTTTCTACTGTAACGTTTTCACCTTGTCAATTAACAATTTGGACTAACGACCTCAAAATATTTTGGTATACACTGAACAATGTGACTGGAAGTGAAAAGGTGCAGACTGACTGGAAAATAGTACGTCGTTGAGTCACAGAAAACGTCTCTGTTTTAACACGGTTAAATTCAAACCGATGCACCCCATCATTTAGGCTGCAAAAGTGGTTTAGTGAGAGGCCATCTCATGCGACCGTGACGTGGACATGACTGTCTCAAGTAATCTAAGCTTGTATCTCAAAAATGAGTCAGTCATTACTAAAGTCAATTCGGAGCTTGGGTCGCAGCTCAGAACGTTTAAATGGTTCCATTCAGGCTGCTTCGCTAATGAGTTTGTTTCGCTGGTGCGCTCCCATCTATAACTAAATACTAAATCTTTCCAACCTTATTTCGTGGAGGACATTACTCTTCTTCACAAGGTTGAACGTCGAGCTACTGAACGGGCTACGAAGCTTTTTACTCCACCCTACCCATATAGTTTGCGCAAACTGGTCAGTTCTGAAAACTACTGGCCTATCAAAAAAGTCTTGACTATAGTACATGTGATTCTCATGACACTCCAAAATCTCTCAAGAAAAACACCTGTGTCTGACGAACATGAACACCTCAAGGGTAGCTCGCCAATGCTTTAGCGTCAAGTGAGTCATATGCAGCAAACAGTCTTTCTGTGTCCGAGTGTTCCCAATATGGAACACCATACCAGAGTCTGTCTTAAACGTGTCGTCAATAGGTGAAGACTTGAATTCAGCAGTTGAAAAATCAAACCGGATATTCACATGATTTTTTCATGAAGATCGTCACAGTGAACGAAAATACGCTCGAACTCTCACTGTGGATGCTGCTACCATAAAACCGCTGTGTTACAGTGCGACTGTTGTGTGCCTGAAAGATAGTAGTTAAGTTTCTATTTCGCTGGTTACCTTCGGGTTTTCTCCTTCGCAATCTTTATGTTGCAGAGCTAAAACAATTTCCCGGCCTATCTCGACTTTTTAATCTGTTTAAATTCGACTCAGAGAGATATCCACTTTCCTAGTATTTCCTATTCTGTAACTTTTCTATTGACATTACACTCGTTTGAGTGACTTACTGGTATTGTGAATTTTCGTCACCAGGGTTTTGCTTGTTTTATACAACCACAAAGCGACTGTTGTTTATCCGGTCCTGTGCTCTACCACAGGCATGGTTTCAGCTCCACCCATATAAGCTTGACGGCACAATATTCTTGGAATGCATCAAGGATGCTTGCGGACAAATTCATATGAGCGGGAAGTTGTGTTCAGTTTGAAAGGATGACAAGTGTTCAGTGAGGAAATTTACGTTGACTGTCAGAATTGCAATCATCGCTGTCTAAGACTTCTAGATACTTGAAAATAAAATTCCTTGTTATTCCTGCTGTAGATAATCAATCCTAAGAGCCCATGCTATGTAGATAACACAACAGTACAGTTTAGACTTATTCATGTAATATTCATTTGAACTTAGGCACTAATTCTTAATCTTTGTTCCGGTTTATCTGTTGACAGCTTGGGATGCGGGCAGTAGTCGATCACCTCGTCTGGAAACACGCGTTGTGCGGGCAAAGCATCCAGATGTTCCAGATAGAGGGCGTTCGCCAGAAAAGCGGGAAAAATCTAATTCACCAAAAATTGCGAACAGGGATCCAAGAAAATACTAGCGCCGTACAGGTTTTATCTGGCCGATCCACAATTTCCCCCCATCGTACGACACGTTGCTGAAGTATATCTCTTTCCAGAGGTATCGCATATTTCTTATGTCAGTTTCAATTATTAATCATGAGCACGAAATAACTATACGTAAACATGAAATAAAAATTACGTGTATTTTCTCAGTCAGCTTGATCGTTTTTCAGACTAATCCATAACAATCAACAGAAGGGTTTTCCAGTGGGTTTTCGGTTGTGGGTGATAGGGTTTGTAATGTCTAACCGCTAAGCTGTTGGAGAGGTCGTTTAGTAGTGATGTAATCTGCGAGTAAACGTGACTGCTGTTCACAACCTAACTTACCAAATTTTAATAAACTATATATAGTACAACAACTATACACCCTTAACGGTCGTAAATAGGTAGACAACTTGCAAGAGGTAAAACAGTAAAAACTGAGAGAACTAGCTGACCGTACAAACCGATCTAGAAATGGCGTGTTACTCAGAACTAAACCTACAAACGCATTGAGCCGGCTACCAACAGACGACCAAAATGGCTTCCTAGGTAGCCGAGTTACGACTTGTTTTAGGTCTAGTTATTCCGGATCGAAGCAGTCAACCCTTGATTACCAGTTTACATGAGCTACCATAAGGGGTGCAGGAAATGGTAGTTGTATCGTTTCATGATTCACATTCTCAAACCGATATGCCACGGAAGCTTTGTTTTCATTTAGATTTTTCTGCTAAAACCAAATCGAAAGATCAATAGAACAAGCAGCGATTCTAATTGCAAGCTGGAACGCTCAGCTTTACTTTTAATCACGCTTTCGAACCCACACGGACGTATCCAACCCAGACGGGTAATCCGAAATGGACTCTGCCCATTCATACTAACGGAAGGGTGATTAAAGTTACAAGCTACCTGTAAATCACGTGATCAAAAGCATTGCTCACAGAGCGAAAAAAATAAACCAAGGATGAAACCTGTGATGGAGTGTCGGTTTCAGAGTGATTGTCATAAAAACCTTTAAACAAGACTTCCGTACTCTTGATGATTATGCGAGCCGTATTCATTTGCAAAAGGACTTAAACAATAGAGGTGGAATGCCACCGTTGGGACCTGTGGATGAATATGACCCATGACCTCACTGTGTCCTCCATCTGTTGTCGCAATGAAACAGCTCCCAATCGTCTTAGAACAGGTTGCTTTGCTTCGGTTCTAGCCAAATTCTTACTCCGGATGCATATAGATACTTCCGCGGTTGCAATGAACTCGACAACTACGGTGACTGGTAGAAAAAACAGGACCCCTTCTTACGAGGATTACCAGGAACCTGGTAGTTTTTGAGGACCAATCCACTCGACTGTTTCATCAAGACAATACTTTTCTCGTTGGTGGTATTAATCACGGTGTCAGACCTGAACCGGTGAGTTTGAAGAGGAGCGCGTTTATAGGCACTGCATAATTTTCCCGTCCAGATCTCTGGAAAAATGGTGTCACGCTGAACCTAATAAAGCGTGATTCCTTCGGTCTATATTTTTTCTCCGAAGTGTAGTTTTGAAGCTCAAAAGAAAAACACGTGATTCAAGCTTTCTGTAATAAAAACAATAGTGAGTTTCGTGCATTTTCCTCTCCACTTTGTTTCACTGAACATGCTAGACTCGGCCGACATACGTTCACTCAGGCGGTCCGAAAATCGCAAACTGTCCTATTGTTTGTATTCACGAGGTACTGAGAGACTCAGGTGAGAGATCTGAAATTTTATGCGTTCGCGCTTTGGTTGAAAATGTATACTTGACGTGTCGTTTGTACAACCCAGCTTTTTAGACGACCAGAACGATTGTTTTCATACTTTCGCATGTGAACGCTTGTTAGAGAGTGTTCGAGTAGGCTCCCTAGAGAAGGTTCGTCTGCTGGGGGAAAACAATGCACACGAAGTAAAACGGCGCAATTTTCCTACAAGGCAAACGTTTGCGATTTTAGTAGTCGCTGTTGGTTGTGAAGTGTATGAAGTTGGATGAAACTGTCATCGCCTACGTGATCTATCGTTTCGCCGGATGGCACTTATGTTGCTAAAGCGTCGGCATCAACGGTAACAATTATATTTTAACTACACTGGATCAAAAGTGTCGTCTGAGGTGCTCAGACTTAACATTTAATAAACGGGGTTTAGAATGCCGAATATCCAATTGGAGACCCACAGTAGGGTGCTAAATTTAACCGGTTGTAAATATCTGATTTACATATATTGATAAAACCCTCCACTTTTGGAGTCACGGTACATACGGCTTTTAAGCAATGATTGTATCCAATGTTACTGTTGCCTGCACACCTCACGGACAGGTAAGAGAAACTGCTGGCTTCAGTGTACGGTCTAAGTGACACACTATACAGCGGCCATGACGCCGTATTAGGTGTTCCCTATGGTGAAGTAATTTATATTCAGCAAGATCGATAAATGATACGCATGGGCGTTTGAGAATTGGTGGAGTAGTGAACAAGTTACTCCGTTCAGTTAACTCTCCAAATCGAATCAGAAAGTCCTGAAAATCACATCGTGGTCTCGGAGACCAGTCCAGATACTTCCAACCGCCGTTTTACAGTTAATTCTGAGTGAGCTCATCATACAGTATTTTGTAATTTCTGACTGATTAAAATGGACCGGAGTCTGACTTGTTATAAATTCCCCACTACTGTACCGTGCACGAGTAGTATCAATCCGTAACGCAATTCTGAGGAATCAATGTTCAGAGTACCATGAAGCGATGTAAACTTTCTCAGTGAAGGGTTCCATACATATAGTCAACAGTGCATGTGTAAAATGAGCTCATCGTGGTCCCAGAAGACTGTGTTTGATAAGTCCGTGACAAGTTTCTTTCGAAAAGCAACCTAACATTCTCACGGACTATTATGAAAACACCACTAACAGTACGATCGGATAAATACAGCGGCGGATTTAACAGTTTAACTACACGCGAGACAGTAAGATGAAAACGAAGGTCACGCCGTAAATACGCTGAATGAATTTGAGGGATCATACTTGAGTGTCTAGTTTTACTTGTTTCTAGCAGTGTGTTGGTAATACAAAGTCCCGCACGAAGGTCTCAGAAATGCATCCGGTTTGGTCAGCTCATACAGTCTAACATCAAGTAATGCGGTTTTGAAACAAAATGAACACAGTGGTAGGAGAAAACATAAGATTGACAGCATGGAGTTAGAAGGAAAACGTGAATTTATTTGTGAAAGAAATTCCTGTTTTACTTATGAGTAGATTCTTAAAATAATGGCGGTATCGATATGAATATGTCAAGCAACAACAGTCGAAGACTTGAAAGAACCTACCGTTGTACCCCCGATCTTCGCTCTAGAGCGATATTCAGATAATGATGTGAAACATGAACCAAACGGATCAGGAAAAGTTGAATTTTGCTCAATGACTTTTCGCCTCTCGGACGATGATATAGATGCCACCCATAGAACAATGAAACAAGAACAAACTCAAGTTTCTTATCCACGGAGGGTCGCTTAAGTTTCAACTTTACCGCCTGCATCGCCTCCTGAAAGAAACGCATTGTATTCAGTTTTTATTCAACAATGCGAGCTACGGACAGAGAGATGGAGTAGCAATGGGCTCGCTTCTAGGTCCCCTGTTAGCTGACGTTTTCATGAGTAAACTAGAAACTAACCAGTTGGGTGCGGCCAGCGAACAATTCGCATTTTACAAACGCTGTGTTGATGGTATTTTCTGCGTCATCAACGAGAATGCTAACACGAACAGAGTTAAGGCAGCTTTTAACTCCGATTATAGCAGTGTTAAATTCACCAAGGAGTCAGACAACAATGGTGATCTGCTCCTCTGACACTTTGCAAGTTGAGCTGGACTTTCTACAAGATGTGTTCATGCAGAATGGCTACTCAATGCGTTTCATTCGGAAGGCGATGCAGGCGGTAGAGTTGAAACTTGGACCACCCTCTGTGAATGGAAAACTTCGTTTCAAGGGAGATCCCATGGCCGAAATTATCTCCGGAATGCTAAGAAAGTCAGTCGAAACAACTTGCCTTGCTGTTCAATCGTGTATCAGTTTCCGTTCAACACCCGTTATCATGTCACAACTCAAAGACAAACTTCCATGTTTTACAATTAATTATTGTGTGTACTCATTTGCTTGCTCGTGTCGAGCATCATGTATTGGTCATACTACAAGGCGATTGCCGGAGAGAGTGCGTGAACACTATCCTGCGTGGTTAAACAGTGGTGTCATTAAAACGGTTTCAAGCGCGATTTTTGATCACTTGACCAACTCTAATCAGTATGTCAGTAAGAAAGTTGCTTTTCGAATTGTCTACCAAGTGCCAAGGAATCGATCAAAAATGGTGAGATTTCGAATTTTGACGGCTGTCGAAGCCATCAGCATCCGATTGCGCAACCATGACCTCTGTGCTCAGAAGAAGTTCGTGCAGACACAACCTCCATTGGCTCACAATCAATCCAGCCCACGATTTGGAACAGTGATCACGTAACTGATGACAAACACGTCGTCCTTAACCTATATTGACCGTTTTTCTGACTCACCCTAGTCACTGTTTTCCATACTTATTGTGTTGTAATTAGCCTGATGATCAAGCACAGAAAACAAGTCTTGTTCGCTACTCCGTCGTTCTCATGACTTCAGTGAACATTTTTGAACGAAAGAACAAACTCCTCAAATTTTCTGGGGCATACAGATAATAAAACTCACAGAAATTATATAATACAATTAAGTGAAGCGTACCAAGAGAAAACGTATGTCGAACGAAATTCAAACCCCGTGTATACAGAGCAACACCTCATAGAATAGGAGGAGACGGAAGAATTGCCTAAAGAACATTCTGTTATTCTCACATTTGACCCCGACCTCCGGGGTCTGTTTACTTACGTCACTAAGTGAGTTGTTTTAATTATGATTTGCGTAGTGATAGTGAGGACCTTGTTTAGGCTTAGTCGTCCACACCAGAATATCCGCAACGGGCCGGATCAAGCTTCACGTATCGCTTTAGCGAATCACTGATTCGACTTGAAAACGGTTCTTCGTCGAAGTGTTTCGGCGTACAAGTTAAGCAGTACAAAAGTTTACTTCAAAATTAGTAGTCACCCTAGATTCATCGCCAACCGACTTTGAGTGGGGCAATATAAACCATGCATTTCTTTGTGTTAGGGCCGAATCTAATAACGCGCTGTTCAAGCAAAACGACTTCTCCCCGTAGCAAGCCTGAAAAAGGAGGTCAGAATCAAGTTTTTGTACGACGTATTTTCTAAGGTACATTTCACTGTATTTTGTCAGGTTCGTGCTGCAGTCTGAGGGTTTACGTAGCATGGTGTAATGGAAGTTTTTGAGTGAGACCACAGAGTCATCAACCACACACGCACCCACGCACGCTCATGCCGTACAGTTACTAGCGAAATCTGGTGTTGGTGAACAAATCATTTTGTACTCAAAGAGATGAATTCCACTCGTCACTTTCTACCGCCCGGGGTAGCCTTCACTTTCTGTTACGTAACGTAACCGAAAAATCTTCTACAAGTTCAAATGGGGTTGACATGTTAACAACTGTTGAGCGATCAGTGATACCGGTTCTTTGTGACTTGCCACATTCCGACCAGAATCCGAAATTCTAATATCCATGAGAGTTTTGTGGACCCAAGCTGGAAGGTGTTCACTGACCCGAGTGTGGCTGCACTTTGCCTATGTCAGAACCTCGAGCTCACACGAGAATTCACAAATGGTGTAAGATTTCTAGTGAGCAGCACAGAATTTCGGCTTCCAATTAATCGGACAGCTCCCAGATTTGATTGCAGCCGTAGCATCCCCATAGAGAATTCAGCAAACCCCAACGAGTTTTGCTCTTGTTGAAGTTCATCAATGGTGCATATCATTGCCACGACCTGAGCTAGAACTAAGATTGGACTCAGAGTTACAACAGCCTTGTTGAGTTTGGGCGAGGTGTACAGTTACAGAATGTGTGATCTACGTGGAAGCGATTTTGCTGATGTTTGATCAATGAAATGACTTTTCAATCAGGTCTGTATTTGCTTATTAACGCGTCGTTCAAGTTAAGATGCAATATATACTGAGTTATCCCGAGGGAATTTGGGTGTCGCCTAGTATTGGTCGCATTTGTGATGCATAGTCAGCTCTATCCACTACTACAATATCGGGGTCTTCGTCCGGTTGTAGGATCATCATGTTTCCATCAAATCCTGGCCCCAGTGGGTTTCAGTGTGTTTGAGAGTCAGGACTGTGTTCTTTTGTAGGGCGTAACTCTGTCTTGTTGGTCGGGATTGACCTACCTGGCTTTAAACCAACCGTGAACGTTCTCTGGTCCGTCAAAAGCTCGACTGGATGCTACTACTCTTCGATGGGTGTATAAAAAGTTTAAGACCACAAGATAGAGATTCCAAGTGAACGTTAGTGAGCCTCAGTGGTGACAAGATGGTAACATACTTCACCGAATTTCCTGGGAATACTGAGTTTGTCAATCTCCCTCAGTGACAATCAGTCGTAATAACATGTGGGAGGAAATGAACACCTGCAGACCAAGTTGGCTATTATAAGCCGTATGGACGGGATTGTACTGAATGCCCTATTTCAAAAGCTGAAGCAACTCCGGAATTCAGCTTGAAGGAGTCTCATGTCTAAAAATTTGAGTGCACACCGTGAACAAGTTCGATAACACACCAGTGCACATGCCAGGAACGATGATTTTATCACGTGGAAATTAAAGAAAGAAAGCCTGTTAGTCACCGCTCAAATCCGATAAAGAATGCTTACAATACTTGTAACAGGTGAATGGTTTTAAACTTACTACCTGTATAGTCTACGGTAGAAGGGTATAACCTGGTTGTAAATGGAGAAGGCAATACAGAAGTGGTCGTAGTGGGAAGAATTTCGGAAGACAACAGCCACATCCTAAGTTTCATTTTAGTCTAGGTAACGCTTGTTTCTCGTCTCTACAAGCGGGAATAGTATAGTCGACAGAATTTATTGGCTTTTATCATTCCGACCTCTATTGGTCATCAACCCACATGCCACTTTTTGCTCCAGTCGTCGCATTAGACGCTTGAACTGCCACAACCTGTTATCTCTTGGTGGCGACAAAGTGCGACTGAGGCCTGCATTGAAACCACGTTAATTATTCGTTAAATTTGATAACACAATAGTTCGAGTTTAATTTTCTCCAAACTTAGTACTGTTTATTTTATTTTATAACTCATCCCTATTCCCTTTGAGGATGTAGCGTAGGCGTATGGTTTATAACTTCATGCTTTACCAGACACCAAATGCTTGGCTAGACAGCCAATCATTTTGCCATTTCCGGACCCAGGATGCAGACTATGGTTTGGTGCACGCCACTTAGTTAATCTAACGCTAGCTGTCTTGGGGCTTAATGAAATTGCTGAATAACGCGCATGAGTTGGGATTATAATGTGGGTACACTCTGTCTGGGGAAATATGACACACCACAATCCTGACCTGACGCTACTATGAGAACAAAAACGTAATGAACACTTTTTCTCGGCGCTTGGTTGTCAGGCCGAAACAAAAAATGGAAGGTATGACGATAGTAATCAAGGTGAATACGACAGTTAAGTAACAGAGATTGCAGATTGCCCGTTCCGCACCAACTACTCGTACATTATTCCGATTTGCAGACTCGACTGCTTTCAGACCAGGAGTGTCTAAATGTTCCCAGAACCTTTTGAGACAGAGACAGCAGAGGTTAGCGGCGCTTACTGGATTGCTAGTGGACCCGACAACAGTTAACATCAAGCCAACCATCTACATCGATTCCTTAGTGTTTGTTGGATGTTCTGAAGTGCATCTCCAACACAACGAACGACTGGAGTTGGTTAGCGTAGCAACCATCACGCTTGAAGTCGTTCTGTTCAAACTACTGTCCAGTTGTGCAGGATGATGTGCCCACTCAGACAGTCGGCTTGTAGTATGTCGTGCCAGATACAAGCAAATAAGCGAGTATACAGAAAGCTGACTGCTGAAGGCGGAAATTTGTCATCGAGTTGTGACACAACAATGGAGGTCGAATAGAAACTCATGTATGACTGATCTGAAACGTAGGTTCATCCGATTGGGTTTTGAAACGTACTGTGAAAAATAAATCAACCGAGTCTCCTTTGAAAGTAAAATAAGTAATTGAAAAATCGATGCTGTCTCAGCATGTTCAATGTTTCCTTAGTATGAGGACACAAGTAGTGGATCAGTCTAAGCGGAGACTAATTTAGAGCTTTTTGTGGTTCACGTGCCAGCACAATCTAGCTCTAGTCAGTGGGATCGACCAAGTCGAGCACAGCCCATCTGTAAATGAAAGCCTGGCAATTTGAACGACTTCCACAGTGGCTTCAATCGCGATTGAGAATCAGACAGCCCACTCCTGACCAAAAAGAACGCAAGCAAAACTCAGGCTAATTGGCGGTGGGCTGGTAAACCATTTAGCATTTGTGCCGTTGACTATAGTACGGAATAAAGCTTTATGTAACTCACACGGCCTCAGATATTTCCTTCAGTAAAAAAGCAATACTCAACGTACGTTGGTTTGCGATTGGATGAAAACACAAATACAATCCAGTGTTTTGCTGGATCGCTGTGGAATATATAAAGAACACCCCTCAAAGGACATTGTGTCACGATAGCTCCAGATTAAACGGTAATTCGTCTTAGTTACTGTAACCAGGCTACCGGTTAACTCTTCAACTTATAAGGAAGCATCATCTTGTCAACGTGTCATATTGACGCCAGATGAAACCATGGAGGGTAAGAGTGTGGTTTATGTTCACCCGCTTTTAAAAAATATATATATAAATATGAAGAAGTAACCGAATAAATGGACTAGTGCGAGCCCTTTTGTGGGGGGAGTTCTTACATTCCGTACAACTTTGTGTCAAACAGGAACAGGTTAAACAAACTAATTCCTCAGTCCAATTAACCTTCCTGCACATCACTTGAAATGAAACACCGCAGACAAGACCCTCGTTATATTAAAGTCCGTTGACGCTACGTATTTGAATTTGTACACAATGTTGTGTCCAATTCCCATTGCCCTCACACATAGTACGAGTGAATCAACCTGGTTATACGTTTGACCACAAATTGAACAAAACGATTGATAAGAAAATAACAGACACCGTATGAGTTATATTTGTCGTTTGTGATTTCAACTTGGAAAGAAGTCCTGGTGGAAGGGTCATCAACTAAAGTTAACAGGAAAGTTAGTGCGCCTTTTTCTTGAGACGATCAGATAACCTGATCACTACTCACAATTGAAAGTGGCTGAACGTTCACGTAGGATAATTTAGTCGTGCATATTGGGGTCGATGACGGTTGTCTCATGAAGCCGAGTCGGAGTTCTAGATCAAGCCGTCGCAATGATATGCACTACTGACGAATTCCAACGAGAACGAAAATCGAGTGCAGTGCTTCTTTTCGAAGAGGCTGAATGGAAGTTCTATGAGAATGCGACAGCTTCGATCGACTGTGAATGATGTTTAAACTGTGTGAAAACCAAAATAACTACTACTCACTAAGAATGCGTATTCCCTCTGCAAAACAATAACCTTGGTATTATCTAATTTCACCGAACTCCAAATAAAATTGCCCCGGTAAATTTCGAGTTAATTGTTTTTCAAATGTACTACTTATAGTGCTGTTTATTCGTACTTTCATGTCACTTCTCTGCAAACTCTAAAATTTGGGGTTGGTTAACAAATATAAGAATATTAGGTGAGATGTTTTATTCTTAGGTGAATGAAGCGTGTTTTTAATGACAACCATTAAACTATGCAATAACTTATTCTTGCACTGCGTTGGAGTACGTCTTCTTTGTTTAAATAAACTACGAAACGCAAGTTTGCTGAAAAGTCTTATTTAATGATGCAAAAGTATTTTACTTTATTTGGTCAGAACTGTTTTGAATTGGTTGTAACTTGTCCTAAAAATATCGAAACCACGCAACAACAATAAACGCAAGCTAACATGTATTATTGAAAAAAATCTTCCTAGAAAACATGGTTTACTGACCATTATGCTATTCGTAAGTAGTTAATCATATAGATCTAGAATGAACTGAATTCCAGCCCATTTCTGATTGTCGAGAATTAGCCAGTAGTACATGGGAAGTTCCAACAGGTAACAATTCAGGTATGAGGGTATATTTGATGGATATTATAAGACAACAGTTCCGCGCACACCTTCACCAATCGCAGGTGAAATGATTTCACTCTCATCGTCTTATTACATATCGAGGTACAATGGGATAAGTTGTGAATGTTACAGCTGAGGACGCCACTGTTGACATTTGAACCAACGAGAGCAGGCAATGCATAAAACAAAGGAGGTGGTGTCTATAAAGTTATTGTCACAAATCAGCAGACTACGTGTCATCAAAGAGCTCCAACTGTCACCGGCCAGTACGTTTTTCCCACCAAACCTATCCATGTAGAACAATACGCACAGCCAAATTACAACAGCTTCTAGATTTTAGTCGATGCAAACATGTGGATTTTTCATTCGTTACAAAGAGTAGGATGAAAATGACACATGCTATGTAAATTACTATGGGTTTGTAAGCAATGGGAAATAGTTCGGACAACGCAAACCACATTAGGCGAAAGTGAACGACGCCAACCCATCCGCTTAAATGTAGTCACTCAAAGTTATGGGAAGAAACGTTCCTAAAACTAATTAGCTGGCGTTTACCGTGTGGTGTCTGGGTACAGTCCTAGGCCCAGTAGCTCCTACTAACGTAACTGCATTGTTTTGTGTAACTAATGCTGTACTTCACTCCTAGGGCTTTAAATTATTCTGTCAAGTCTACCAGCCCAACACTCCTCGCCTTCCTGTTGCTTAGGGGTGTTTTCATTCTTCTTTCCCCTACGGTCTTCTGATTAGTCGTTTGTTTAAGACAAGGTAGTTTCGTTTGCTATCATGTGCCATTTTGTATTTCGGCTGCGAAAACACGGTGTGTGTGTGATACAGGTACGTAAAGTCAGTCATCCGTTTTTTACCTTGGTGGTTTAGAACTAAAAATTCTGACCAGAGAGCCCGATTATTCGTGCTGTCATACCCGGACAAAAAAGTCATTACTCCCATAGGGTAATTGAGAAACCATTTGTAACTTCAGGCTGTCTTATGGAATGTTCGATTGCGTAGAAAAAAATGAGAAGTTCAGTTCTTCGTTGTCTTACACTGACAGACGGGTTTTGGTGGCGAAAACTTATACACCTCCGCATTCAGACTAATTATTATACTTGATCTTAAAATGAAGTATTTGTGAAACGTGTGCATACCAAACTAACAACTAGCCGATAATCACTCCAGTATGCTTATGTGCCATGTTGACAGTGTATAATTTTCTACCGTTGCCACATTTCACCTTGTAGGTCGAATAAAAAAATCAATTACTCTGAAAAACGGAGCGGTTCGACGTCTTAAGTCAACTCACGATAGGCTAGTCACATTGAATAGCTTTGTTAGCGTTAGTGAGCTGAACCCTTTTTCGATAAGTAACACCGAAGGGCGTCTGAAATGAAACCTGTAAGTTGAACATCGTTCAGAAATGTTTACAGCCTTTGCCTTGTGATAATTGTGTGCGAATGGAATAGTGATCGAACGAACACAAAATGTAATTTTAATTCTCTAAATTATTGGCAAAGTCTATCAAACAGAACGAATAACCGGCTTGATCGCACCCACATTGCATTCGATGTGCGCATTTTCCAAAATACTCGTACGGTTACTGATAACGCGGTATTTTTTACGGTCTAACAAAGCAACCGTAAATTTTTCATAAAAGCTAGGTGTGCGGGAAAAAAACATCTTTGAAGTTCATTGTATTTCTGATAGTATACAATAAAGTCAGTTTAAGTTTGACAATTAATTGTTTCGAACTTACGTGAGGCATCATCCAAACTAGCTGGTAGACACTTTAACAAACAAACAAGAAAAGATCTCTTCACAGTTAAAAATCAGCGACAGAATAGGAAGCGGTATCCCAATTTGGATGACTTACTTTTGAGTACAGCTTTTAGATGAAAAATAAACCAGAGACTCAGTTTTATCAGTTAAAACAAAACATAATTGCACTTTTTAACCCATTTGAAAGAAATAGGACAAGTTAGATGGCCAAATAGTTTCGAGCAAAACTCACGATGAACCATAAACAACCACACAAATATTCCTACTGCTGGATACACTGTACATCAATAGAATAAAACTGGAAAATGCATGCTTTCGGGACTAAGTGGGAATACCTTGATAGCACTTGTCCCTGTACAGAAGGCATTCAAAACACAGTACAAAAACGCATTAGTTACATTCTATAAATCAGTTGGTACCATAGAAACCGTATTGGGTGACGCATTTTCGTACCACCGTCTTCGTCGAAAGAAGCCACATCTCCACATTCCAAGAATAATCAAAGTTAATAGAACTGCGCCTAAAACACCACCGAGAATAATCGGCCAGAGCGGAATTTCACGAAACAAAGGGAGTTGTATGCCATGGAATACGAAGTTCTGAGATATTGCCAGCGGTTGAATAGTTCGGTTTCCATGAACCGGAATTCCAAATGCGGTGGTTGGAAGTTCAGATTTGGCTTCGCTCACGATTGCCAAATCGGAGATTTTGTGTCTGAAAAACGTGTCAGCCCAAACGTGCCCACGAAGAACAATGCGGACCGCGTCTCCACGTGACAGCAGGTCAATTCGACACTGAACCTGGATCAGAAAGCTTGAGTTAATGGTTTGTATACAATCGTATTAATATATTAAGTATATCTCACTGCACAATTTCAGGACAGGGTAGAACTCGTGTTGAAAAGTAAACCGGCAGTAAACACATTATTTCAGTTTCATGTACTTGTTCGGTGGTGGAAAGTATTTTAGAGCAGACGGTAACGGGAGAAACGAAGCAGAACAGATTATACAAGCATTCCAAATCGTTCCACAGAAATGACCAACAAATGAAGATTGAGGTTGCCTGTGACCGCGAGTTAATATTGATCGGTTTGTGATCTCGTAATTGAAAGTTAAGTAGAAAAACGGTGGATTCTGCCAAAGGGAATTAACAGTGTATCGATTTGTTTTCCATCTTTTACTTGTAGGCAGGAGTAGTTGAGCAGCCTGCGGCTAGCTAACAACCAGAGAAGCATTCGCCACGTTCCCAGAAGCAATTGTAACCCAGTTAGTCCGAACCACAGGATACATGTATGATTAGCCCCTGAAACACTTAGAAGTAATGTGTTCAATCTCTGTGCATGTTTGATGTTGATGACACCAGACCAGGTCTAGCTGGCTGCTCATCATTTCGGTAGTAACCATCGGGCAAAATGACTGGAATGATCATTAGTACAAACATGGACTTGTTTCACGCTTTTCAGTTCATTGAGGAATACCGGTATAAACCACCAGCATTTGTTGTCACGTGACATCAAAGATAGGTCTCGAAAATAGTTGTGTGGTGAGCACCATTATCCAAGCTGACTAGTCAGAAAGATTTTCGCTACGTGTTGAATTGAGTTCAAATCTAATAACACGTCTCAATTCGGATATGGTTTTCAGCCGACCTAATTAACTACAAGATCTAAACAATGGTTTGACCCTTATGAAATGTGACCAACGGTGCCAGGATTATACAAAGTAAATGTACAGTTTTATCATACCTACTTTTCATTTGAGTGTTTCAACCTCTACACTGTTTGTCTACTACAAGTGAACCTGTTTAATAGTGCCATTCTGTAGTCCCATCCAAATTGCGGTACTAGGTGATATAGTGTTAACGGAGGAGCAATCATTTCATTACCCCTTTCTTTCACACTGTAACCGCATGTGAAGAATACATTGGCATCAACGTAGCTGATGTTGTTCATTCCCAGCAAAATAAATAAAAACGTTGTAATTTTGTGACCTCTTCGTGAAAGTACTTGCAACGTTAGTTATCATAGTGTCACCCAACAATTATCTACTGCAACCGTTGGGATCAACTTTGAGTGCATGCAGCCATCTGGTTGATGCCCATAGTCATTCAATCGCAGCTAAGCAGCTTACCTCATGGACTTTCATAAAACATTGGTGCAGAGTTGAATTTTTAGCGAGGGAGTGGAGATTAATTAACCGATCGCACACACACACCATGCATGCAGACGTTACAGCAGTCCAAACAAATTGACATCATATAGAGAGTAAACAGAATTAGGACACGACACAACGTTGATTGGAATGTCACATGACTCAACTTTTCATCCAAGCCGGCAACCATCACTAAATGGTGAACAGTTATCGGATTTACAAGTCAGTATTTATTTCAAGCTCGTGCTGTTAACTAGGTGGTCCATTTATGCCGCATATGAGCGGCGGTGATGTGGCGTAAAACTGACAGTGAGATACACTTTACAGGGGCACCACTTGGAGCGAAGTATTCTACTTTGGCGCGTCCGCAAGTGGTATATGAGATGCGTGTAGTGTTTTTCAAGTGACGTTCTTTAAGAGATGGGTTTGCGTACGTTTTTCTTTAGAATGGTGCTCGCTGAAGGGCTCGGAGATAGAATGAAGGTGATATCAGAGTGCGACATTGTTAGTGGTATATAACTGTTCCAGACACAACTGAAAAATACAACTGTTTGTGCTCAGTGTTCAGTTTGCTCGGCCTTCTTACTAGACGACACGATAGCTGCCCTTTGTGGGCAACGTGACAATCAGAAATTATCGGTCGAACGTTATTCTCCAATTTGACGGAACACCTCGTTCAACTTTATGGAGCTCAACAACTGGTCCACATCTAAGGTCAGTGACCGCAAGTGATTACTGTAAACTTAACTAGCATACAGAGAAATCGTGGGAATATAGAATCTAACACCTAAATCCCGAGTAGCATTAATACAAACGCCAGGCGAAAATAGTCGGAGTTTCCGTCCTACACACATCGTGATACACACAGTGGAAGGCTAAAATTTACGATGCACAACAAGCTTAGAATGTTTAGTTCACAGTTACGAAGAAATGGAGGACATACTTCAATAGCCGCTAGAGATTTCAACTACAACTTCACCCGACAATAATGCTCCCCTTTATTTACCCGTTATCAGTGGTCCAGTTATGTATTTTTGGTTAAACAAAAATGGTTACGACATATGGCCTCCATATATTTTTATGAGAATGAACTTTGCAAGTTGAAAAGTGACAAGAGTGGTGCAGCAAACGAAGGTCCCGCAACTAGTTTGCACATCATATGATGGGTTTGTCATGTCCATCTAAAGGCTTTTGGTGCAGCTGTTCTTACACGCTTCAACGACACAACAGCATCAACTCTGTTAACAGTCGATACAGCGCTATATACTACTTACAAGTAGTTATAGCGAGTAAACTGGCGTTTATAGAATAATCCACATTTGTCCAGCCTGAAAATTCATCTGAACTGGGTGGAGGCGAACGAATGTGGGCGGTGTTCAACACGTGCTACCGATTTTGTTTTTAAAGATAACAAAGAAAGTAGCCACAAACAGGAAATAATTACGACACGTAAAATGATAGGCCACAGGACATTTTTTACATTACATGAACCACGGTTTGATAACTTTCTCGGAATTCTTTAGAAATATTAGGCACGTTCTAGAGGACTACAAAAACGTCATTTGCCATTGTAGTGAGGCGTGAACTAATTAACTGCTTAATGGTCGTAATTGTTTCGATTATGTTTCCAACGGTATACCGGACTAGTTCACCTAGAACATACCTAGAACACACGATGCGGTTTTTCTTGGGAAGTGATTTCGAAATAGTGGACTTCCGAGTACCGTATGTGTCTTTCTTATGCATCAAACCGGATACTGGATTTCAATATGAATTCATCACGTTTCATATTTTTCTATAGTCTGTTCACAAAATTACAACGTATTCGTAAAGTTTAAAAAGTGCGGATCAAATGATACCACAAGATATACGGAGTTGTTTTAGGGAGTTAACATTTTGATATTTCAGGGGAAGATTGAGAAAATGGATAAGAATAAAGAAGAAAGTTTGTGAACTCATTTCGCTGTTGATTAAAAGTCCGATTACTTTGAGGTAAAATGAAATGTGTACCTTTATGTATCGACAACAGAAGATGAACAGCAACTTCGCTATGACGAAGTAAATTAAGTAATTTGTCTCTCCATCTAAATATTTGGCTTGCTGTCATGAATGTATGCGTGTTAGAGTTGACTTGGTCAGGAAAGAGTAATAGGGTGTTTCCTAACAGAAAAGTACGGATGTCGAATGATTATTGTTTGCAAGTTAAATATCTTTCACAAGGTTGTGACCTCTGCAGAATGGTGGACGTCATCAGCCAATTAGAAGCCTAGGATCCAGCTAGTGAATTGATCTCACTCGTTAAAACTGCTACCGCTAAGATACTGTTGTGAAACAGTAGATACAGGAGCGCAATTTCTACTCCGCTGTCCCCTTTCTCCCTTCTCATAAAAGTGTCACTACCCATCACACCGTCGGTCGGGCCACAGAAAAGAGAGGCGGAAATTCAGCTCCAAATAAAAATCCATGACAAGGAATTGGGCAAAACGTGAAACATTAAAGCGAAAGCACCCAGAATCTCCTAACAAAAAGCATTACTGTATTCAGTTGGTTGCCCTGATCATTTGGACCAAGGCTACAGGAAAACAGACATTAACGGAAATTGTCGAATCAAGAAGTCCTCGATGTTTCACTATGGATTACGTTGATATATACAGAGTAAAAGTTACTAAGTAGCACTGAATCCTTCGACAACCACGTTTTCCTCTTCAGTTTCCCGCCAATTGATGTTTTACTCGTTTGTGTCATACTTTGCTATCACCAACCAACAGTGGTAGTCTGACTAGCTGGGGAGGTTTGATAGTCTATAGGCGTAACAGCGGTGAACTGCCGTCTGTGCACCACTAAATTAGTGGATACACTATTAACCTTGACATTTGATCGGCAAACTTTAAAGCTGTTGATGAACTACATAAGGAATCAACTGACTCCTGTTTACATGGATTCGCTCATCTGATCGGTGAAACTGAAAGCTTCGGAGAAATCTGGAGCGATAATATCGACTGGTTGTTTTATAGATCACTTTCGTCCATGGTAATCGAACATCAATTATGCCGACAATGCACAAAAATGTTGCTCGAAATATGCAATAAATGTTAGGCAACCTGGACATATGGACCGGATACTGGTCACTAAAACATGCACGTGGGTGGAAATGGGGCTATCGATCCGTTGTCACTGCGCTGGCTCTAAAAACTACCTTTAGTGCTGGGCCAGGCTAGGTAGATCTTGGGATCCTGCCTCATCTGGAGATCGTCTAAACTGCGTAGTCAATTAGCTCATCAGCGCCTTGACACTATGTAAATATTAATAGACAGAATTGCTGAAAACCTGAAGACCAATCCGCACGAAGTTATGCTGAGTGCTGAAGGACAATGGGTTGTGTAACCCCGGCTGCTTTTACGGCAATGATGATGTTGGCATTGGATAAATTTATTTGGTTTGTTGAGCTGGTAGCGAGTATCCTAATTAAATCAAAGTAGATGCTTTCACATTTCCCTGCTTGAGACAGGAGTCCTTCCACTGGGAAATATATGAAAGATATTGGCCATTTCTGAATCTGGGGGGCTTCAGTGGCGTAAACTACTGATTGACACTAAACTTATTGAAAAAACGCAGCTGCCTAGTCAAGTTTGCTGCCAATTTGTGACTGCAAATTGACTGCGAACTTACCTAGGCTTATGTCCTAACCCTCTCAAACTGATAAGTGAATAGTGTTGTGGACAATAAACTTCGTACACAACAACTAACTACACATAATCGCTTAGGTCAGCTGGATGATCTCATAGACACAGATGTTGACAAACCTGATAAACTCGCCCATGGTGGACGGTCCGTGTCAATTAGTGACAAAAATGTCATGCTCTCCACTTAACCTAGAGCATCGAATTGTCGACCATAAGGTGTCCAGTGAATGGCTTCGCGAAGTTCCCGGTGCAGGTATATTCAAATATTTTAAGTCCAGCGTCCGTGACTCAGCGCCCTTAGCCATCACGAACGTCTCGTCACAACTGGTTTAAGATGTTTTCAGAAATAAAGTCAGCCCAGATAGTTTTACGATAAACGCAAACGCGTACGAACTGAGGGACAAAGGATAGGATTTGGAGATAAACCTGACAGGTTTTAATCTCAGCATTCACTAGAGATTCCAGTGGTTGCAATAATTCATATGAGCAACACATCGAAAGTTCTGAACTGAAATCCCGCTACTTAAAACAGACGCTCTGTGTGTGACAAATCGCTCCACCGTAACATTTAACATGCCTCTCACTGTTAAGGTTTGGAAGGTATGATAGACCGCGAAAGCTGTACAGCGTAGACAAGACATTCGGATGATAGCTCAACAGACATATCAGCATCATTAGTTGAACAGATAAATATATAGGTGGTCTGAGTTTGTGTGGAGGTGTCAAGCAAAGAGAGCCTGTCAGAAATCGCCCTGTAATTAGTACACACCTGTTTAATACTGCCCAGTTTTAGGGGGGTGATTGCAAGCGAATGGCTACATCCTCGATATCTACACTAACATTAGAGGAAAATCACAATCAAGTTATTCTGCGTGAGTGCTGTGCGTCACACGTATTTCGCGGATGGGCAAAGATAATGAACATCTGTCTGTAGAATTTTACAAGTGCAACTCGACAAAATTGGTAGATTAGATGTAGCAACAAGTTGTGTGCGATCGGTATTACTAGTTAATGACAAAGAATGACTTCTGTCAGAGAAGTTACTTCACGCATATTCGAATGAGCTGATTTGAAATTATGAATTTAGAATCGATTTCGAGCACACTAGAAATTGTCTGAAAAAAAGTCTTCAACTACGTCATTTTGATTTTCTTTTAATCCCATAGGAGATTCATCGCGTTGTGACAAGTTTGGAACAAATGATGCTACCAGGCTTTCTCTTCGATTACACCGTAAAAATCAGTTGCTGTTGCAGAAGCAAGCAAGTCGGTCAGCAATGAATCACAACTCAACAAACGTACAGTAATCGTCAAAGAACACACAACTGACTACAAAATAGACGCAACCTGCACGTGTCTTTCAAAAGGAACGAAGTACGAGTGGTTAGGTTGATTTAAGAATACCAGTCTACCAACGGTTATCAGAATGAAGTATAAGTTATATTCGGCCTTCACTCAATATCCATTCGTTCCAGGTAATCAAGAATATTTGATGCCGTACCTAAGCGAAGAAGAAGGACTCTGGGAAAATTAAGGATATCGCAAATTTTGTTGGCTTCTAAACCAAAAACGCAGAGAAGTCCTTAATAGACACTCTCGCAAGTGTTGTTTTCCATTCCACATCGTCTGTGACTGGATGCGGTAGGAAACTATAAAGTGCTCGCTATCACCTCCATACATCACTATTCTTTCAAAAGGTCTAAATTATATTTATCAGCCCTCTAGAAGTCATCAGCTTGCTCACCGTTGCACAAATCGGCATACCCAAATTGGCAAACTCTTGACCACATTTGGCAATTTCCTGTTGGCGTTTTCGGATACCTGGCAAAATAGAGCGTGCGGCCCTAACTGCAGCGGTTCGTCTACTCAAACCGTCTTCTGACTCCGAGTCTTCGTGAGCTCCGTTCGCTGTTTTACCTTGCGATCGGATAGTAGCAGACCTCGTCAAGCGTTTCACTCGCTTCCGTCCATTAGTGTCGTCGTCCGTTTCGTCGACACGTCTGGTTGCATCTGGCGACAGATCCAAACGACCCCTTTGTACCGCATTTAGTCGAAGAGGGTTCAAAGCCCACTCGGGGGTAAGGCACATTCCGCGCACATGACCTTCGGCGCTGATGACCTGAAATTATGTTATAATTGTTCAGGGTTATAAAGCTATGTTAAATATTAAAATGTTTGTAGGAAAGGTAAATGATCTGGATGGTTAGTTACTATGACCTAATTCATTAAAAGTAAAATCATAAACCAGAATGGGGCACTGGAGAAATTAACTTACCTGAAAATGAGCTAAATCCGCGTTCAACTTATGAGGCTGTCATGAGCGGAACTTCTGGTGCAGATGAAGTGTTCAACAATGAATTATTTTACGCTTTAACAAATTTCAGTATTTTGGTAAAAGCAATTCTTATTCATTATAAACTACGTACAAACCATTTAGCTATGTAGCACGTAGCAGAGTTTATCAATGACAAAATTACTGTGCGATAACATTGCTGAAAACAAGGCTATAAATCTGCTAAAATGTTCGATGCGATTTGGAAGCTGCCGACAACTTGTTACTCCTGAATACGCATATCATTTAGAAGTAAAAATGACAATTTCAGCAAATTTCATCACAGTGCACAGATTACTCTTCACACTTATTGTACACTTCAACTTCAATCGGGAGTTATACCAGCAGACTGATGGCGTGACAGTGAGCTTGTTACCAAGTCCAATCATAGCTGACATTTTCATAGAAACGCGAATATATATCGGCACCCTGATAGTGGGCAGGTACACAGTGAAGAAACACGGGTGGGATTATATACTGACTTCAGGACCTCTTGTTTCTCTTGAACGAATAGCAAAATCTAACCCGCTCCTCAGTTCTGTATATTAAAAAATCTCAAAGTATACGCTGGAGGTTGAATTCGATTTTCTTAGTATCGTGGCTACTGGAACGGAGCTATTGTATTCAGCATAGACGCCACGTCACTCTACAGATTCAGTTTCCGGTGCAGTCGGAAATCTGAGTTCATCACAACTTCGCTCAGTGGAGGCATTGCTACCGATCAGGTGGCTTCATTAATCACTTAGTCAGAAGGCAAACAAAGCTTTGTGATGAAGAGTTATTAACTCATATTGTATGAACCTCGACACGGAGTATCGTGTCCGTTTAGTTCCACGTCATTCACATCATAATGTCACGCTTTTTCATACGTTCGGATGACGACGGCAAGTTTAGTGCGAGCTTGCTGCATAGTATGTCATCCGGTCGTTTTGGGTAGATCGAATACAGAGAACATCGTTTGACAGACGTCGTGTCATATTATGAACTCTAACAAGACGAACACTCTAAGGTCGTACGGTTTGACAGTTTTTTAAACCACTATATTTTGGAATTAGATAGGGATTAGGCTGGCATCCTAATGGTAGCAATATTCGGGACGAGTTATAGTCAAAAGTGATTTAGAAAAACAGGGGTTTCATTAGATACACTTAGAATTAAACTTCGGTGTTACAGCATTCAGTACTTAAAGTCTGCTTCCGGTAAATTTCTAGTGTCATAGTCAGGGTTGACGTTAACATCAAAAGAACTGACTTGACACAATAGCAGTCTAGTAAGCAGATTCTAACATTAACAGTATATTTATATCCATATATCTTATGCTGGTTATAGGAACCGCATGACGAAGTGTTGTTATGACAATAAATTGACCGAGACTGGACATTATTTTGCCGTAGTGGATGCTGTCATATCAACTTTTAGGAACATGCACCTTCATATACATACACATATGTGTACGTATGTAAACGTACACTTGCTATCGACAGCATGCATAAAGTACCTACTCCGTCGAAATCGTCCGGACTTTTGTTAAAATGTGTTCGGGTTTAAAGTTGAAGACAATAGACGTACTGGGTGAGCTCCTCCGGGAAAAATATCGACGTATTCTACCGACATCCTATTCGTATGGTACAGAACTTATGACTTCTGATCACATTGTTGCCACAAAATCACACTAAGACATACATAATTCCCACTTGGTCCATCATCCTTACCTATAAAGTTGTGAAAGCAAGTTATACAACTTTGCATAGAAGCTAGAATGAAATGTCATCCTGTTAGGACTACGTGAAGCAACAGAATCTAATGTGTTGTCCCAGAGTAATGACTAATTAAAGTGATCGTCAAGCCAGTGGAACGATAAATCGGTGTGCACACACAAATAAAAGGATAACAGTAATTTCGGACATGCAAGTTTGGCACCATAAACGTTTTATGCCAGTTGCATACATGACTATCAGACCACCTGGGGTTAGGTAGTGCCATTCATTCATGGACCATGAGAGACGGACTGTACACTTTGTTGTTTGGACGTTGGATAAGTTCAGCTGTTACTTCATTGCATTAACAAAGTGCAGGCATCACATCACAATACTAATTAAAAGTGGGGGGATTGATTGAGTTACTGCACCATTCCTTATTGTTGACTACAGTAAGCGAACCAAGCTAGACAACGAAACCTATCAATCAATCTATTTGGCTCTATTCGAGGCCGTAGACTGTCACTATCTATGTGTGCGAGCAGATAGACTAATTGTTCGGTAGACTGATTTGTGTTCTGGCTTCTGACTGTGTTTTCACTGAGCTCACTGATCGAAGCTCCATAAACCAACTTATCCTTCTCAGAAAAATAAAGTCACTTTTGAGTGGAAAAAGACGGCAAACATTTCAAGTTTTATGAGTCGCAAGGTAAGACAGCTTTTCCTCGAAGGGCGCAAACCTTTCTGGTTGCATTCATGGATCAAAGTACCTAGCTAAGTCTGACTTTTAGGTTCGCTTTAAACAACTCATAGGTTTAATTGGAGAATTCTCAATGGCCATGGCTCTGGTTAAGTTGCGCTCTCTATGAATGACCCTCAGCCTTGTCACAGTATGATATGTTGAACCGGATTTATGACAGTGAGAATCGAAATACACGATTCACTTGCTTCTGCTACAATCTCAACGAAACCTCAGTTTGTGTTTCATTTGAAGGACGACCAAGACGTGCACCGTTAAAATTTACCAAGTTAAGACGAATTTCTTCCAGAAGGTCTAGGTCGACCATGAAGGAAAATAATGATACGCTCCCTTTTGATCTGTCCTATGTTCGGAAGAGGTCTAATAGCAATGACGGTCTACAGGTGATCCAAAAGGCTGCTAAATTATTTCAGCCTTGTAGCCTAGCCGTGTCACAAATCAAAGCCTACTTGTCATGAGATACCTTGACCGATAGGTTTGCGAATCTTGCGCAGCCTGGAATGATGTAAAAACATAGTGACTGTGTCCGAATGGTTAACTTGACAGCACCCAGAATTTCAAGCATTATCATATATACGTAGCAGATGAGTTCAGTTAGATACACATGTGTGTGCCGTTCAGCTTATTCCATTCAAGGTTAATCTTACTGTATCACAAACAACCTACATGATTTTTCACCTATCGAGGAAAGACATTCTCCAGTGTAACTGCTGCTGATCTGACTGAAACAAGCCAATCGATAAACAGAGTTTGACACCAGACAGTGGATACGCTAATTGAAAACGGTGTGGTCCGATATTTGATCTATGCTGGTACCGCTTAGTTTCGGTTGCGGAACCGAGGCTTCTGCGTCGAAAAGGGTTATGTAAGGGTACCTAATCTGGTGTCATTTATGATCGATCAAATCCCCCACTAAGACCCTGACTTACTTAAGAGGCAAAACGGCACATTCCGGGTTCTTACCTTCTTATCTCCACAAAATGGTTACACAAACATTCTATGGTAATACGGCAAGACTACTGTTCACTCAGAGAAAAAATTAAAAATTCCTACCTTCGTAGGAACGAATTAATACAAGCACAACAATACCATATTTGGTTAAAGTGATTTTTACTTATCACTCGGTTTAACAACTGTACGTTTGTAGGCACTGAGCGCTGTTGGATACTAGCGAACCATCAGAACCCGGCTGACAGTCATACGGATGCATATGATCAGGTGGATGTGTGGTAGTACTTATCTTCCTTCTGATTTTTAGAACAATTTCTGTACTCCAACCCAATACGCAACACACTCCGTACAATAGAAAGACAAATCGATTTCGATATGTTGAAACACCTTTCTAAAAATGGCTGAGTACCATCGTAAATGTTTAAAAACACAAAAATGAATTCCACCGGTGATTTTTGAGGGATATCAGTGTCCAGTACACGTTAGGGTATGGTAGTGAAGAACAAAGAGGTTCATGCTGCGTCATCAAATAAACGTTGTCACTCGCTAGGTGGCCGTTGCCCTGAGGAATTGTCTCGTTTCGCACTACCTGAATGTTGGCCGCTAAATTTTGACCGCATTTTCCACAAAATCTTTATTCGTGTCATCCAGCTCCGATGCGGTCTTTTGAGAACTAAGGTTCGAAATTCTCGAGGCGACGGAATCGATCACTCAGTCCTCTGTCGTGGCAACTGCGGTCAACCAGAAAACCTTGATCATACTCTCCAGTCATGTTGGATCATCCACAATGTTCTGTTCGGCATAACTGCGGAACTAAGGGCCTGGCGAAGAGGCTGTATAATCTGGGCTAGGCGGTCTTCGAGGAGCTAAACAGACCAATGGCGAGTATGTTCGTCAAAACCGCGGTTACTGTGGTTCTTGACGGTGGTGCTGTGGTACGAAATGTCTGTATAGTGGACGAATACCGAAGCCAAGTCGCCTGGACCCACAAGGCTGTGATGTGCGAGACCGAATCTCATAATGCTGCCATTCAGTCGGCTGTCCATACTATGAGCTCTAACGTTGACTGTTTCTCATTCACCTGTGATTATCACTTTTCGCGGTGCTATTTCTACCGCTTTCTCCAATGCGATTCTTCGGCCGGAACTGCTCTCCTAAAAAGTTAATGATTCCACTGTTCTAGGTTCCATGGAAAACCAAGGCACATTTAGGCTGGGAATCTCACATTGATTTTTGCCACCTTCTGACGGTTGTCTCACCATGAAGGACATTCCTGCTCACCTATACGTGAACCCTGAGTGTGATAATCTGAACAGTTTTTGTTTTTAGGAGACTCCGTATTCTTTTCCTTTCTCTTTGTTGGTTTGCGTCATAAGTAATTTTGTAATGACTGGGTTATTAACGTTTACTACTGCGGTAGAACGACTTGTCAATTGCTTGGCTTTGTTATGCATGCAGCACCCTACATTTAGCAGATAGCTCGCTTTGAATTTCGCTGTTTTTTTAATTTTTGTTGTTTAATCCTTGGTATCATTGATCGCCTTTTCCTTGAATGAAGCTGTGTAAACTGCTGTTTGAAATAACCGATATTTATCCGTTGATTCATGTGATCTGGACGTGTTAAGAGTGCAACTTGATGTATAAATGTGTGTGCGCTTCTCCTTCTCCGGACTTTCACTGTTACTTTGGCATAGTGGGCAAGGCTGCTGCAGACTTTGCTGATCTGCACTTTGGTCCTTTCAGTTTCATCCGTGTTGGGTAGGTCGAAGATAGGCAACCAAACAAAATGTAGGTAGGTTGCTAGGTTGGTATGTCACATCACTAACAGCGGAGTAGTCTTTAATCGAAGATCATGCAGCAGAACTAAATCCATAGTTGAGACACATCCATATTCCGCATGCGGAAGAGAAGGGTTGGAAAAGTGAGCCCAAAACAAGGAGTACTTCGGTCGTTAAACCGTTCACCCTGTACGTTAGTGCACCATCTGTTTCGGTCAAAGAACACGTTTAATGTTTCAGAGGCTTCAAGCGGCTCACAGCGCATCTAATGCGTGCAACAGCTTTTTTGAAGGTGACGCTCCTGGCTGGGTTAGCTTCACATTTTCGAGCGGGTTAGACTTTTGTGTCAATATTTTTAGGTAGCGTTCTCTAAGAATACCCTGTATGGTATTGCCTTGTTACTCAGAGTGCTGAGTCAAAGCTTCCTGGTATCAACAACTCCGCGAGGAATTGAAGATTCACACTCACGCTGTTCGTCCTCTGTGACGTTTTCCGGTACTAACTTCAGCCACTCTATGATAATTCATTCGAAGCGATTATAGCAACAGCTAAATCTTTCACAAGCGCATCTTCCCGAGAGTACGACATTGTAGATATTATCTCATGTTTTTCTAAGTCGACGCATATCAGGAACTTCTTTCCAAATCCAACACTTATGCATTCACACAAATAATCTCAGGAGAACTTAGTGCGTCAACTGTCCACACATTGCCCATCAAATTTGACCAGAACAATAAAAGATCGGAGTATCATCGTCTGTCAACCGGAAGAGCGGATACTTCATTATCACTGCCGTCTTGCCATCACCCACCTTTCAGTCCGACTATGCGTCTTGAAATGAAAATTGCTTTGCCAGCTAGTTTTCTTTGAAGGCTTTTTCACAAAACATCTTTGTTTATTGGATGTTTTCCGAACATTTATCTCTCGCGAGTTCTCCAGAGAAAGAGAGCAGTTTACGTTATTTTTTCTATGCTACCAGCCAAAAATATTTTAATTCTGCGCAAGGATGAATTTGCCCCACTTCAGTAAGTTATTAAAGTTGAACAAAAATAGACTTGCAACAACATAAAAAATTTGTACAATTGCTTGAAGACGATACATAGAATTTTTATATAACTTTTGACTCCGTCATACTCCGGAAATCTTCGAAACTCTAATCTCATCTTGGACACTGGTCATTTCGGATATTGTAGCGCTCATCTTGAACATCCGTGAAAAAATCTGGTGGGTCCAATACCTGATTGTTGCAGGTTGTTTGATTTGTCCGGTCTTGTTATCACTGGTAGCCTAATGAGATATGTCTACGTTTAATAATGCTATCGAGCAACTCATAGTTGACCGCTACATGGTTCAGCCTTGAGGTTACTCAGAATACTTCCGACTACGTTAATAACAGTTGCTCTTCGGAAACTGGCAGTCATTTTTCACTTCCAGGTGGTCTTACGGATGGCTACCAGTTAAAGATTTGACCCACTGGTATCACATGTTACGTGATGTTATTCGCGAATGACAATATCCTATTTGCGCACAGTGAGATTACCTCCACAGAATCTCGAATGGTTGGGACATCAACAAAAGTAAATTGCTTCATTTTTCAGCCTTCTCCAGGACAGAATGCTACACCTATACGTGGAATTCGCATCATTGGGGATGTTGTTGATAACTGTGTAGAGGTCAGCTACATGGGTAATAACCTGTCGATCGAATTCGTGAGACGAAGGTTTGTGCCACTTCTGGACGTCACGAAAAATGCATATGATCATCTCCAATCTCAAAATTTGAAGCCGCATTTCTGCCGAGCAATCATGTTATCTTCACTGTTGTATTGTAATAAACTCTAAATACATCCGTTATGTCTCGGACCTATCATTGGCATTCGATGGTCAAATATGACTTTAAAAGACAAGGCACTTCGCAGTGGAGACACGGTGGGGAATAAATCAAAGATGAAGCGCAGTCAACTTCATTGGTCGGGACACGCCTGTAGACTGGTTATTCCGAAGCGATTGCTCTATGGGCAGTTAAGAACAATTAAGTGAAGTTCCTGTGATCATCAACTGCGATATCTACGCGGTAGCTGTGTAAGTCGTTCGTGCGTCAATACCGATCCTACATGGTTGAGGGACAGTCATGAAACTCCTAGAAGAGTAAGATCCGCAGCAGCGTGCGGAAACTTAATGAGCCACAATTGCTTGTCTGTGCCGTATGCAAACGAAGTACAGGTACAGAAGGTTGTTGTGACGTGCCCACGTTGATTGGCCATCGTTGATTAGTAGATCATGGACGTGTTCACGGCATACTGTCAACAAAAATTATGACCGAAACAGGTGCAAGTGAGTTAAGTCGATTACATATTTTTCGTTTTTCTGGACTACATGTGTACATCTCTTGAAAAGGCATCTATTGTCCTTTCCAGTAGCCTGAATTATGGTGGCCTTATATCTTTGTTTAAGATCTGTTGTTGCTATGTCTGTTCAGTCCGAAATTAAACGTTTTGCTCCTTCTCATAGTCTTATGAGGAGCATCAACACATGTTGCTGAAATGAAGTTCTTCTCACTTTTAATTTTCCGTATTCTTCTTGTCAGTTTTCAGGTTCTTTCCTGCTAGTTCACACTAGATACGGAGTGCGTGAGTAGACCCGCGAATGATACAGTGTAAGCCACTTGTGACGATGGTTGTGCGTAGGTCTACAGTGGTTTAGCTGTCTGTGAAGCGCATATCACCATCCGTATTCATCGTCGCTTGTAGCTTAGTGATACTGCCAGCTGGTGAGTTAAAATGAAAATCGCCAATGGTAAGTAGTGAACGGTAGGCCGTGCTCACCTTCTGGAGTAAGGTTATGTGACCTCTACAGCTTTTGGTTGAAGACCTTGGAATTCGGAATAACAAATCGCACTTATTTTTGTAAATATGTTTATCTTACTGAGTTGTCTGTGAAATACTCAGGGTGGATTGGGCGGGTCGGCTTTTGAAGCTAAGCATATGTCAAATGGTTGTGGTCTTACTTCCAAATGCAATAAGTTACTTATATTCAGGAAACTTACACAGTGGTGGTGATTACTACAATTCGAACAGTCCCGTCTGTGGGTTAAAACTCGTTTCATCCAGTTTCTTCATCTTTATGCAAGATGTGTTTTTTTAATTTTTTTTTGGGTTGATACCTAAGGAATGTTATCAATCACTACTACTTAGTCGTCTCTGGTGATGATGTGTCTAATTAAAGTGAGTCTATGATGAAACCACAGTTGTCTAACTGATGGGGGTAGTCCAGTCTGATCTATCACTTCTTGTTCACTTGAACCATACCGGTATCTACTCAAGAAGATACTGCATTTTAACTTGATGTAACAAACACGCAACAAGCTGCGTAAACAATCACATCTGCGTGTCACGCACCTCAGCGCAGAAGTCACGTCACAAAAGTCGTAAAGTGATTAAACAAGTTTACAAGGACGGTATGTGGATGGTAGAGAGTGTGGAACCAAAACTGATACAAGCTAGAAGAATTCAGCGATGGAAGTCTAGAGTTTAGGACGAGCAAAACGACTAGGTTCTGGATAAACCCCCATAGACAAGGAGCTTAGGTGGATCAAACCCAGAGGGGCATGTGATAGGTCGTCAAGGTTAGAAAGAGGTAATGGAACAGGCAACATGATGTGAATAATTCTGACTGGTTAGTTGTGTTAAGGATTCAGTGAATAAAATGCCGTGTACTTGGTATTGATAATTTGTACCACACAGACTTTTATTGAGTTTGTCCGAAAACCACGATTACAGTGACAAGAGCTTTTGGCTTACACGAACTACACAGTAGCAGAGACTGAACTTCTCGAAAATGTGTGCATCGTGCGTAGATTTTAGTTTTGCAATTTTTTTAATATGCCAACAAAGTCCTCATTTTCAATTTTAGTAATAGATTTCACTACTCCTTCAATGATTCCACGTCGTATATACTAATTTTCGTTGTCCACCTTACCCGACTATAGGAGGCCTTTGCGAAGCGGTCTGCAAAAGAATAAAATACCATACACGAGAAAGGAAATGGAATTTAAGTCTGAGTGAAAGTTTGAATAGTATTCTACTATCCTACAGTTTTTGTATCACAAATGTCAGCATGTCGCTCACATTTACCACAATGACACTTATACTTGCCTAAATGCAACTGCCCTCAATAGATCACGTGCCCAGTTGTTTGACATGTTTTCGGGTGCAAACATATTATAAGCAAAACTAACTGTTATTGCGTAACCCGGTCAAACACGGTTGAAACGGATGGCCACAGTGCTTTTCAGTCTACTAAGGTGTAGTGGATACGGTCATCGGAGCTATTAGCAAATATCTCACCAGTCACCTTCGACTCCCAGACGCCAGTTTTTTTATATAATTAAACTCGGGTGATCAAGAGTCTGAAAAACCCCGACTTCGCCGGATAATATAATACTCCGGCTACTCTCTACCTAAATGACCCAGATAGCAGTAAAAATCAGTTCTCTTCGTGTCACCATTTTGACAATTGTTAGACAAAAGTACTGGGGCATTTCATAGAGGCTAAATTGTACTGTTCTGGGGCTCAAATGACGATTGTCCTAACATAGAGTAATGTGGCTTGAGCCCAACTATCCTCGATTTGTCATGAACATACCGAACAAAAAAAGTGGATTATGCACACAGCAATACACTCATTCTTAAAACTGGCTTTTCAAAGTAAATTTATATCGGTCATAAATGTGATCGGGTGTTCGTTATTAACTTTTCCGAAACAAACATTTCCGACTCATTCGTGACAATCATGTGTTCAGCAATTAACAGCTTTTGCGTTCAGAAAGTGCGTACTGTGTGTTACTAAAGAAGAAAACATTTTAGGAAAGGCCGATCGGTTTGACAATTTCATCGCGATGTAGAACTTAGTAGCGATTTGTCATTTTGGTTGAATCAGTATTCAACTTGAAGCTCGTTTCAAGTCTGAAAAAGAGCCCCACATTATTCAACCGATCGGTTTTTCTGTTTAGTGTGCTTACGTGTTTATACGCATTTTGACCCACACTTACTTCAGGAGACGTGTTGATCATCAGTGGTTGTGCACCATCCTCTGCTTGATGGCGAACACGGTCTAGAAAGTAAACCAAATGTTCGCCATCTTCCGTTTGCATTGGCATCGATATATTGACCCACAGATCCTCGATAGGTGATGGTCCGTTGTTTGAGATCAGATAGATGTGTTTAATCTCCGGTCCCAACGTTTCTGGGTGCACGCGTTGCATCTCGTACAGTTGAACGGTGAAATTACGTGAATCGATTGTGGTTCGATCGAGAGATGATGAAGATAACTATATGGATTTTTTATAAAAAAAGAAGTCAAACAGTTTTTACTTTTTATAATCTCGACAGCGATGGTCAGCTTCATCAACGACGTAAGTTGGGAACGCTCAATGGAAAACTCACCTAATTGTTGAGGAATTAAAAACCTCAGTCTGATATCACCGTCTTCTAATAAATAACTACTGGAAAATTGCACCAACAGCAATTACGTGATAGAAAAAACGGATGAATAATAATAGTTTATTGTGTGACATTTTTAAAAGAGCTATCTTCAAGCACAGCCTTGTAGCCATCGACTGGGTTTCGTAAATCAAACAAATGTATGATTAGTAACTAGACCACATTTAATAGGTGGAAGTGAGATGAATTACAGACACTGGGTGGAACAGTCGTGATCATTGGAGTGAGTCCGTTCGTGTACGACCTTTCAAAATCATCACCGTCTCCATAGACAACAACACACCAGTAGTGCACACTGATGCTCAACTGCCAAACAATCATGGAAAAAAGAAAATCCTTCACGGAATAAAAACGAAGGGGAGTGGAAAGAACTACTAAAAATTGATATGTCTGTATTCAAACATTGAGCACAAAGGTGCTGACAACTTGCATGTAAAAACCTGCGCTATCAATGAAAATAAGGTGTCGTCGATAAGACAGCTTCTTTATGGCTTCTACTGCTACGCATCATTGAGTGCACTCACATCACAGACAACTCGGTCAAACAACGATGAGATTCACGTCACTGAGCTCGATTAGCCACCATCTCACCTGACGCCTCTAGCCACAGACTCTGCGGGTCACGAGATCCCCAGCCCGAGATAATTATCCAGCATAAAATGGCCAACCCAACGGTAAACTACTTCATCCCTCCATGTCACGTCATCATATGTCCACCCCGAATATTTTCTGTCGGTCGCTGCATCAGCAAAGCGTGCTCGGCTAGACAGGCGACTAGTTGGCATCCGTAGTGCACGACTTAACTCTTTTGACAATCAGTACCAAATACACGCCTCCTAATCTCCTCGTTGTTTACTCGTTGGTGCCAACGAATGCGAGCAACCAAATGCAGACAGATATCTGAAGACGATTGACGTCTTCTATCCTGAGCGGTCGTGTAACTCAGCCGTGAAATAATATAGCCCTTACTGTCGCTTTATGCATGCGACCTTTACGCTTCAGATAGATTTCTCTCTGTCACCCGAAGTATCCCAGATTGGCAAATAAAGTCCTTAGAAACACGCACATTCTTCGTCATTTCCTACATCTCCGCCGTCGCTGATGCAGCTTCCCAAGTGGAAGAAATCGATAAGCAACCCTCGTGACTTCAGTACGACCCTTCAAAAGCAATTAAATGAATTTTAGCCCATAAGGCACTGACCTGCGATCAGCGCAGATACAGACAAAGTGGGAAAATAACCAACCACAAAAGCTATTGATTTGATTGTTGAACTGCAATAAAACTCTGAAATGCTGTCTCCCGTCCAGAGGATTTCACACCCTCTCATATAACAGGGAGCCTTGACTCAAAGATAAAGTGCTTGATTTGAAAAACACAGTGAGTTCTTTAGGATACCAGTTGAATAGTTGGCCCCACATGCATGAGAAGTTCACTCGACAGGTCCCTGATCAGATCAGGGGAGACGCTCAGATTGTAACTATAGCACTACACACAGCTATATCCAGGGGTGCTCATTTAAGGAAAGTACTCAACACGATCGTAACTGAACTGTACGTCCTTCGTTGAGGAAAGTACAGAAAATCGTGTACGCTCTATATTTATTGATCTAAGTGTGGTGAAAGGCGTACACATGCAAGTGAGTAAGAATATTTTGATTAGAAAATTGTGTAACTCAATGATATTTTGCAATTTCCTGTTTTCAGGTCTGTCGGCTTGAGTTGAGGTCCGTCAATTTAGAGATCTATACGAGAAACAACCGGTGAGAGAACGTACGGAACTATCAGCAGGTACACATGGATCTCACCAATATCTTACAAAAGTACTCGTTTTCCCGTAACAGGTTCTCGTGGGAATAGTTCTGACCATCATTATTCATATAAACTTTCGTGATAATGAAGCGTCCTCGAAGCATTCATTTAGTGATGTGCGTTAGGTGGAAAAACAGAGGATAGGCATTCGCATGGTGCTTGACCTCTGGCTAGTAGATCACTCGAAATTCGAAAAATCAGCATTTCATGAATTGAACTTTTGTGTTACCCAGTTTACGAATAACGTTCATGGCCATTTCTTTCAACGGGCTTTCGAAAAATGGCAAATATTTAGAGCGGCGTACCTGCAAAAATCTTCTGTACGGTTTTTGTTGACATCCCAACACTCATCCTCTTTGGCGGATAAATTTATGGCCAGTATGTGTTCAATTTTCATACTGTTTGTCAGTATCCATGCTGTTTTTCAGCTGATCCTAACTAGAAGCTTGCCGCCTACAAGACTGTCAATTACGCACCGGTGATTTTAACTATTGCCAGTTCAATAATCATGTTCAGATTTCCAGAAAAAGAAGTTCATCGGTCATCTCTTATCCGATTTACGACCTTCTATCTGCCTTATTCGCGGAACACACTCACAGTACCCAGCCGTTATTCCGTACAACGCCTGAGCCTCAACGTCAAAATGCATTCAGAAGCGGATTCAAATATAACGGACACAACAAAAAAACTGAACTAAAACTATCACAAAGATCGCAAAGAAGAGCGTGTGCCCATTCATTCATAGTTAATCAGTGCTACCTGTATTTTTACGACGTATACAAGCATGTTGATTGAAAAGGTCATTGTGTGTGCATGTGTTTTTTTCATTATGGAAACCTGGGTCAGTGGCTAATGCATTTGTCAACCGTAGGTGGAAGCTGTTGAGCGAGCTTGTTACTTTGAGGGTGGTCGTTTCGGGAACAAGTCATCAAAGACCGACAGCTTCATGGAGGAACGCAGGAGGTAGGGCAGTATTAGTTCTTCATGTAAGTCCTTTTCAGCAACTGTTGTGTTGATGGCGGTACCAACGCTAGGGTTTGTAAGTACATGGCAGATATGTCTACTTGGGTGCGGAACGATGATAATTAACTAAACGTTACAAAATGCCTGTGAACGACGTTGGTATCCGTCGCGTTGCTTATAGTGAGTGACAAAATTGACAGTAATTTTGATCTACCTGTTCACGTCAGCATTGGCAGTAGCCCTTCAAGTTCATGTATACAGGTATTTTTCGTTGCTCAATCCCCAATATTTTGAGTCAGCGTACCAGGTGAAAAATGGAATCATAGGGAATGCCGAAATTGATGAGTACTGATAGATACACACTCTGGATTTTAGTCAGATGAGCTTTGTGTTCTACACAAAACTCGTCAAAAAGAGGTTGAGAAATTTATTAATGTCACCGAATTAGCTATTGGATTGTAGTGTACCGGCGGATCCACGACATCTAATGTTCAGCACACAGCACATCCTAGTTCTTCTAGGTTGTCTGCTAAGACAACCAGCCAACCCTGCCCACTCAGTCAGATGTAGGACAGCCAATGATGACAAGTATATGACCGCTATGAGGGGCTTTGCCACCACAGTAAAGGTTTGTGCAGCCGAATCCAATATGGATGAGAGAAATCTTGGGAAGCCTAATATTACTCTGACATTGTGACCCATATATGAGAAAGAGTAACTGTGCACTGAATCGTTTGCATCAATGGAGGGAATTGAAAATCCAGCACGGATGCAGACCGCTCCCCACTTTGAAAATTTCACGTTTCTAAAGGTTCCCGGTTCTACATGGGGACGACAGACGTGTGGCCAGATAGTTCGTTTGTTCATGTGAGGGTCTCATCTTGAAAGAGCTAATGCATGTGAAGCGCCTTTTTCTTAAAACCACAAGTAACTTAGCCCAGCCTAGCAGAGTCTTAGGGGACTGGACTGATGACGTTTGTTTAGCATTGGTTAAGCCATCATCGGAACTGTAAATGAAAGATAGTCATTACTGGGGCTCCAGCAGTGTGCGATCCACTATGAGCGGATGCTACATGCTCCAAGATTGGACTTTGATTTGAAAATCGAGTTATGTATGTGTGTACTACGTGATGAAATGTGTCCCTCTCCGTTGAACGCAATCAAGCCGAAAAATATTTCTGAAGTAACTTGTAGCTTTGGAGAAAACGATCTCTAGCATTCACTTTCCTGTTAGCGGTCATAAAAACCCTCCTTCTTTACTCCATATTTCACAAAATGTTCCCCATAACAAAACTGAATCATGTTATCTCAAGCACAGATGAGTACGTGTTCAAACTGGAACAGACCGGTGACGATTTCTGTGCTACCCACCAGATCGAAACATATTTAGTCAAATTGAAATCTAGTGATCCAGGTGGCCGTCAAAAATTCAATCTCTTGATGTCGAAAAAGTTTTGCTTTCAAGCAAATAAATGGCGATTTCTCATGTCCACGTAAATTGCAACCATTGGAGTTGTTAACCATCTGAGGCAGATGCTCTGCAATACATCCTTAGAAGCCTCATCTATTCTCTGTTTCTGGTTTTTCTCTTGTAATCGATAATGTACACATATACGTACAAGCTGTATAGATATCTCCAGCGTTGCCTTGACCGATTTTTAAAGCCGAGTGAGATGTTGGCCTGTTAACATTAATTGGCCACATGGGTATAAGAACCGTGTGTGAGATTCGCTGCGGCATAGATCGATGTCTACTTCGGCTTGGATTGAACTCATTAACACTAGGGCAGAGCGAAAGCTCTGGGATACGAGGCTTACACAGATGGGTCTGTCGCCCTGTCTAATGGAGGGATTAGACAAAGTTATGAGGTTTCGAAGTTCGAAAGTTCAACGTGGAAATAAGCTCACCGTCCATAGGTGGAAAACGGATCGTGGTCGATCGAACACTTTTGATACCATTTGCGGTTTGAACACATTGCAAGTTAGAGACACTAAGAGCGCAAAACGAACTAGTTAACCACTTCTGCGAGACGTTGTGGCAAAAGCAAAGGCCATTTCTGTGAGGTCAATTCGCAACGAAAATTTCGCCTGCATTTCAATAAAACAATGCAAGAGAAAAGAATAGTGCTGAAGGAAAACGATTAGGGCAGCTTTCTAGGGCTGACTTCCGGTCAGTTTGTGAGAGATCATTTCTCTTTCACATACGTGTGTGTGTGTGTGTACATGCAGGCATACATCTCGATTCCAACGGTTTGCTTCTTTCCGTTTTTGCAGTTCTAATGGATTGACTGTGTTGAATTCAATAACATAGGCACCGGGAAGGTGACATTTTTAATTTTAAAGCAGTTCATACCGACAATTTCCAAACTAAAACAGAGCCACTAATTGGTAAAAGTCTGTGCTTTGTTCAGCTACCGATTAGGTTTCTCATTTATATGCGAGCAGTTCATCTCCGAAAACTGATACCCTTAGTGTCTGGTGGCTTGTGACCAATGGTCGACATCTACCGTCACATATGTCTCAACCAATTCTAGGTCACGTTTTAGTATAAAATATCCCAACAGCTGTCTGTTGGATGTTTCGTACTAATACAACTCACAGCTGGTGTTAGCTCAGTTGACTGCAAATAAAAAACTGGTTCCCAAACTGCCCAGAACAGTTAACATCAAGAAATTTTAATACATAAAATAGCTTGATTCATGCTGCCTACATATATTTCTTACGCACTATGGAAATCACAGGCTGTGTTGTGATCCACAACTGCATTCGATTTAAGCACATAAATAAATTTTAATGCTCACTTCTATTTTAGCTGTAAGTTGAAGGTTGTACGTGATGCTGGCCACGTTATCTCGCAAATCTTCGTCTTCGTTCCCGCTGATCACCTCTGCAGTGATGACGACCGAATCACGATGGACGGATTTCTGGCCAGATTGAGGCTGCAATCCCAGCGGTTCGCGTTCGAAGCGCCTGAGTACCTCGGAATGCGCAACACTGTCTGGTGTGTCAGTTACTTGGGGTTTGGAGAAGTTCTCCGACCCGGTAGATTCGGGTTGATCATGCATAGGTACATCGAGCTCACGGAAAGCACCGGCCGTATTCAGACGAAAAACAAACGGCCTTAGGTTGCTACCTGTGTGACCCAAAGGATCACCCAGGTCACATAAAATTTGTGTGGCCTGTTGGTTGAGAACAATTAAAGAAAAAACTGATAAATACGTTCGGAAACCAAAACAACAGCCGACATTCTGAAACAGTAGGCTGCACAACAAGCTCGAGATTGAATGTCTTTGAAATAAATTCCCCCATAAAGATTGATCTTTGCTTCTGGTAAGAATTTCGATTCAGTTTTCTTACGGTGAAACAGGTGGTTCGTGAAGGCAAATTTTGTACGTGAAGCCTGGATAGCCGTGAACTGTTTAACATATGTCCCGAGCTAGCATTAAACGTCGGCAGCCAGCAGTGACTATATCGGTAAAGATTAGATGAAAAAAGAGGTTTACTCAAACTTAATGGTCGGCGGTAAAATTCCAGGGATGACTTAAAATCAAGGCATGCATCTATTTAACCACGTTGGTGAAAGTGTACTTGTCAAAGCTGTCATTATATAGTGCAAACCGTCGATGAAAATGTTAACCAGACGGTAAAGCATGCAATGATGAAAAAACAAGTTGTCTCTTTTCCAGAGTCGAGAAGTGTACACGATTCTACTCTGGTAACCAGCCTGAACAGCTGAATCTCACCAAACGTTACTTCATAATGTTCACTGTCAGCTGTATGCAGTACAGTTGATATCGGCTCAGTGTGATTTGTCGAGTGGGGACGGTGGACAAAAATTGTAGCCTGCAACCTTTATCCTGTTGTGACTCAACGTTCATACTTATTTGGATACAGGTGATAAGAACATCTTTTGACATGGAAGAATCAGCTGAGATAACTCCGGCGACCTAACACTGATAGCTACAATCGTATGAGCTCAAAGACTCCTGCAAATGAGTCCTGTTGGACGGAAATGAACAAAGGGGATTTACTGGCAATTTCTCAAATAACCCAGAGCAATATACTGAATGCTTTGAACCATTTTTTAGTTGTGTGCACTTGCAAAATCAGTGTTGAAAGGGCAGCAAACTTACACGGAAATAGTTAAACCACGGAAAGTCCTGAATTGCCCCGGTTTTTGGTGAGGAATTGTCCATACCTCTTGTTTTATGATAGTGTCCATCTGGTTGGACCTACTGTTATCGACGTCTATTTTTAGGAGAAACACTGCATTCCCGGAGTAGTTATCGAATGGAAGAAAGTGGCAAACTTCAATCGGACCCGAAGCATAACGGAGTGTTGTTTGCAGACTCAGTGAGGGTCGCGGAGTGACATTAACCATCACTACCCTTATCTAAAAACTAGGTGTTTTTGACTAATAAATGGTAGAATGGCCGTAATAAAAATCTTCTCGTTAAACACGGCAAGAAAGAATCGGCTGTTGACAAATGGTACAGAATTTTGGTTTTAGCGATTGAAAAACCGTCAGTGTGTGTCTACATTCATTTAAATTTTTGGCTTGCTCGTTTTATCAGAAGCATTTGATTAGAGTGTCAGTCATGTTAGTGTAGATCAATAGTGTATATTCTTACGACAGTGGAAATGTCAACCGTAGCACTTGCAGCTGTAGGGTTAGCTTGTTGATCATATCATACATGATCACTATACTTTGCAGTTGAGCACGTAAGGCGGACTCAGAAAACCAATGTGAACTACTAATAGCAACTGGATAGCTGCATTAATAAACCGAAGTAAAGCTCGTAGTGAGATTTGTTACTTTTCGCCGCCAAATACATCGTTTTCAGATGCGATCGCCAGCTAGTATACGCTTCTGAGAAACGTTGATATTTGGTGAACAGACATCCAATAAGACGTACAAATGTACATATCTCCGTCGTCCTGTATGAAATGTTCTTTTGACCAGACGGTGGCCCCAGTTTGATATGTATTATTGATATATAAGTTGGATCCTCTTGCCCATATATATACATGAATCAACGATCTGAACCTCAATTACCAAAATTTCACTTGAACTGATTCACTGACACGGAAACTGTTACCAATTGAAAAAGCGACAGCTAACAAGCTTTAACAAACCTTTCACTAATCACACTTTAAATTGCACACATTTGTACTGAGAAGAGGTTAAGCAACAAACCGTTCTCATCGAGTATATTTTTAACTGTCGCAACCTCTGTCTGGGTCCGTAAAGCGGTTTACTTCCCTTAGTAATACAGGACCAAATTTACTGCTAGACATTCGGCTGCGTACGAAATTAAAAAATATATTTCTTATGATGTAGCACTTCAATACTGTACGACAATAGAACTTACTTGAATAGTCGGAAGTTGTCTGAACTGACAAGACAGATCATCGGGCAAAGTAAAACTGAAAGGATGAGGGATAGTCATTCGTAACTGCGCAGCGTAGGCATTCTCACCTAGATTTCCAATGCCTACTGTGAGGTTGCGTTGTGTGATACGTTCGCGGAAGTACACTACCAGGTTGTCAGTCGGTCCATCAGATATGTCCATCATACGCACACGCAGGTCAGCTCGACAAATGTTGTCTGGTCCACACGCAGGGTTGGCGAACTGAAGTGGTCGGCTGAGAAAGTGTCGTTTCCCAAGAAACGGATGCAACGTCCACGAGGCGACGGGCTTCGATCCGACCAAATTTGGCATTGTGTCTGACACTGGTAGTAAACTGGCGTTGATAAGTATGGGCTTCCATATGAACGATCTAACACGAGCGGACTGTGGTTCTAGTGCCAAAGATAGCAAAGTCAGCCGATTAGTGTCTCCGAGTTCATCCGTAGTGACGTTAACCGGTACTACTGTATGCATAATTCCGTTGACCGGCAAACCCGGGTTAGAAATATTGGTCAATTCTCGTCCACTTAAACGCTTAAACACTAAATTCTCCATGGACGCATCCAAATCAATTATCACATGGAGTTTAAAACTCTGCGTGTGTTGGGGTTGCCTTTGGTATTGTTGTTGAAGCAGAGCTCGCTTCCCATGAACAGCGACACTTAGTCGCACGTGAAACCGGCACTCAGAACCACAAGGTATTTCGTCTGGACCGGACCATGGAAGTGTTCTTGTCATCGGCAAGTCCCACTCAGGACTATCAAACCATAGGGTGTTACGAGCTCGCATTAGGACAATCTGGATGACACAAAGCGGGGCAGAAACGGAAATAGTTATTAATCGGATTTACTAAAAATTGAAAACGATCTATGCGATTCAGATTTAACCAAAGGGTATGGGCTCGGTTCCAAGTTTCACGGTGTCTATCAATCTGCAAACGTTCCCGAACGTCATGCGACAAACCTCGAACAAATACAGGGAGCCAACGCAAATACGGAACTGTGTCCAAATATCAGTCAATGAAATAGGTCACAAACAAGCGTCTGGAAGATTCCGCATAGGAATTCTTTTTCCAGTGATCACAACAAAGTTGCTGTCAGCGAAAACCTTGAATTCTTGCTAAATTTTTCTCTCTCTCGAGATGTGGTATAACATGGAAGCCATAGCAATGGTTTTATCAGACACTGTCATTATATCGTCTCATATTTGATACACATAGCCTATGAATTTTGAGGATCAGCTAAAGCCCGAAGCAGTCACGTAAAAATCGTTGTTGATTGCAAACACAAGGTCTGCCAGTTAATGTCTTAGAACACACTTTAATGAATACCCGAATTACCTATTCCATGAGTGTTGATTATCTGTTTACAAATGTTCCTCTTAGTAAGACGGTTGATTTTTTATGTGACTTTATCTTGAGTCAGAACTGTGATATGTGTTCCAATAAAACATCTCAAAGATTTGATTTTGTTGTGCACAGAAGACATTCGTTTTGGTTTTCAGGGACTTGCTTACAAACAGATAGACGGTGTTGCTATGAATTGTCCGTTAGGCCCGACACTAGCAGACATCTTCCTAGGAACGACCGAGCGGCAAGTCCCGGTTCATATAGCCGAATCGTTATTGTACAAACGGGGAGTTGATTATATTTTAATTTTTACTGGTGTCGCTCATTTTGATTGGTTTTTCAGTTTCCTTACTAGTATTCACCCCAACCTGTCTTTGTCTCACGAAGTTGAATCGAACAACATTCAACGTTTTTGGATGTACTCTACTAAACGGATCACACGTTGCAGCGCTCAGTTCATCGCAAAGCGAAACAGGGTGCACAATATCTTCAGCTTTACAGTTTTGCTCTTACTGCCTACAAACGGGGTTCGGTTAACATACGGTTTCATAGAGCTAGGCGTATTTGTACTTCAGACACACTGTAAGCAGAACACGAGTTGCTAAGGCAAACGTGACTAGTAGATGGATATCCTGATAAATTCATCCAGGCACACAGTACGGTGAAGAAGAGCACTAAGTCCATATTCACGGCCCAAAAGAAAGAACTTTTTTTCTAATCTTGTCATTCAAATATGACTATCTAGCCAACGACGAAACAAAAATCAAGCCTGCTCTGACTCGAACGTATGCTGCCGCGCAGTTGCACTTAGTTCAAACGTGAAAGTATTTTGCCAAACTTTTCTGTCTCCCATGTTGTGTGCCAGCTCACTTGCAGTTGCAGTGAAGTTTACTTAGTCAGACCAGATCGACGACTACCACAGCGAGTCACCGAACACATCCCGTAGTGCCTGAAACAACTGATGACGCACCAGCCTCAACCTGATGCTTTGACGACTGGCAATTCAACGTCATCGATAGCTAAACACCTCAAAGCAACAGGTTACCAAGTTAACCCATTAAACTCATTCAAGGTATTGTTGCGCTATCGAAACCCAAAATTATTGGCCTTCTGAGAAGCGATGCTCATCTGAACTTACCAGTCGACGTTATGTGCACAAAAGTGGATGAGGTAACCTATCGGGTTTTCATGGTCGTGATTACATGATACTTGATGTGGCTGTGGGCGTGTCTAGTCCTGGTTTATCCTTAGCTGCATGGTATGTAAAACTGGTATGCTTTACGTTTGCGACTGATGAGAGTGAACGTAAAGTTAACATATCACGATATATGTCCTCCATCTGTTTTGATGAAGTCGTTGAAGTGGACTCAGCTTTCCAAACAAAAGTATGTCAAAATTTCTACCTGGTGCATCAATAACTGCAAGGATGAAACAATTATCGAGGTATGACATGACGACTCTAGTTGATGTGTTTGTAGCTGACGACTTGTTCATTGTGTAAGATTGTAACATTGAAAATATTTGATAAGACACTTTTCTGACCGTGCTGCTGCTCTGACTGTGCATTCAAGACAGACTTGTCTGGCAAAATCCTCAAACCATTTTCGTTTGTTTGTAGCCTCGAAGCGGTATTAGAACTCTACAGAGAAGTATACGGTCGATGGTGCAAATTTAATTGGAACACTCTGTTAACTACCGTGAAATCCATTTAGCTACATTAACTCTGGATCAAGTCTGTGGCGGGCTGACATATAAAAGCGTGCTGCATAACCAGAAAAAGTTGGTGCATATTACTGTGCTCGAGCTCACTTGGTCACTGTCAAAGTCCCCAATAACCAGATCTGGAGCACGATTACCATCTAGATCTGTTCCAGCCGATAAACTCCATCCAAAGCTTTTGAACGGTCGAATTGTGGAACTTTCAGTGCCAAAGTCCCCACAATTTGTTATCGGACTTACTCTTGGTATATCTCCAGCCCACAGAATCTAAAATCGGATAAAGAAACATAGTGAAACAAATTAGTAGACCTTCGTTTCATTTCCGTGAAATAAATGATATGTGATGATTCAATGACATTTAACCTGAATGGAAGACGACAGAAGCGTTTTCGGGAGCGGTACAATCCTCTTGGACAACTGTCAATTTGCCTACCGGGAGTGAACTTAGTAAAAGACACAACACAACTGATAGGATACAGCGAAACACACCAGGTTACAAACCACATAGTCTGCTACGTTTTACGTTTTCAGATGAAAATGAACTTGAAATAGGATGCTAACGATAACCTATGTGTAAGCGGTCATTTTAAACAACTTGTACCTAACCGCTCCATCTATAAGGTACATTTTGTCATCAGCTCTTTGACGAGGTTCCTGGAAAACCGTATTTCCACAAACACATTATTACTAGTCAACCGTAACTGTTCAGCAACAGGGTGATACGTAAGGGGCGCACAGTACCATTCAGATAGGATGGATGAGCTTACCTAACGCTGCTCCAGGGCACGCATTGACAAAACTAGATCACTACCAAAATATGCTTACGTCATGAACATCTTACACTATCCCAATCGGCTGAATCACACAAAGCATCTGAAATTGGATTCACTTCCGATAGTAATGACATTCACTTTGGTGATACTACTGTGCAGACATTCATGTGAAACGTCAAATTACGCCTCCGTTAATCTCAACGTGATCATTAGTTGTGAGGTTTAAAAATAGTTCGTTACGTGAGACACGTTATACCCCAGAGTCAATGACGGGCTGTTGTGCTTATGACATGCTCACTGAGTGATCGTTTCAATGCTAGACTGTGGGAGCACGTGACACAGGTAGAAACGTTTAGAGAGCAGAATATTTTCATGTTTCTTACAATGAGTTGGTGAATATCACGATTACGATGGTGTAGGTTTTCAAGTAAATAATGAAACAGTTTCAAATTCCCGATCAACACATCCGTTTAGGATAAATTTCTGACGTTACCGAATAAACTGATGTGTTAAGAGGACTTCTGTTGAGTGGTTTTTTTACTGTAACAAAAACAAATTAGAAACATCATCATAATCGTATGGTGTTTGTTTCAACAAGAAAGCTAATAAAACATTCTGTTCAATATTGTGGTTAGCCAAAGTTACGTACCATATAGATTTTTCATTCAGAGGTGGCTCTTTCCTAATCGGTTCCACTTGAACTCATAGTATTTCGCGGGGTCGTAATAAGGCAATAGGTAACAATAGACCATGGGAGTTAATGAAAGCTGCAGAAGCTTGGGAAACAGGTTTGCCATTTTCTTTCTGAAATCTGTAGGTAGCGCGTCATCTAACTTCCCCCACAGAAATGGACCAATCCCAAAACCCCCACCTCAAACAGTATGTACTCTGTGTCACGACTACAAGTGACTGATATTGGTAGGCACCACATGTGATCCGGGTTTGATTTTTGTGCTTAACAGTGCAGAAGCTTGGTCTAGTATAACTACACGAATGTTGAAAACTGTACTGTTGTGTGCATGAAGCTATTATCGAGATGGCTATGCTAACAGCAAGAAATGAAAATAGTCTGTATCAACTGTTTGGTACTGGTTGATGATGACGAGTTTTTTGGATGGGTGACGTAGACAAGGGAAATGCTTAATAATCAATCATTGCTAAATGTCAGTCATCATCCATCCCATGAAGTCTCCATATCTATTAGTGACTAATCACCTATCGCTGCTTATCGCGTCCAATACTCCCGTCTTTTACTTACTAAAGTTTTTGAACTTGGTTCAACTTAAGTTACAGTTTCAAACCTTGGTAGCAATGTAAGTTGGCTAGACAAATAGTTTTTTTCGGTTTCTTTTGTCCGTTAATCAAATAAGCAAACAAACATCATGATTACCAGGCAAGTAAAAGAAAAACCTATTTGTCACATGACTGAATCGAACGGCTTTTAATTGAGGGACATTCGGGTGCTTGAACGGATATCTGGTGTTATCATTTGGGTAAAAGGGGACCACGACAACCGCATTACCCGAACAAGCGTCTTCTGACCACGCGTTAGTGGATTTCATAACCCAATTCTAACCGCTTCCGCAGTTGTCTGAATAAGGCGCTGAACTCTGATGAACTGACTAGAAGGCGGGCGGTAAATAGGCTTGAGTTTTTGCCCTGGTAAGAAGTTTACGAGTGAATAACCTGACGATAGATTGGCGACGATTATCTTAACCTGGCAACTGTAATCAATGGGAAGATAATAAACGTACGACACAAATCCATCAGTGTCTGCCAATCAGGTGATCATTCAGTCAGAGATGAGAGGTTAAAGGATTGTGATAAAAGCCACATTATTTTCAGTAGAAAACCTCACTCTTCATAATTGTAGCTAGTATCACAGAGAGCGAAGGCATAACGTAACAGACTGGTCAGTTGGGGGAAATGCCGGACGACTGAACTCTTCTGAAGGCTTTTCAATCCAATTTCCTGAGCTTGATATCACACAACAGTAATTATTCAGTCATCTTAGAACTCCGCGAATGTTAGAAGATCCCATGCAACAAAAATTCTGTCTTCAATTGAGGGCTCTGATTTGATAGCCACTGATAGCTTTGCCACTTCCCACGACTATCACCAACGTAACCAGAGAGAAATTCATTAGTTTATTTTTTGCATTGCACGCAAAACAACTCACTTCCCTTTTTTTCCTTCGCTGGCCTTGTAAGCACGCAACAGCAAGGCTGTGAATCATACCGGTGTAGGTCATGTTGCAAAATGTACATCTTCTCCAGTAACTTTACAAAATTGTTTGATTAGAAATGACAATACGCCAGAGAATGTTTATAACTGAATGTGGTGTGAAGTAATATCTAAGTCCAATGGTTTCAGTAATTCATGTCCAGAAAGCGGTTTCAGGCTAAACCGGATTCCACCAATACATAAAGCTTCAAGTAAGGACGATGCTTTGACAAGATAAGTGTGGCGTTAACCTGTGTTTGGACATTAGGAGAATTGGAAACATCCGACAACATACAGAAACCAAGAAAGAGAAACGACTCGTACCTTCGCTTTTTGTGATTACGTGTCGTTTCATACAAAAGCCTTTCTTGACACCGCCTACATCATTTTTAAATTGCGGTCATCCTAAACCAGTGTTAAACACCATTCACTATGACTTGAGTCATGTCTAAGAGATAACCCACTGTGTTTGTGTGTACATTTAGCCTACGTGGTAGGAAGCTAGAGTAGGCAGGCCACAGCCATAATTATTGAAGTTTGTTATTGCGGGTGGGTAGATTACAAACCAACCCAGGCTAATTTCAGTAACTTGAGGGTTTCCATACCACATACTGCACTGGGTATCCACTTTTGTTAGAGGTGTTAGCAATATTTCCTATCTGAAACATCTGGACAATGATATCTTCATAAACTTAACACAATCCACGTCCAATCTTTTTGATATTCTCTAGGCAGACAGTGTGATCGACGCCTGAAGTTAACCAGTTGTGATCCCCCAGATAAGTAGAATGTGATATACCAACTGATTTTTAAATCATTTTCCAATGTATCTCCTGTTTGGTTAGAATGGTATGCAACTCGCCAGCTAGCTGTTCAGTGGAAACTGGAGAAAAAATAAATCTTTATTCCGTGTAAAAGCTTTTTGAGGTATTCCGAGCGACGTTCTTCTCGTACTGTTGATAACTTTATAAATTATTCAAGGTTTTGCTCTACTGCACGGGCTTACAGCCGTTTCTGTCAGTGTTCTAACTAGCTGTAGGTTTGTAAACAGCACATATCTGAGTCGTCGCTAGGAAAGAGAAATATGTATTTTCTCACAAACTTTCTACAGGAAAATTCAGATGGAGCTTTGAATGATGCCCATTAATACATCAGCAGGAAGAACTGAAATCACCGTATAACGTAATTCGATGAGCTTGAACATCATGAGATGTGCTCAATAAAATCTTGAATATCTAATTTTTAATAAGTGATCGTTGTTTCACGATGAAACGCCTGAACTCGAACGGACTACGGTTCTTCCTCAGTTTCACTATCAATTCCTCTTCATGAATCAGAATAACTGAGAATAACTAAGAACAAGTATACCAGTACTGCTGTCTGAACAAAAATATTACACCTATTAAGGACTTTATATCCAGAATTCCCGTTCTTATATTTTTGTTAGTGTGAAAGAAATGGGAAAACCTAATGATAAAAAGTGTACTTTATGTTACAGTCTTAAACGGTAAGTAAAATGGCATAAAAGCAGTTGTTCAAGTCGTGATATACATACGAATTTGTTTTACCAACAAACCATTTCCACCCACAAACCACTTCATCACTTTTAAAGCAACCATAGTAGGTAAGTGCCTGAAAACCAACTCGGTAACATAGAATACGCAAATCTTATCGAACAGATCTCATAGTGATTGCGAATAAACATGGATTTTCGATCCTAGTGTCCATCTTAATGGTCACTTCACTTCAGTATGTTCGTCAAAAATGTTGCAAGTTTGCAAAATATTAACTTTACTTTTCTGAAGTCGGTCTAATTGGGAGGACTTCTTTGTGGACTTTGGGCGTTCCATAGAATGCATGCATACAGGTGTGGTTGATTTTGGAAATATAAGTTATCACGGCATGGACTATTGCCTACTATTTTTAAAGCGTCTTTTTCTGCTACGTCTATGGTCAGTCTAACAGATTTTTTCATGGTTTACTCCTAAGACAACATTGTAAGATAATCGTTTCATCTGAATGTTAGGCACCGGTACTAGTACCAGTAAACCTGTTGGCCATGCGCTATGCGTTATCAGTTTAACACTAGTTGACACACTCGCCAAACATTCGGTGAGTACATCGTAACGAACAGTTCAAAACAAGCTCTGTAAGGCTGGAAATTTGCCGATGGAGAGTAGACCGACAGACGTTTTCACAACGTCTTCAATGTCGTAGTTACGCCTGATAATAGCATGACGCCGCGAATGTTGAACAGCTCATCAGTAACCAATGGTGAAAAGGTAACATGTGTTCATTAAAGTGAACCATCTCAAAACCAACAGAACTCCAACAAGCACACTGCTGATTCAGGTGAGGGCAGTGGCTTGTAGTCGGAAATAGGCAAATTTTCAAGGAAACAGTAACTGGTCTGTTAAGTCCGATCACATGTACCAGACAATCAAAATCGTATCTATGCAAGCATTAGTAACGGCGGATTAGTGTAATCATAGCCGAACCACATGCAAGTTAAACAGTACTTGGAAGATAGATGTCAGCGTTCAAACTCAAACAGAAATCCGTGAAAACTTGTCAGTTTATTCACTGTGGATTCTTTCGGTGCAACGTATGCTGTTCAGTTTTAGGTGGACCACCATAGCTGAGTTACAGAAAATTTCACCATGAAGCAGTAAACTGTCTATGTGCGTGTTCCTATGCGGATGAGGACGGACGATTAAAATACTGACATATCTGTCAAACCAATGGTTACGTCTTGATATAATTAAACAGAAACTAACCGTTGCATTAAGTGTCTTAACTAAGCAACTGTCGTTTATCTTAGAAATCATATTCATGTTGCGTACAATCAAAATAAAAGTATTTTCTGTTACAGCAATAGATGATTTTTTATTTAAAAAAGAAAGCGTCTCGTTCGCCTGTTTTGAATAACCCGATAAACTTTCTCGAATACCCATTTCCCCCAGTTCTTCACGAAATTACTTGAGGCTTTGACCAATAGTGTTGCGAGCAGTCATTTAAATGGTAAATGTCTGCTTTAGACAAGATCAAGTCTATAAAAATTCTGTTCTACTAAATTCGACCATGAACGAGTTCACTCAGGCTTCTAACCACTTCAACATTGGCTACCGAGTTAGTCTGTATAAATCTAACGATCGCTATTTTTTGCGCACTGGCACATCTAAAGTTCGTTCCGTGGACTTCAAGAGGGTAAGAAATGACCAAGTTTTTGGCTTACAACAAACAGGCAAATTATCACAGTTGCATACAAAGTATTTAGTCGGTTAAGAATCACACAAGTTGATATTCAAACGTTGGGGACAGGAGTACAAACATCACCAACTTCGTGGCACTGCCCTTTCGGAGCAACTGTATCGGTATCTAGTTCCTATAGTCTGGAAGGTTATACTGGCACAGATGGCGGTTGGAATTTAAAAAAATATGAACAACCTTTTTATCGTTACCCATAAAACTGTTTATTTTCGTTTGAATAAACAATTTTATTGCAAGGAAGTGCACAAAAAAACAAGTCATGAATTAAATTACATCATATACGAGGCTCCATAAGGGACTAAATGAAGAACGGTGGATTTTTGGCAGATGATGACTTGGAAGGAGGCAAAACGATTGATTTAGCTAAGTACATTTGTGACAGAACGCAGCTTTCTCATCACTTGAAGTGGATTAAACTTGTCTAATCGCAGCTAGACAAGTTTTACCAACGTGAAACTAAAAACATAAATGAACCAGTTTTCCAATGTCAGCGAGAAAAGAAAACTGGCCTATGGAATACAACCATAATCAAGTTGTTCTCAACGCTATATATCGAGAGAAACGAAGAAAATCAAATTTTCCTCTGAGTTTCTAGAGATTTTCCTTTGTAAATATCTTGGCTGCAGTAGTGGTCAACAATTAGATTGTGATTATTATCCAACCAGTTCACTAAATGTGTGCCTTTTTCGAACGCCAGATATGACTCATATGTGGCTGTTAGTAGAACACTAGGTTGAACAACTCAGTCAGTCCACCATAACAGAAAATCTCTTAATCTCCCACTTTCAGGTTCCCTTGTTCTTTCTTCCTGTTAGAAGTCATTTGGGAGTCCGTGAATCCACATATGTTAAAGGCAGTTAAGGTCATCCATTTCGATTTTCGAATTTCATTTCTCAGTGATGGCTGTGGGTTCGGGTACAACGGGTCATACAGAAATTACGTTAGAGCAAAATGTGTTTGGTCGTAATGTGGCATGTGTTTTATTGATTCGAAGAAACGGGCATTCAAACCAAATTGAACTGCAGTCTTGCAATGTTTACTAAATAATGCACAGGGTAATTTTCAGTGAAGAAACCAGGCCCTTTTACCTACGAATATGCCAGAACTCAGCTTAGTCATACCGATAGCCGCGGAGAGCCTTCTGTGCGACAGGAAATTAGTCTGAGTTCGATTAGCGTGCTATGAGAAAACCTTCATCACTCTTTTTGTGTAAGTCTAATAAAAACCGATAACTTGAAACAACGAGTGAATAGACTAGCAAATTTGATAATTACAAAACTACCGCTTCATGGAAAGTACATTAAGGCCGCTTCTACCAACCGGTACTTGCTGCACCAGCTGAGCCAAGAAGCCACTGTGGGAGTCTGGAAGCGTCAAAGTAGGATTCCATTACTGGAAACAATTTGAAACAGCTGGAACTTTTAAACCCACTGATAACGGAGTTGACGTAACTCAGATGGTTGAAGTACAGTTGACTCGTCGCCATCTACTGTTACTCAAATGGTTTTATAAGTCTGCACAAACTATCTTTTTTAGATTCCAAGGGAAAGCTCAACTCGTGGTCAGTATGGTGGTAAATATCATTTGGAGTTGTCGATGCTCATTTGCTCTTGTCAGAATGTGTATCTATTCAAAATCACGGCACCCAGTTTGACGTCCATTCACCTACCAACGGCCTAACAGGCTTCCGTTTGTTCCAGGAAGCTGTTGAGATAGCAGAATGACGATTGTGATAGAATAATTTGGTTTTGGGGAACTGTAGTCCATAGATGACAAGTACGTTTTGTTTTGGGGAATTTATTGTTAACTGATCATTTGAATGAAGTGAATGCTACCTACGGTGAGGAATGTGCTCACTGTCGTGCTTGGAAGCAACGTACAGAACAGTCGTACTAGTTGAAAAAATTACGCTATCGTTGAAGTGTTATTCCACAAAGTGTACAGCGTCCACTCATCGTTTGAAATCTGAGAACTATTCAAAGTGCTTGAAATAAACGGCTGAAGGTACCAACCCGCAGGATGGCGTTTCAAACACACGATGTTTTCAGTTCCAATATGAGTACCTTATGCAAAGTTCCAGTTAAACATGTCAGAAAGTAACAAATGATTATCCACACTGTGTACACACCTGAAACGGAATGTCCTCCAGTATGGCATTTTCTCGTCCCAAATAGATCAGGACCGCACCTATATCGTGGCCTCGGTCCGGATCGGAGCAATAAGGACAGCTGATTGCTAAATCCTCCGTCCCGTCGCCATCAACATCTCCAAGGTTAACCAGTGAGTGACCGAAACGGCCTCCAGGCATCTTCAATCCTGACAACACGATTGGCGGACGACTGAGGTAGTCTGGCCGGATTTGATCTCTGTTTAGTAAATGGCTATTGGTTACACTGGAAGAAGGATGGCCGTAAAACACGTAGACTCGTCCTATATCTGGAGCCAGGCGCCCCCATTTTACATCCGGGCTCGGTCGATCGCCAGCAAAATGTGGATCAGTATCCAAGGGGATGCTTCCAGTCAAGGTATCGCGGACACGATTAGACTTGGTGGACTTTAGTACTACTTGTTCATCCTGGTCCGTGAGCTTTTCCTCCCCTTTCTGGCCAGTGAAATACGGGGCACCGACGATGATATCAAGTATTCCGTTACCATCTAAATCTGCAGTTGCAAGACTACGAATGAATTAGAATAGAAAGAATAACAAACAGTTACACTTCACAAAGGTGAAAACGTAATGCGTGCAAATCTGTTTAAGAATTCATCCAATAGAATCTTGTGAAGACCAGTAACTTTTTTACTTGGTGTACGGTCAACTGTGTAAGAGTAGATTTAAAGCTGAGTTTGCTTAAGAGAAACCAGACATGGCTGATTAGCTTCACAAACCGCAAACCCTGTCTTATGTCAGCCAAAATACGTAGTCATCAACATGTGAATTAGCGTCGCACTAAGAAATAACACTGGACAGACTAGTCATTAGTGTATTGTTCCAGGAAGTAAGTAGAATAATTTTGTTGAATACAATATTTCATGATAATTAACACCAGATCTACATCCTGCGACAGGTCTCATCCTCGATTGGACTAATTGAGCACAACTTCTTCCAACGAGGTTCGAACCGATAGTTCTTAGCACCATGAGCCGAAACCCACATTCGTTAGACCACCGGACCTTTCAGTCCCAAACGTGACGTAGCGATGCATTTAGTTGATGTGCAACTTGTCCGAACCTTATTCAGGCTGATGAGTCTAGACAAGAACAGAATCGACGGTTGAGTGTTGATTCTGAGATGAACATCACAGACTATTACAACAGCCATTTCTGTCCATGAGTCCGCAGCCAATGCACTCTGACAACACAATAACATGGTTTACCTTGCTCACTTCTGTGATTTTTCCGAAATGTGATAAAATCGAACAAAACACAAGCAACTACTGCCTGGATGAAGAGTGTGATGTACCTACAAACGTTAAAATTGTGTACATATCCTTAGGAGCAACATAAGGAATTTTCAGCAGATGTATATGGTTACCATTTTACATTCGTAAAATGATTTAATTGATATTCTCACCTGTAGTAATCAGTCACAAGATTACGTTGACGAATTATATGAAATATTCAGCCGATTTAAACCACTACCACTATCTATTTATTAGGACTTCTAAAAGAAACTGATTCCGTAGAATGTGCATTGACGCACAGATGTCCCAATGGTAGCTGTATTGGACGATGTCGCAGATTTCTCAGTCGCATAAGCCTTTCGATCAGCCTCTTCCTGAAAGTCACCATGAGTGTGAAAGCCGCGATTAATTGTGTGAGATGTTCGGTTTAGATCAACCAACCCTCCCAAGACTCACCAGTGAATGATGACGACTCAATGCCACAAATGTATCTGGCATGTGTTTGCGTAAACGTTGTGTGGGACAACACGATATATACAAATATATGAACAGAACAACGCAAGCAAACACTTTACAGAATACTTTCTAATTGAGGCGTTATGAATCACACTGAAAGAACCACGCGCCTTTATCTAGCCATGTGCAGTTGGGTTAAAAACTGTTTGGAATACAACCGCAGGACAGCCATGTGTTTAACCTTGACAGATGATCGAATCAAGAAAAAATACCTCGGCTTGCGACAGAAATAGTAGCATGAGGCCTGTCAAACAAAGGCGTCAACATTTCAGTTGCCAACTTCAACAATCGGCTTAAAAAATGACCCGTTTTCCCCGTACTATTTTGGGAAACTACCACTCGTAAAATCAGCCGTTTCACGTGAAATTCACTGCTGGAACGTATCGCATGTTTACAACAGGAGCTGCGAAACACATCAACCGGCGGATCATATTTCTTTCCCTTTGCATCCCCCTTGTAATGAAGTGAAATAAGGCGGGCGTTAGTTGGTGCTGTCGACCTGATAACACATGTTGGTCATGATATCTAAATTTAGTTTTTAACCAGCCGGCTTCGTTCGTAGTGAATAATGATCAGTAGACTCGTGATTAATAGAAGTACTACCGCTCACAAACGCCACCTCTATGCGGTTGAGTAGGCTAAAGGAATTTTGATGATTTTGCCCGATTCGTTTACTTCTTAAAACATTTCGCATGAATATTACGGGAGCTTAACTGTCAAATGGGTTTGTTTCTGGCGCTTTGTACGGATGACCATAAAGAGTTCACTATGCATAATGGTTGCTGACGATTAAGAATGCATCATCTTCTAGAATTGGTAGCCCAATAGTAGTTGGGCGTGGTGCATGTGCCTCCAGCAATTTAATCGTAGGTAATGTGTGATTAGTGGTGTAATGGTCAGGATTGTTGCCTTGTCAAAGCATGGCCGGTATTCTAGTTCAGGGTGTGACAAGGATGCGCACCAACGACGAGTTTGGAAAGAAACGATACTTAAGTCTAGTGAGTCTGTGTAAAGATGGACAGCTGAGACGTCTGAAAGAATGCAAAATCTAGGCTCATATGTGAGTAACACTCAATTTACGGTAACCACTATCTATTACTACTTAAAAGTAACGGTATGTTTTGCCTTCACATAAAATTCCAATCACCATCTAGACAAAACACTGTGGGTAACGGTTTACATCTTGAATATCAACAGTTCACAGACTACAGAAAGTCAGGTACAGCCGCCATTAGTTTGTGAGCTAGAGAACAATAATTTGTGCTTAACATCAAATACAGTATTATACAGCATATGAACTATCACCCAGCTAAATAAAATGAAAGTTTTTAAAGCACGATATTACAGTATACTACACAAATCCTAAGACACCTTCTGACCAATATGCCACATACACACAGATACTGTTTCTTTTCGATACGGCAAAACAAAGTATTGTAAAACCCTAGAGGGAACCATTGGTCTCCGTGCTGTGCCTGTTTTTCGGATTTACGTTGATTAAGATAATTCAGGATATTAGAACCTTAACTGTAGACGAGATTGAACATACCCTATCCGGAGTGGCTGAGGAGACATGAAAGCGAGACAGGTTCATAGCAGACGGTGTGAAGTTCTGATAGAAAGGTAATCGCTTTGCCAGCAACATCAGTCTTAGTCAGATAAGAGTGATGAGAAGCCAGTCGGTCATCTAGATGGGAGATGAAAAAAATCTGGATAGGGTGAACTGTACCACCGTTACTACTCTCCTTCTGTTGGTCAGGATCGTTGTTTGATGATGAATCAACCACATCATTTCATACGTGCAACTTGCATCAGCCAATGTCAACCTCATTCTCTGTGATACTTTTGCTCGCGGTTCTGTTGGGAGCAAACATAGGTCAAACAACTTAGGCTTGCGTAACTATATTTTCGCGTTTCTGATGGCCTGTGATGGTCCGATCGTGGAAGTTTCCCAACAACGCGTAGAAGAGCTCCGAATAGGAACCCATGACCGAAGTTGTTCAAACTACCTTATTCCAATCGTTGGGCTCTATTCCAAGGGGTGCCACAAACTTTGCCTAAAACTTGCTTCGCTACAATCACTAAAAGAAAATATGAAAACTGTAGGAAGACGTGGCTTAGACAAACGGTTTCATAAGTTTGACAAAATTGAGGTTGTGGAACCAGTACCGCCTCATAGCATACGAAGCATTGGCGAGAAGTGGTCTGAGCGACACAACTGTCTGTTTTCAGCCGAAAATGGCGAAGACGTCCGACTGGTTACTGTTACCTGCTTCTTTGTGACGACTGCGGTTCTTTTTATATTTGAAGAATAGAAGATGACGTCCCAATTGCACACGAGAGGGTTAGAGAAGTCAAGTGTTAACACTCCTAAAAGCTGCAAAGAATCTGATAAGAAAGTGTCAGTGGCGCAAATGAAAAGGTTAGGTGATAAGACATCTCATGCGACCGTCCATCCTGAGAAGGTATTTTTTATCATCCTTCAGTCACCAACTATGAGCTAGTGCAACGCTGAAGGAAAAAATGTTGTGCGCCACTAATCTCTTCCTGGGCGACTTAAGTAATAGCTTCCAGAGGTCTCTTCATAAATTCCACTGACAGAAGTCCTATTTTAAACATGATTATCTCAGGCAGATTGAGAATCAACTGAAGAGCACGAGTATCCGTATTTCACTAGCCGTTTGGAGTCCACAGTAATGCTTTATACGATTCAGCGACGCTTGTTGTCCTTCACGGGTTATTCCATTTGTTTTTGGGAAACCATGCCTTCCTTGCTAAAGCAATGGCTTAACTGTTTCGGAATCAAAACCTATTAGATTGCAAGTTAAACAACATGTAAATCAGTCAAGTAGAAATTACCATTCGTCAAAATTTGTAACGCAGGTCATTTAATCGAAGCTCACTGTGCATCGATTAAAAGTCTTTCGACCTTCGCCAGCACAGATGTACTACGGAGTTAGGCCGTCGAACGCTTCATCGAAACTACGGCAGATTTAGCCAACTAACCAGGTGGCAGACCGGTAACGACTGGCATACATAACATCTTGTTGCATATCAACCCCTTTCCAATGGGAGTCCAAGTGCCTATGGAACGCAAATAGACTATCGATCGGAAAGTGATTAACGACATATTTAAATCGAATGGATGTAACGAAAAGCTGGTCGCTCCTAGAAAAGTTCGACTATGTTTGACATGTTTGACATTCAAATTTTAGTTACCGGAAAAAGATTGGGTGAGAATTCGAAACATTGTTTTTCAGCAAGACTGACTATCACCCAATTAGATAGCAAAATTTGACCATACAAACAGAACCCAAACAGGTTTCACTATGGTAGATTTCTCACGAAGCGTCTGTGAACGACGTCAATCGGAAGTGATTTGTATGCGAAACGCTGGGATGAGCAACTGCGTAGTATGAAACAGCTGGAGAGGATATGTGTAAGTAGTCCACGAAGAATTGTCGTCAGCCTGTATGGTCAAGCACAATTGATCCAAGCCAAACATAGTTTCTGGTAAGCAGGTTGTTGATGGTGTAACAATTTGGGTAATGGACCAGAGTTGACAGTTGTGAAACTACCTCCTCTAGACACACAGGCAATGTGTTCCTTTCATCGACGTACGCACTTTCTAAGAAAGCCACAATTTGCACAGTTAGATTCCTGGACGGATTTAGTGCTAACGATTAGGTTTGTACAATTCAGTATTACAATGCTGACAACTATTCAATGAGTACGATTCGTATAAAAACCGCCTTATCTCATGTCTGAACGCGCATACAGTCCCAATACCCGGTAAGTTATGGCACGCTTAACTGCAAGACCACTCTGAGTATGTTCGCATAGTTTTTTCTGATAAGGGACAGAAGCCTCGGAACTGGTCCGTCACGCATCAACTTTTGTGTACACTTACCATCTTTATTGGTCCATTAAAAAATTAGCTTCCACACCACTGAAATGTTGCAATCGTTTTGTTCAGCAAAACACTGGAGAAGTGCAGGTAACAACTTGATATGTATGCTAGTATACCCTTCCGTTCATATTTTTTGGCTGGCCATGGGGTTCTCAGTAAAAAATGTGATTAACAAACGTTCGAGCATCGGGTCGGCCTTTTAAGTTGTTGTTGCTGACTTACAATGTGATATAACGTGTGTCAGACATTTTCAATTCTGTGCAGCTGTGGACTGGCTTGCAGTCATTCTGTCGTATGCACTTCGCTGGGTCAGCTTGTACTTCATCAATCACAAAACTACATGCTGTATCGTGTTGACACATTGCGAAATGCGAAAAATCTGAATGTGTTATCCATGCAAACGACGTGGTTTTGTTGTTCATCACTTGTACACCGCCAATTCACTGATTTCTAGTGGGGTACTTATGCCTACATCTGAATAAAGCATATGGATAACGGAAAAATTTGAAGAAGTCCAGTATTTCTGCTCACCTTCTTTGAGAGTTACCGTCGAGTGAGTAAAATTCACACTTCGCCTCGTCGGACCAAGCATCTTTGTGCGAAGACTCAGCTCAAAGCTTCATGGCTCATTACTGTGTGTACTTGTCAGGCAGCACCAGGGGTCTACAAGAAATCTTACAATCCGCCTTCGTTAAAGTTCAGTTAACCCCTGAATATCCTTAGAGTATCTGGTACAGGTTGTCGAAGCATCGTTTGTCCAAAATAGCTACCGTAAACAGCCAGATTTTTAAATCACCTTTCTCCCATTTTCCAAGCATTCCATGCCAAGGCATTACGATTTGTGCCGATTTACTGTAATTCATAAAAGCCTCAGAGTTTTTGGGACACGCACGCAAACCACTAACACCAATCCACTCCAGTATGTTGTATATCTGTGATTAACTGAGTCAGTAACTCAGCAAGCTGTCGACGTTGCCCGTTAATGCATATCAAGGGTTCCTTCAGTCAGGGGAAACACACACTCCATACAAATAACTTGGTTGAAATTGAGGATCTTTTGTCATTCAGCATCGTGTACCACACAACCCAACGTGCAGTGTAGGATAGTGCTTAGTCAGTATAGTCTAAGCATTTAATTTGAACGCTTGGAACTCTGTGGATAAACGCAGCTGAAGAGCTGAAGGCAAACAGCCACAGACGTGAAAACGCACTAAGCGAAGTCGAACTATCCGCCTTTCGTTCCTTGTAAGTCCACCTGGATCCCCTTCCGCAGATGAGGGATTTTTAAGACCATCAACTGACCAACAATCATCACCTGTTGCACGATATCCTATCAGCAGAATTCCCCTGAATGTTGACACGCACCTTTCGCACGGCAGGTGAAAGTAAATAGCTTTTTAAGACACCTTGAATCAACCAGTTAGAATGATAGATAAGTCACAAATGGGATGGATTTAGGTTTTACCGGTTAAATATTTACAGAGTGAATTGGGCTCGGCTTCTTTCAAGGCACCTAAACATTCTCCTCGAATGACGAGACACATTACCTACGTCACATTACGACTCGACCGAATCTCAACTATTGGTGGGCTATTTATGGTGTTCGTACGTCTCGGGTGAGCTAATCTGTTAGGAGGGTTCAGTGCAGTCAACCGCAATTTCGTTTTTAAAACTGAATCAGGATAGATAATGTGCTGGCTCTCCGAATATTTTTCTTTATTTCAGACGTACAAGCAGTTTGCCAAAACAGCGACTGTTCTGTAAGACCACTTTGACTGAATGTTATGCATAGTTTAATAGCTTTTCACCAGTGAAACTGAAAGGGATTTTCATCCATCATCTAGTAAACAGTAATGATGTACAATAAAAGCCATTCGGTGTCGACTTGTCATATATAGTATGTTTTCGAACAAGTTACGGGAAGAAATACAGTGATAAGCAAGGCTCATTCTTTCATTTTGTTTCAGATGATTAGTGGAGGTTAATGAGATTGTTCGAATTGCACCGATGTCCACATCTGCAAGATGGTTTCTTAGAGGAAGGAGTTTCACAAATAATGTCAAACTTATGCGCCTTATTCGGAGAGCTATTGAATCGGACAAAAATAAATCTAGACTGCTATAAAAATGGGTCCTGTTAGATGTTGAATTTCCTGTGATTTACATTTATTGGGAGCAAGCAATTCGTCTGCTGTTTCTTCGTTAACCACCTTTCTAACTCATCCTGTTGAGTTGTGTCATATATATTGCGCTATAATTAGCATGATAATCGAACGTAAAAATGGCAGCCATATTGACTACTTCACTGTTCTCGTGACTTTAAGTTCGAACGAACTGAATGGATTTTTGTACAATGACCTCAGCATGTTCTGTCATTTGAAGCCGGTAGACCGTTTGCGTGGTTAGCCGAATCGAAGCCACGGATATGAACAAGTGGTTCTCAGTCATGAAACCAAGCCAACCTACCCAGATTTGTGCTAAATATTCTGATGTTACATTAGCAGTTCGCTTGTTGGCAACGAAGGTGTACATTGTGGAGAAATAGACGACCATACTCGTCCATAACAAATTGGTGCATTTGAGCCGATCTGCTGACGGACAGCACTACACGATCGCATTGGTTAAATAACAGCTAGTTACAGTGCCTGTGTGATGAGCATGGATATGTGGACCTCGAGCAGTGAATTTGTTACTGGTTGAAGTCACACCCACCCAGCTATGGGGCTAGCCAACTGTCTGTCAATCTTTCCGATCATATTCTTTGGAACATTAAAATACTTGTCCTCGCTCACAATATTTAGAGATCGAAGAAATTCGAGCTCAATGTTTTTATGCACCTTCTTTTAGGCAAGTATGGGTTTGAAAAGACATACCCCATAAAACGAATGTGCATCGGCGAATGAGTGTTTAGGGTGCAAAGCATTGTGAGAGTAGAAACAGTTTCTATAAGCGCAGTTCGCGAATAGTTTTTCGACACTCTTGAGCATAAGCGAATGGTTAGCCTGATGTGGATAACTGACAGGTGTTTATGAAAAGGCTTTGAAATGTGTGTGCCTCTGTTGTGACCTACTCCACCCACTTACCAACACGTGTATCATGGTAGTAACATCAAGTGAAGAATGATGTGACTATCTGTCCGTAGTTTAATTCCCACTGTTAAAACCGAGAACAAAAAGAATTCAAGAGTGTAAATTTTACTAGTGAAACGCTGGGAGAGAGTAAATCAGAAAAGACAATGACAGCACACCTTGACTGATTTAGACACATCGTGAGGCAGAAATTTAATCTTGCTGTTGCATTCCATAGTACGGATTCCTCGTTGCTGATTACCACCAACTGAGCATACTAAGGAAACGCTGATCATTCACACGACAAATTTAATTAGTTTCTTTATCGAACTTGCATTTTATGGTCAATATCGGTGGCGTTCAACATCACATCACATGTTAAACTTCATATTGTTACAACCACAATACGTGTAATAAAGAATTAAGGCTAAAAACTTTTCAGCTGATTCATCTCCCAGGAAAGAATGTGGGTGTAATTATGAAACATCTGTTTAATTACACGATGAGACTATTCTTAAGAAGACATACAATATCTGTAGCCTACGCACAAACCTATGTCGAATTATCCCTAACATTCAGCTTTTCGGTGGAGACAAACTGCTTGTGACCTACATTTGTGACAACATTTGGATGTCCCAAAATTCTTGTCTCAGTGACCGACTGGTCCAAATCATCTAAAATGGAATGTGACCCTCAACAGTCCTGCTAAATCCCTCATTAGTGCGAATACTGATAAGAGTACTCATTTAGGAAAATGAAGGGTTATTATGGAACAAGCAGTTCTGTCCTCAATTCATCATATTGTCCATATCAGGAATAACAAGCTTATGCACATCTGATCCTTAGCCTTAGTTGCTACGTTTTGTATTTGACCTCACGTATCCATTAAAAATCCAATTATTTCTATGGCCCTGCATGAATGCTAGATAATTATCAATCTGCATGTCAGTAAGAGTACAAAAAGGGCTGACAGATATTATTGTTTCTGACTAACCTGAACGGTCCAACAGCAGATGGAACCATACACAAAAATGGTTGATACGGTATTTAAATAACGATTCCCCTGAAACAAACAGCCGCACATCACCCTTCCAAATTCCCATTCCTGAATTACAACCATGCTATCAATTTAGTTTGTTACCATTTTTTATCCCGTGAACGTGTGAACCGACAAACCCATATAAATCAGTGTATCACTTGAGTTCGTATAACCCAGGATGACGCTGAACGCAACTCCGATTTGGCTGTTGTGATTGGTGATGATCTAAGCAGTGGTTATGAGTAGGTCCTCAGCTTGCAGGAATCTGAGTAAATTTTCCATAATTCGAAACACGTCTTCCCTTACTAACTGCATTCATAAATGTGTACATTAATTGAATGAACGTTCTGTTAGAGCGAATAGACTCGGCTAACACTGTAATAGGCACTTCGTTAACTATGAGTTACGTGAGCTCCGGCGAATACCGGTGATTTATTCCATCAGCGTTTATTACCCGAACCAGCACTCTACCGCGATCCATAAACAAGACTCAACATGGTGTGACAAAATTCGGTAAGGTGACCACGATATTGTTTGGCAGCCGACTGATGCGTGAAAGACGAACTGATAGACCCGATTCCATTGTATGAATGTGCATGGATAAATACCTCCTTGATATCACATGATATCAGTTCATCCCACGTACCAGCTCTCATCTGTCAATCGGCTCTTGGAGTTAAAACAACTTATTGCAAAAATACCGACCTCAAACACGAAAATGTTGATACCTTCGTAGCCAAATGAATGAATGAAAGTAACATGTAAGCCTGAAGGAGAGAGATCACGTGAAAGGTGTGTACGGAAAGACCAGCGGAAACGGAAAATTTTAAGTAAATGATAAGTATGTGATTGCTCACAAAGTGCGTGCATGAAGGCAGACAACACAGTTAGCAGAACGTTTGTTTGCTGAATTTGTGCGAGCTTAACGCTGTATGCCAAGCTGTACGATATCTGTGCCAGAACGCAGAAATGTAGTCTCAGGAACACTAATGAATATGACCAACGGATGTGGGTTAAACATTGAATACTTCAACTTGATTCTCAGATTGCGTTCTCCTCAGTACGTCCATTAGGATTAAACTGTTATTCGCTATGTCGTTAGGGATTAGAGAGTTCGTTTACCACTCATTACTAACTAGACATCTGGCATGCAGATGGTTGAAACTTGAGCGTGTATTTTAATTACCAAATCTTCATCCTTTGGGAAATGCCTGCTAAAATATTGACAGCTGTAATATTTTATCTGAAACCCCATATACGACGAGTCTGAGAACTATGCAATGAACCGAATAGCTGGTGGTCCAGATTTTATGAATCGATACATTTCGGCACCAAGTATTCAGAGTATCAGTTGGCGAGTGAGAATGCGTTTTAGACTGCGGTCAGTTCACAATCACGATCTGCGCCTTTCAGTACCACCGAGTTGTGTTGAAAATGTTATTGGACGGATTTGCAATGGATACTACGTGGGATCTGCAACTGTACTGTGAAAGGGATTTTATCCGCTCGAATGGATGCACGAGAAATCCAGAACCATCCACTTTTTAGCTCACTGCTCTCATTCATGGCTGAGTAGATTCTTTAGCAAGTTATTGGGTCAAATTTAATAGCCTTACCTCAGTATGCCTTCCAGGACATTTGCATTATCACACAGTATGTAGAAATCCGTTTTTTTGCAACACGCTGAGTGTAAACGTCTTGGTATCAGGCAAAACGTGTATACTAGAACACTAGATTACTAACCGCTCTGCAACCCCCTGTAAGCGATAGATATTTCCAAAGTCCCATCTCATGTATTGAAGCAGACTACGCTGCCATCTTGCTAACGAAGTATAGGACGGCATTCCGCCAGTTCAAGAGTCGTATTCGATGAAAACGCGCCGAAGAGGTTCTACACCCTAGTCAAGTCGTCTGAAGGAAACCGGATGGCTGGATAATTGCCTACGAATAACCATCTGTGGAAAATTTGCCAACTGGTGTGCTGTAAGACGATGAGCTTTGTTAATCTAGTACTAACATAAACCACACTACAACCAAAGTGTAGTTAGTGTACTGCATATATAAAATTGATAGTTTGTATTGAAAGAACAACATGTAGATACGAACAAGGAAATTTTATGCTTACTCACCTATAACCAAAAAAGCTTCCAATATGGCCCCATTGATCTTTCAGGTATGTGATCTGGTATTAACAAGAGAACAAAAATAAGTTACTGTCAGCAAACAAGCTCTATTCGAAATGTTCAGATCGTCTATTCTGATTAATAAAACTACGCGTTATCGACCCTACCGAAGGTTTTTGTCATCTCAAGTGATCCACTGTTTCCCTGCAACGAGGTTCCGATTCCAAAGAGTGTGATTCACCTGTGACCCACCGATAGTGAACCAAATGGTTAAAAGTGATGCCGTAGTGGAAATGTTGGCTCATTAGTTCGAATCACAGATATACCGAATACTGTAGTTTCAATGTAGCCAAACGTTGGCTCCAATTGTTTTTACTCTGGTGCATTTACTGAAAACAGTGTTAGTTAAGCACTGTCCATGCCACCCAAGTAGCATTGTGAGCCGTATTTGTTCACAGAAATAGGCACCGATTACTTCTGCTAACAATGAGAGCAACTTTTGTAGTTTGGTAAATGACGAGCAAAAACTAACTCACTGAAGTATTTGCTGTCAAAAACGAAATCAGTTAGTAAAGTGAAGTGTTTCCAGAACTTTCAGACAGCATTATAAAAAGACTGCCATAAAAATGATTCGCTTTGTGTTATCATGATTAGTACTGATGCGTTGAATAGTTCTATGCTGTTAAGTGAACTGATGAGAGTTTAGTGTATGGGGATAAACTGAAGGTGATTGGCTTAGTGATAACGTATAACTGTCACTTCAAAAGGTATTATTGGTCTACTCGACTGGCAACACAAGCAATCAATTAGGTTTAACAGTTTGCATGAGAAACGAAGTGTATCACTTAGGTGAGCTAAGGAATTGCATTGCCTAACTGTACTGATAAAGTCTGAATATATTGAATGTGTGCGCTAGAATCGTGTTTTAAATGATTTCGTTTTTGCTGTCGGTACACCACTATTGGAAAATAAGAGGGTATTACTTCGAATTTCTCACTCAGGTACATCGTGTGATATGCTTAGAATGCACCAGCTGAACACATTTTATGAAGATGGGTATCTTAGAATAAAGATTTACATAGCAGCAAGCTTATCTAGTACCTATCAACCTTGTGTATCTGGCAAGATTTTGTTATTCATCGAAATACCGGTTTGATATGACAGTAAAAAGATAACGCGATATTCAATTCATGGAGTGGATTACAAAACAATGAACCGAGAGTATGTGTCATCTCTCGAAGCTAATAAACGCTAACCTGGGTGTTTAGAGTGTGAAGTGTGAAGTACAGCCAGTAGGTATTAAGTGAAACGAAATTAGGTGAGTGGAAGCTATCAATTTAGAAGACCAGGTAGCTGCTACTCTCATATTCACTGAAATATTGTCAGAATAACAGCACAATTAATCAAATGCTGGTTGACATGGTATACCTGAAGAAATTGCAGAATTATGTGCTGTCAGATAGCGAAAATGACAGACATAAGCATGGATGGAAATTCATGCAAAAGTAATTAAACAGAAGTTGAGACCGGACTGCACAGATCTGAGTTGCCTCTAGTGTGCGAATCACGGTCACCAGACGACGACCGTGCTACGATGATTGCTGTTACGCATTCCACTTTGTGTACAATGAAGGAGCCATTGTTACTCTATTGGCCAAGGTACCGTATTTGAGGTACTGCATAAACCCCAAACCTGAGTGAATGCGATGAATACGTTAGGAGACGTTGGTGAGGTGAGTGGCATCGAACAGTTACACGCTCAACACAGTTGCATCACACGAATGCAAAAGGCACATGTGTTCAATAGGAGCTAACTGTGACTGAAACGTGTAGGTTGCAGATGATTTGCTTAATGACGTTTACATTCTCAGTGTGAAATAATTGTATTACGAGAATGAAAAAAAGGATAAGCACAAAAAAAGAACCCTAAACTAAACAAACCAAGCCGACCTTTGGAATAGGTTCAACTCCAACTTACAGCCTCAGACATACCACCTGTGATTAAACTTCTGTTCTGACCGTGAGCGGCGCAGCCAACTTATCTAGACTTCACGCATTTGTTCTCACTTGACTCAGAAGGCATTGTATATGCTCTTTTGTGACCGAATGTTCTTCACGAAAACTAAGAAAACCCACCCCGTTCTAATCAGGCCTTCTCATTTCTGGCTTTCATTAATCCGAACATATTACACCAGTACTTAGCAAACTTAGAATCTAGTGTTATTCAACATGCCACTCCTTCTATATAAATGATTAAGAACCATATCATATACTAAACACCCTCTGCACGATTCTTAACCCGTTCCTCGTGCGGAAGAGTATCTCCTAAGGGACCGAGGAAGCATACACTTTTCTAGACATAGGTGTAATGCGACGGAGAGTCACTGTAAAGTAGTGTGTTAATTAAGACATTTCACTGGATTGTAGGTGCCCTACGAAGAAGCTTTTATCTACAGCCTTTATTAGTTGAAAGAGAAAAGAAAATGCTAGTACCAATGACTTGGCGCTCTCTAGATGAACGAATCTGAGCTCATAAAGCTCTCCATGCTATCTCCCATTTTTATGGCCGCTTCCAGTCATCATACCAAACAGAAAAGGCTTATACACCACCTGATGTAAATTGCCGTTGGTTAGCTGTCACTAAAAATTACGGAGCGACTAAAAGCAAGTGTAAACCTATTCAGTTAGCTTTTTCATTTGAACACCAAGTGTCTACATTTTACCAGTATCCATTCGCACAGGGTGAGAAGTAAAGCACCTATATTTTGAACAGAATGTTACGCAATTGCGATTCACGAAGACTATCGAAAAGTTTTAAATAAATAGACGATTTCACATTCACAGGGGCGGCATCGTTTAATTTTCTGTTTTCTAGAACTCGCCCTAATAGTGGTTTTTTCAAGATCAGACTGAGTGCTACCCAATCTACTTTTGGCCATAGTTTTATTAGCTGGACAATACTTAAAACACTTGAAGGCACTGTGGTAAATTACGGAACTTATGGCGCTTCGTACGATGTACCTGGACACAACATTACGAATGTCCTTTCACAACAATTTTTATTCAGTTCAAAATGATATAAATTCTGTAAAACATGAATTGTCTGCTTATTGCGGATTTGATACCTACTGTTTTTCAGTCTGTTTTACTCCTATGTTGAAGATGAACTTTGTTGATATTGCGAGACCAACGTGCGCACAATAACTGGTCTAAACAACTTGTACCGTCTGCAGATATGATGGGTCATATATCACTGTGAATATATGATTTAACTAGGTGTCGTAATTTGCAACATTTTTGGTCCCGTTTCTCAAAAGTCACACAGTCTGTGTGGATAAAATGGCGGCAACTAACCCCACCCAGTTCCATTGTCTGATCGATCAGCATCACAATCCCACGATACTCGTTATCGATCCACATGGAACTGGAAGCCAGCAGACCCCAGTTATCATTAGTTTCGTGAAAGTTGTTTTTTTGTCCGGATGCATCACTGTGGAGTCTGTGACTTGGCCTGGAATCAGTATCACGAACCAGTTTGACTAAGCTTACAGCATAGCCCAGATTGAAGCCCATATGCTTCAGATCCTGCGGCGAACTTTTTAGTCGCATTGCGTTAATCAACTCACGACCGCGGTAGTGGCCCAGGAAGACGTTCCCCTCTGTCAAGTAGCTGCCCGGCATGCCAAGAGCAACCAGTGCTTCGCCCAAGTGTTTCCCTGAAAGGCGATAGAACAAGGAAACGGTACACTAAACGATCAAATACACAGTGGTCGGTGTAAAGAATACTAGGTGCAGTAAAAGTATTCTCAACGAAGCCGAAAGAATGTAACACTGACGGCGACAACTTTCGTGGATGGATAAATCAATAAGTCATTGTTATAAGCTCTTTGTGGTTACCGTTAACCCACAGTTACTAGATGGTTTGCCAATGAATTACCCTCGCTGATTAAAGCTGGTTATAGCGCACCGAATAGTGTAGTTGATCAAGCCGACTAAGTCCACCTTATTTACGCTGAACAAATAAAACATTTTTTCAAGTTATTAGCGTTCTATTCATCAGATTTGGTGTGCGCACTGTATATCTTGTTATTAGCCAACAGCAAATTCAAAGTGCAACAAAATTTCAGAAAGAATTTTGCAAATGAAGGTGGTTACGAAAACCTTTCACTCTCCATGTTCCATCGGTTGAACGGTCAGGGATGGGGATATGTGTTGTCTGAAGGGTGGCTCATCAGAGAAGTGAATATTAAAAATTTCGCCTTTTTTCTAAGAGCTTTGAATGCATTCCAAAAATAAAACGTTCCACCTTAACCGACCTCTCAGAATTTGTCAACTGACTGTCGTTTGGTGAAAAACTCACGTTGTGAAAACTGTGCCCACAGCTGATGTGAGCGTTTCACCGACATCCATTAAGCTTTGGCGAAGTTTCAAGACTTACTGTGTAACACGTGCTTGACGCTTCATTTTCAGACTAGCATGATTATTCAAAACGTTTGTAGAGTATTTTCGAGATACCTGATAGATCAGTTTCCATGAGAAAAGGGAATGTGAGTTAATCGGCTTTTAAAAGGACATGCCGATTTGATTAGTAAACCGTTATCAACGAAAAAGAGGGCTAGACACTTATTAGTAATTTCAAAGTCAAACTGCAGGCAGATAATCGCTGAGTTTACACTATGACACAAACTAACGTACAGTCCTGGACGAACATAACTTGACAAAAATCAATCTCTACCTTCGGAGTGTTACACTTTCAGTATTCTCAGTTTCAAGGTGAACCAGTAGATGACAAACTATTCGAGGATTTTCAGTCCTATGAAACCTCTCAGACAGTAGCCTCGTCGGACTCGTTGCCAGTGTCTTGTCCTTTTGATAATTACCGGTGCCAATGTCACATAAAACTGCACCAAATTCAGTCATAACGTGTTGGCCGATGCTCAAAATTTGGTTATGTATATTTGTTTCTCAAATAAACATCATCATTCTGGTACCGGTTTATTCTTCTGTGTAGCTGGTTGGCTGACAAACTTCTGTTTCTTTCACTCAGGTACCATCGTCAGTACAAATCTTAGATGAGCAACCTGATTATTCTGAAGCTTCTGTCTAACCAAGAACTATGACAGGTGCCTAAAGAACAATTAACCCTGTTGAGAAGAGAAGCGCACTGACAATGTTGTACATTGCTTTGACGGTCGCAAACTAGCCAATTAATATGGAGTGCAACCAACAGTAACTACATGTGTTAATCGGACAATACCACTGTCAACATTAGCTGTATCATTAAGTGACGATTCCAGGGACATGGATTCATGCCAAGCGAGTGCATATGTAACCGCTGACATTGAGTGTAAATACCAGCTGACCAACTCAGCTGGTATTACTCCAGTTCTCGACTTGTGTTGATTCAAAACCTATAGAGAAATATTCTGTGTATTCAAATGCCGATGAAATACTTCAAATCTAAGTGCCCCATTGCTGAAATTCTGATTCCCCTATTTTCATCCAACAGACACACTACAATACTCTGGTTAGTAAAAACGAAACTGCGTAGACTATCCTGAGAACGTTGGATTGCGTATAACAGTCCAATGGAAATTCATTAGGTGTGGATAAAAGCGTCTACTGTAAGGTCACATCTAAGTTCACACATAATAAGAACAACTTCAAGTCCTCTTTTTTAGTTCAAGTGTGTGTGTGTATTTTAGTGAACAGAAATCATTCCGATCATTAAAGAATTTTGCTAAATCGGCTGACAGCCAATAAGTTGGGTTTCGCTTCCTGTTGAGACCGTCGTTTTATATAAGTCAAATGATGTCACTCTATTTAACTGCCAGTTCAGTCTGACACCGTGAACCTAGCGTTCCCAAACTGTCGACCTTTCTGACCATATTTCTCGTTGCTTCCCACATCCTGGTGTGCAGTTCAAGTCTTAGCAAATGTTTAAACGAGTTTCTTGGCCATACCTCGTAACACCTGACATTATGTGTTTCCAGCACCGTGGATTTTTCAGCTATGACCAGAGTGAGAGATAAAACACACGTGTTACATCCCATTGGTTACATTCCTCCCAACCCACGAGACCAGCGGGTTGGCACAGCACACTGGGACATGCCCAAGCATGCTTGGACCGAATGAGTCAGCCCAGGCGAAGAAAACACGCAAGTAATCATGAATACAGTTCTTCAGGTCGGACAATCCAGCAGCCCTACAATTTGGATTGGGAACGTGTGCACATGCATCCCAGCGCACGGAGAACATGGTGAACAGGAACATAGTCAGTCAAACCAGAGAATGGCTTGCTCGCTCGCTAAATAACCGAGCGGTCCCATGCTTGTGCGGATGGCTGAAATGAAAGCAAGCTGGCTACTAGTTGCAACCTAATGAACACGGATGTAATTAATTTCGACCAGCAGCAAGAGCTTTTTAGCTGTGTAGTGTTGTGAAATTATCAAATGAACACTTAAAGATTGCATTAAACACACAAACACATTAGACGAGACTGTCGGATGTCAGCAATCAACACTTAATTATCATATAAAAAGTGAATGATTGATACGTTGAATAACACACCTGGTTCCACATCGGCACTGAAGCCTGCTAAGCAAGCACCTTCCTCTTGGCTGTAGCACGCATCCACTGAAGTGTACTGCAAGGAGGCTCCGGTATATAGAGCACATTGTCCTGTACCCAAATAGGTACGTGGCTGTGATAGACCCAAGTCACCTGGCACGGTCCGATTTATCGGATCTGGTGCGTAGATATACCGCGGATCACAGCCCAGTTGAATGCCATCTAGAGAATTGCTCGCAGCGGCCACAGTGCCACCCAACCACGAGGAGACTGCGAATTTGAAAAAAAGTAAACAGATCAAAATGACCAGCAATTGCACGCTTCATTGTCTGAAATAATGACGAGTGAAAACACTGGGTTGAACATGTTATTAGGCGCAGTTATCCCATTTTAACAGCGCCCTATATAGTTTGGCAAACTTTGGCGGTACACCGACTACTTGTCACCAGCTCTAACAATATTCTACTAGTNACATCTGCTTTCCCAAGCAGTTCATCCCCATTGCTAACCCATGGCATGGTAGAAGTGCTTCTTTTGACCTAAACCGGAAAGCAAACGTGCGATCCACTTAAGTGGGGGAAATGTCCACACTCGGGAACTTTGGCGTTCATTCTACCCAAGTAATGGACTTCAATTAAAACCAGGAGTTTAACACTTCTTGCTTCTCCACTTGGATCCGTCCGTGTGCCTTCAAAACCCAGTCCTTGACTCTTAAGCGTATTTACACCTACTTAGAAAACACTGTTTTCCACATCAGTGTTCCTTTTGTGTCTACCAAGGATTCTAACACAACCTTCAAAGCTTTGAAAAGCTGTCAGTGCGATGACCCACTGCAGGAGCCACAGGTGTTAAAATGCTTTACAGTGCTTCAAAGTTGCATCCAAACATTACCACCAACTGCAGGCTGTCCGTAATAAAAGCTAGAGCCCTCTTTTCCGTTGGAGCTATATGTGAATCTTCCGATTCTTGTGTGTCATTATGTGCTTCACCTGTAAGCCCCTACGTGACTCAGTTCTTAATACATTTTAGTAGCGTGGAAACATGAGCTGGCTACGAATCTACCTGACACGTTTTATCATTCAACGTTCAATCCCGCTTTTCTATTTTGAAGCTGCTAGCATGTTGCTGTTACAAAAACGACCTCCTGGAATATACACAGAGCTACATACTAAAGTCTACCTGACTTGCACAGAAAACAGTAACTCATACAATCTGGATTAGATCGTTTGCCATCAGAATACACATTGTCTTCTCTGTTCCCTGACATCCTTGCAGTGGTATCGCAAAACCAAATGTCACTATACAAACTATCTCTCATATATATTTAAACTTGCTGAGATTTTATTCCGCGTTTCAAGAACCTGACCGGTAGAAATCCGAGTAATCGGAACTAACTTACAAGAGCCGATAGAATAGGAAATAAAACTTAGTTTAAAAACAATAGCTAGTAGTTGACAGTGGAATTACATACGGCTCACAGCAAGGAATTAACTTTCAGAGAACAAGAAGGTATCGTGGCGAATGCATTTCGTACACTGAATTCAGTCACAGACATGGGCCACGTGAAAAAAGGAATGAACAAGTAACCGACGAACAAAAGAATAATTTCCGGAATTTTACTACAAGTTACTTGACTGGTAAGAAAATCAAAGTAGGCCTAACCTATTTCTCAAATTTCACTGGGCGTACACCGTATGGTGGCGTGACGTGATCTACGAGCCTGAACTTTTTACCGCAGTTACACGCTGTGATCCCGTAGAATCTTATAATGGTTATGTAGTACCCAATCATGCATATATATTTGTGTTAACAATATATAAGTAACGATAACTCTGAGTTGTATGAATGGATTTGAAAATTCATCCTTGAATTGCACGTCAATAAACGCGGTGTAAGGTTACAAGTCATCAGCCGCTGAGATTTTCCTAAACGTTCAATAAAGTTGGTATGGTGAAGCCACCACGCGCATTTGGAGCGGTTCGTCCTAGAAGAGAACAGAATACTAGATTTTCACACTTCTCAGCGACCAGTGCACGTAGGTGTATTAAAGACGCTTGTCCTTCGCCAATAGATTCTTCAACAATGCTAAGGTAATGTGTAACTCGAATGATCTGTCCAGAATACTGGACTCCGCAGAAATTCAGTCCATCACCAAATTCACTTTCACACTTCATTTTCGGTTTGGTGGAAAGAACGCATGTGTAGCACACTTGGATTTTATCCCAATGTTGGAAGAGCGTCAATACAATGTGTGCGGCTGCCAACTTCACTGATAGTGTTATAGGGTGCGTAGGGATTCTATTCGGTTGTTCCCAGAGGGTACCTGTTTTCTCTCTTAGCAGTCATCTTAGTTCAGAAATCGCTCTGAACCGCTATACTCATCTGACCGAGTTGCCCACAAACCCTTAGCTTCTGACCCTTCAAGCCTTTCACAGGCCAACGGTAGGGTAAAATTGATTAAGTCTGGCTTTCCCTTCCGCTAGGCAAAATTAAAATCATATAAAAACACATGCTTCGACCCTGCTGAATACGGAATGCTCAGGCTTTGTGCAGTGCTACCCAGTCCACCGGAATCTTGGACTCAATTTCAATAATCTAGCGTCAGATTCCCAAACTGGTTCTCCTTGTTCCGTCCGTAACCTGGAACAGCTTACTCCATGCACATTCTATGATTATTAAATTTATGACATTGAGGTGTTTATCAGAGATACTCAGCAAAACGGACAAACATCATAAACGGCAATTTGAAAGTAATTTCTAAATATTTCATCCACAGCTCTCAACTGACTGCGAAACCACGAATGCATGTGTAAATGGAATCTAATACTTGACAGTGAAGACCACCAAATAACTATTCTCCGCATACCCACAGCCGACAATATTCCTGATCTGAATATAAAATTTGGAAATAGTGAACGGTTTTTTGAGTCTATGACACAAAGCACGTTTGTGCTTTTCGAATCAACCAAATAAAAAGTGTGTGTGGACCACAACCAAGTTTTGAAACACTTTATCTTGCTCGTCATCGGGAGGATATATTGTAAGTCAGACATCAACGTACATCAAATTAGCAGCTTTGCAAATGTGTACAGTTGCACTGGAGGTACACTGAAAGAAGATAACGTTAAAACCATATTTGATGCCATTGTTGGACGCAGTTTGCAGGCTCGAACAGGCATTATAAGTGGAGTTTTGTCCTCATTAAAGCATATCACTATTGCATATTCACGACGGACACTTGTACTCTGGCCCACATTTCATTGGTATATTATTTATTGCGTTAAAGTCGTGCCACTTATTTATCAGTCTACGATGCTTGTTCTTTCTTGAAATTCTTTTTTGCACAGACCTTACAAAACATTGTAACATGGTAACTTGAAAAAGTACCGTCTTTGTGTATGCTCCCTAACTTGTTAAGTTAACAAAATCTGCAAAATCTGGAAACAACAACCTGTTTGACAAACATCGTTTCACCTCAGCGGGTGATACAATTCATTTTTGACAAGTATTTATAAGTGGACACTTGTGCGGAAGTTGCATCTCGGTCAAAATTAAGTGAGGTCAAATTTTACCGCCAAAACTGTAAACGCAAGAAACTGTATACGATGGCTGTGCTACGCGATAAGTTGAGAACACAATGGACGATTCCAATTTTACTCATGAATAGTAGGAACGAATAGTGCGAGCTGGAAGAAGATAAAGAACGACACTCACTAAAAGTGGTTCAGTTTGAATTCGGACTAAATCGAATAGAGAAGGATAGAAAAGAAGTTGGTGCTTGGGGATAGGATTTTCTTAATTCAAACAGGAACTCAACCATTTACAATGAGGTAAAAGGTCTGCGAATATAAACGCAAAATTACTTCATTTATACTGTTTCCGCTTCTTTAGATGGAAGTTTATTAAGCTAACGGTGCTTCTTATTCACCGAACCGAGTATCTCCTCACACTACCAGTGTGACCAACACCGTCTGAGCAGTCTGAATGAGAGAAACACAAGGAGTGAATCCGGACATCTACTTCTTAAGGCATTGGTCAACATGCATCAACTTTCATAAGTTCTGCTGCATTGAACTGCAGAACTTGATTTCCACAGTTCTCCGTGTAACGATCGGGTAAAAGGGTTAGTCCTGATGTCGCTTCAAAAGCAAAGTTACACATCAGCTTGCATTTCCCCAGTTCAGTATGATGACTCTATTAAGCGAGGTATCTGNAACTTGTTAAGTTAACAAAATCTGCAAAATCTGGAAACAACAACCTGTTTGACAAACATCGTTTCACCTCAGCGGGTGATACAATTCATTTTTGACAAGTATTTATAAGTGGACACTTGTGCGGAAGTTGCATCTCGGTCAAAATTAAGTGAGGTCAAATTTTACCGCCAAAACTGTAAACGCAAGAAACTGTATACGATGGCTGTGCTACGCGATAAGTTGAGAACACAATGGACGATTCCAATTTTACTCATGAATAGTAGGAACGAATAGTGCGAGCTGGAAGAAGATAAAGAACGACACTCACTAAAAGTGGTTCAGTTTGAATTCGGACTAAATCGAATAGAGAAGGATAGAAAAGAAGTTGGTGCTTGGGGATAGGATTTTCTTAATTCAAACAGGAACTCAACCATTTACAATGAGGTAAAAGGTCTGCGAATATAAACGCAAAATTACTTCATTTATACTGTTTCCGCTTCTTTAGATGGAAGTTTATTAAGCTAACGGTGCTTCTTATTCACCGAACCGAGTATCTCCTCACACTACCAGTGTGACCAACACCGTCTGAGCAGTCTGAATGAGAGAAACACAAGGAGTGAATCCGGACATCTACTTCTTAAGGCATTGGTCAACATGCATCAACTTTCATAAGTTCTGCTGCATTGAACTGCAGAACTTGATTTCCACAGTTCTCCGTGTAACGATCGGGTAAAAGGGTTAGTCCTGATGTCGCTTCAAAAGCAAAGTTACACATCAGCTTGCATTTCCCCAGTTCAGTATGATGACTCTATTAAGCGAGGTATCTGTCAGACGATGTTGAAGAACGCACTCAAGGAAGGTGTCTATTTGCAAACTACCTAAAATAGTTTTGTTCACAAGTGGAAAGCAATTCTTCCGTTCGATATTTAAAAGTCTGTAACAAGAGATGGGTGACTCAACAATCCTGCTATAATTGATAATCCGGGTGAAAAAGAACTCAGATGTGTAACTCTGTAGTTATGAAAAAGGCTTTTCGTATTGAAGGAAACCGTTCGCATCAAGAAAAATGTGAAGATCCAAACCAACTTAAACAAAATTCCGTTTCTTACGGCCATCCTATTAAAAAAACCCTTCTCAGCAAGTGTGTTGCCTTACAAATCCATTTTACGCACTTTTCTCTGAATCAAAGCAAAAATACAGCCAACATACAAGGAAGGAATTGCATTTACCGGAAGAATTGAAATGGTTTGAACGGTATGATGTATAGGTTAGAAAAAATTTACGACTGGTAAGTAAAATATCTGGAAGTCCTTGATGTTGAACGATCCACAGTTTCTGGTTTGTTCAATAAACTTGCTTTTGTACCCATTCGATTACTCTTGTCTTGCACCCATTTACAGCCACCCTAGAAACCTAATCACGAACGTTCACCGCCTAGCGTGCTCAATTAAGAACGACCGTTTAAAAAGTGTGTTGAATTTTGTTGTATTATTCTAGTACGGTTTGTAACAAGTACAATATGTTGAAGGATGTGGAAATGTTGACAGACTGTGATGTTTGTTTTACATCATCGAAAATCCGGGACAATAAATCTTCTACAAGGTTGTAATGAGTAAAAATTTCTTCATCCACATGAAAGCGTTGTAAACCCGAGTAGTTACTGCCTTCACTAGAAAATATTGAGGCCACAATTAAACACCGGACTGCTGATTTCCTGAACGGATAAGTTTAGAAATCATTCAGTCAGGTTCATCTACTCTCATCGGATAGGCCATTTCAATGACCTGAGTCAACAGCCTGATAATGTGGTTGATGAGCTTAAAAAGTTGTGGTGAAACTAGTTCAAAAATGCACTTTAAAGGTGTTGTGTACTGTGAACGTTAATTTGTAAAGGTTTTTCATACTTGTTGCTAACAATGCCCCAGAAAGTCTTCATGATTTTCTCCGATAAAAGGTGTATTAAACTATTGGCTGATATTCGAGCAAATCACGTTCGTTTGCGCACAGGTCAACGGCAACCAAGTTCTCCTGCACACAATTTTGCTCTCCACTACCTCGCAGTAAAACTTGATGAATTGTGTTAAAAGAGGTTTGGGGCCGTTAAGTTTCATTACTAACAGGGTGTTTTGGGACGTGTTCCAACCTGTCCATCGTTGCTTCTATAACTTGGGGATATATCTTCCAATGTTTGCATTAAGAACAGCACATTATATTGCATATTTTGGGTCTTCATTTAATGTTTTGCCACTAAATTTAAGCGAACGTAACCTGTCACATTATACCATATCTGTTTCTAGTTTGTGGTCCATCAAAGATTTCGTACCATTTTCTCCGAAACCGGCATCAAGACCCTAAAGACATTTTGAAAAGCACCCCGTTAATACATTTTATTGTTTTATCGTGGCGAATTGGATCGATCAAACTAAACAAATCCGTCAAACGACCTCGAAGACTTCGGGAATGGCATTGGGTTATCGAAGTTTTACTTCTAAAATCAGTCTACTGTTGGTGTGTTTGTATTTTATGTCTGGATCAGTATTTCCCGACCAATTTCCCCACAGGTATTTTGGTAAAGTGATGGGACTTGATTCCATAATCAGTTTACAGATTGCGACGTGACTGTACCATCTCTTGGAGCTGTTATTGTCGAAACTCTATTCGAAAAGATCAACTTTTTAGATGCACTAATTGCACGCAATGTGACGTGTGCCAGGGGAAGTCAATAACGCAATTTAAGATAATCTCAAGGTCATTGTTGTGTCATTAACATCAAGCTGAAGTGTGAAATAGACGTCAGTCTGGTGATGTGCATTTCTACAATAATTAGACCTGTTCAAAACCTGCACTTTTTGCCTCTACTGAACAACCAAATAAACTGCGTGGATGACAGCGACCAAGAACATTTTTACACATCTTCCATCGGAAATGAACAAAATAACTTTAACCTATAAAACCCTCTGTTTAACACAATGAGGTAAGAAGCAGTGGTTACCTTCGAAAAGTTTTAAACGATTCTTCTGAGTACTAAATTGGTCACCTGATTGACCTTCTGAAAAGTGCTGCAGGTAATCGTGTGATAAACTGCTTTTGCTCTTGTCTTTTTGAGAAACGTGACCAGGTAAATTATTGCGTAATTGGGTTGATAACGCTTAAGCAAAAAGAACACGCTCGTCTTATCACGTTTTATTTTTAGTGAGTTCGAGAGAACTATTCAAAGTACTGAGTTAATCACAAAAATGTCACCATATTCTTAACTGTTTAACGAACCACGACACGCATCCTAGTAACGCTCTCAAGAATAACAGTGAAAGCCTTAATCACTTCTTTGTACACCACAGCGTATACAAGTTTTCCTCATGTCTGCGTGTGAGCAAAAGCTAAGTGTGCATTCAGTAGATTTTTGTCACTGAGTGTGCTCTCAGAAACTTCTGTTTCTGTTACTTAATTCGGAATATCATCAAGTGCTTCTGCAGCTGTCTACATCCAGTCGAATACGCTCGAGCTATAGCTAATCATAGTATATCAGAATGCACAGCCCATGCGCGGCACATACTATGAATGGCTTAGATATTCGTCACTTTGAAAACCAAAATTTACATGAACAATCCACTAGCCAAAACGGAATTAGCAACCTCATTCGCAACTAAGATTATTGCACATGGGTTGCTGGTCCAAACGCGTTTAAGTGGCAGTTTCTTTTGTCAAGGTCACAAACACAATCTGGATTGCCCACGCGTAACTGGGAAGTGTGATCTAAAAGCTAATTGGAGGATACGTTAGCTGTTCATTGGAGGACAACAAAGGCAACTTGTCACACCATTTTTTGTCTGGACGCAACCCGTCATTTACACTAGAGAAACAACTAAACAAGAGAGTGGCGAATAACTTATCCGTTGTGTTAGCTTCTGTACGAGCAAACATCAGAGCACTTCAAAGTGTGCAGATTAACGACAAGAAACTGTCCCACACTTTAATTCGTAGTATTCAAACGCTCCTCCAGAGGTCTGTACAACGAAAACCACGCCCGCCCCAACGTACCAAGATCGAAATTTGTCCGACAACCTTCAGAGGTAAAAAGCAAACGCCTTCATGAACGAATCAGAGTCCACGGAAAAACAATTCGCGACTGGGCCATTATTTTCTAACGACCGCCTCTGCAATAGAATATATGGTCCAGGCTCAGATGGTATCATTACATGATGAGTGGTGGCAACCAAGAATGCCGTACTGTGTCTGCGAATACATTTGGCTGATGAACAGTTACTATTTATATCGCTTTGGGTGAATTTATTCGCAGCACAGTAGCCGTTGCCAGAAAGCGTCTTCCCATTTTCATAAATCGACTACAGACGTCAAGTACTCACCAGCGAACTTCCACAAAAAGAGGTAGGCTGAAGTTTGATGACGCTGCATCCGGGAAGATGCACGGATCTACGGGATCGTGAGGAAAAATTGTTTATTGCATATAATCGTAGAATGAGAAACGTGTGTTCAAAATACTGAAGCTCATATCGATATGCCGCCGTCTAATGCTAGAACACTGGATGAATTTCGATGTCCGCGCACGTTAAATTCTGCAACAGAATTGACGGCGTTAACATTTTTGCCGACAAGCAGTTCACTTGTTTTATCTTCTGCACCAGTAAAACAAAGTCGTTGGATGGCGTGAATTGACAGAATCGCAAGTTACACCATAGCGCATGAATACGTTTCGCTGGAGGTCGATTGGTACACATCGATACTGCTTGCTGACCGTTAAATTCTTAAACAGATTTAATGCAGGCGGATGCAAGATTCAGTGACCGAATGAACAAAGACAGTCAAAACAACGTTAGTATTTTCCCATGCTTGACATTACACTTTGTTTAGCTCACCGACTAGAGAAACAAACGGACACAAACTGCACCTTGACTGTTATGACCTCCTCAGAAGATTGCATGTCCGTCTACCAAACAAGTCGTGTAATAAAATGGCATTTTTCATGTGAATTATGCGTGCTTTCCTCGTCAGTGTGAGGCATCAACCTGACTACTGAATGTAGATGAAGCCGATTGTGGTAAATGTAAGCTAGTTTTAACTCGGTTGCCAAACTTCGCAGTTGCGTAGTTTGTTGACATTATATGCATCAACACTTTATGGATTATGCACCAATTGTTGTCAGAATGATGTAATTTCAAATTGTTTTCTTTATTAAACTTATCGGCTGATCAATCCATACAAGTCTGGCGACTACTTCGTACTATATTCTTTTCGACCGGCATTTACCAGCGGCTACAATACAGTCTTTGCATTTTGCAAGTCAGACTGCATTAGCTTGTAGGTGGGTTTTCACTTAGTTTAAAAATGCATTCTCTGTTCTGTAACAGTCATTCTGTTAAACCCCGTTCAGACGTGCTCTGGGCTGCTTCGTTTACCTAGCAGACCAAGTTAATAACCAGCACATCGTCAAGTTTGTTTCCGTGTATCACGTAATCTCGTGAAGTATGCAGTTGTCACACTGTACAACACACTAACAGTGTCTTTATTTTGGTATGATGTTATACTGGTTACTCTGACGTAAAGGTGTTGATATCCTCGTGCTTTTAACCTACCCTAAAACCAGCCGTCTTAGGTAGATTTTCTTCGAAGATAGATTGTGTTTTGTCTCCAAATTGACTCAACAGATGGAGCTTTTGAGTCCTATTCAGATAACATCCCTTTAGTAAGAGAACAACCTCCGTTGTCCCCACGTCCGCTTATTTTAGAGAGGGAAAGGTTATGAACATCTCTGGATTCACTTTCATTGGTGAAAATATGTTACCCAGTGATCCGATTCGTCTGTTTTTCACAATTAACTTAAATGGGGCACAAACCTACTGAGCATAGTGCCCCTTTAGTTCGAACCCAAAAACAATATTCTAAAGAGGAAACACCTGAATAAATATCCTAAGGTCGGATGAACAGTTCAGTTGACATTCCAATTCACCCAGACTGATTAAGTGTTTCCAGTATATCTGTGGTAATTTTCAGCACGTGTATCATATGCAAGGAGTGGTTACATGACAGTCAATGCCTAATCATTTAAAACACGACACACTACCTACCGTACGGCCTACTGGTCAGGAAAAGGAGCCTCGGTGTAATATGAGGAGGGAGTAATGGTTACAATCAAGGAAGAAATCGGCGTCAAAAGATTTATCAACAGCCAAATTTATTCAGTCGAACTTACTTATGAGGATCTAAATTCTATGCAGGTAGTCCTTATCCACTCTTCTGGGATCAGGATTCGGAAGCCACTAAGCGAACTTATCGACCATTGCCTAAGAATTACAGTTAACCCGAATGCTTTGCTGATAATCTACTATTCCCTTGGATCGTTTCTGTGGTGCAAAGCGATTGACTCAACTGAGATTCTGACGTCTGGTCTGAAACGTTGTTTACTTTGAGATGTTGTGGCATATGAGAAACAAAACATTCCGGATTTAGCTGAAAACAATCGCTAATCCTGAAGGAAAATATGGGTTGCTTCATGACAACAGAAGACGATGGTCGAAACCGTGCAGCCTGAAGTCACCATAAGAAAGGTCCCGAGCTGGCTGTCCCACCGTTGTCTATAAATAGGTTTTGTCTAGTCAAATCATCTCAGGCTTATCCAACACCCTTAATTCACATATTAGTGTGCTACGAAATCATGGCACTCACGTAATCTAGAGTTACTTTTCAGACGGAAATCCTCGTTAAAAAGGGAATAACATAACGTTACGAGCAAGTTGTAACACTCCACGTTTTAACCACCTCGGGTGGCCGTCCTCTGTAGTTTAGTTTAAATACCGATTTTTGTGCAGTGGTTAGTATGGCATTCCTTGAAATCTATAACATCTTTCATGCATGGAATATACCGGAGATCGTCGCTTTAATTAGTGGTTCCCCTTAACGATAAAAAACATTTTAGTGAGTACCATCGGGGGTGAGAATTTACAGCGCAACCAAGATTACATAGACAAGGTAGTTCATGACCTTGTAAAATTTGCTATGGTCCGTAAAGGATAATTAAATTGGAGAAAATGAGACGCAGTGCATGATGCAGAAGCGGGTTGATTGGTCAGATTCAGATGAAGTACGGCACACCTGCATAATGTATACCCCCCAAAAAAACACTGAAAATGTTGACGTGATCGGTGATAAAATGCTTAAAACATAAGTATGTAACACAGCAAGCAACAGAACCCATCTGAGTGATCCATTTTCTATGAACTCTTGATAAGTTCGATAGATTTAGTCCATGTGTGTTTGTCAGAGCACATGCCCAGAGAAAAAAATTAATTTGTTCTACAAAACTTATAAGCGTGAAGACACCTTATACATCATTCTTTCTAAAGAAGCACTCTACGTGCGTACATAGGTCACGAGGTAGTGGCGGCCAGCTCATTTGGAATCACTTGCTTTTTTGCCGCTTGTCCATCATGATTTTCCTTGTATTATTGATAATTAATAGAAAGTCTGACTGTTACCAGCTGAAGGTCATACGTATGTGATCGTATCTCTTCATCTGTCTAGAACAAGGGTCGAGTCCCGTGTCTCCTTCTGAAAGGAATTGACTGAAAATTTATTTGTATATGAAAGATGCCGTCAGCTGTGTTCAATTTTTCGTGCTCAGGGTCACCACCAATGACCGGTATTCAAAACACTGACCAACATATGCAATTGTTTCAGCAACTTCGGTCTGAGGTGATATTCCAATCGTAAAGTCATTCTTGAGACTATCTAATAACCAGAACATTACATATGAATGGGCTTAGTCGAGCGTTTAGGTGTGATACATGTTATATGCTCCATATGTGTTCAATAGTTCATTGATCAACGAGGCTGTTTCACGAGACTGCGGACTGAAGTTCCACTTTCTGTCATGGTAGAGATATGCAGATATAACGAGCTGTAACCACAATGAAACTTGAAAATGGTGTTTCTTTTCTGAATCGGCCAGCTGAACGCGAAATCTACAAACATCCGTGAAAGACATTCAAGATATAATTGATTGTGGTAGTAATTTTAGTAACACTGAGTGCGTGGTTGTCTAACATGTAAAGTTGCAGTGGTGATCGTCTACTACGCCACAACAAAACCTCAGCATGTTTTCGTTCAGTGAATCTAGTGGGAAATATTTCTGTTTCGTTTCAGTACCTCCGTGTGTCGTTCAGCCTAAGTTTCTTAGATGAACTTAAGTGAGCTGATTGCAGAATATTCCGGGTGTGTTATAATTTGCCCATAGTGAATTAGCTTCTCGGATGAGCGTGCGTATCTCGAGCGAATATGAACGAACACTTTCGTCGAGTCTAACGCAGAGATGCAAGTTAGCAGATCCAAGGCAGGTATTCCCAGAAGAGAGAGCCTTATTCATAAGACGGAAGAAGCGCGAGATACGTTTGCAGCAGGACTACGAGCTCTGGCAAATTTAACGCGATAGAAAACAGTGCAAGTGCTTTTGTTTAACATCCGAACGAACCTATTCAACAGGGCCACTCGAAGAGCGTACATCCGAAACCACAACGGGGTCTTCTTAACTGAACCCACTGTCTGCTTTCGAACACTACGGAAAATGCTTTCATACATCGTAGTCATGTGTACTAAACCTTTGTTATCACAAAACACCACAAAGTATAAATGAGGCGTTAGGTCCATCCACTTTCAGTTAGGTTGAATGTTTGTGATTTTTTGAGAATCTTCCTTTCCGTCTGTCAAGGATTAATTTTGGGGATGGCCTTTTAATACTGTGTACATGCTTTTTGGGCCGAACCCAAACATATCCTGTTTGTCAAATCTCGAAGAAAACACGGTTGTATAATACGCCTGCCAAATGTTTCTGTGATCATCCTGTCTACCTACAATTTTGGATTAACCTTTAGTACTACAGACCTGTGGAAGTGGACTTCTCAGCAAGATGTCCACCAGTAGACTAGACCTCCGCTGTCACTTGGCAATATGCCCTAGGCAAAAGTTGGTCTGTTTTGAGTTCACTAATAACGTAACATGACGAACCCATGAAATTCAAAAGTTCATCATATACCCTTTTTGAGACCGAGGCAGATGATCATCCAAATATGCACTGTGGATTACTCAACGCGGTTCCCGTGCTGAGAGGTGATTAGGTCCCTCGGCTAACACGTACTATTTCTCCGTCAGGCCTTCGGAGGTTTTGTTTACCCATGTCTGATGTGCACGTGTGCTTCAGTGGTTAAACCATTGAAAAACAATGGGACTGTCTTATTGCTTCATCAAAGATATTCATTAACTTCTGTTTAAACACGGTTAGAACATACTAAAAAGGACCGCACCGAGAAATACATGGAATTCGACTGGATTCGAACAGGTGACATACACGGTAGGCGTTCCACCAGTTGAACTCCGGTGTCACGCCAAAATCTCATAAGTTTCACATTTGTTTTCAGCTAACCATCTACCACTTTGTGTTATGTGGACTCCATCAAATGATCAAAAAAACTCTGTCCAAACAGAATTTCTTAACCTGAAATCCACCAGCGCCCGCAATAATTACTGCATCTGTACTGTTGACGGGTAAGTTAACAGATGTGATGATTTAAAAGAGACTCAATTGCAAGAGAACTTAGTTTTTGTTGAATTCCAACCACTAAGAGAAACAGAGTGCCTAGAATAGGCAAGTTTTCAGCCAGATTTTTCTCATACAGGTCTCTTTTAAATCTTCGACCACCAAACTGTTTATAAAAAATACAATTAGGATAATTTTACATCAAGAAGCTTTACGCTATTATGATTGGTCATAAACACAGCTATTACCGCATAAAGGATCGTCAACGTGCTACGCACCCCGGTAGTGTTTAGTAAGTTTGATTGTCACATAGTCTGTAATGGGTTCCTGGTGAGATTCTTTATTACACGCAAACTGAACTGACTGCTTCGCTTTGAAATAAATACTTTTAAAAACGGTTGCTTGTAGTGCTTCTATACAGAATAGCTAAAAATCAACACTATTGGATTCTTGGTACCAGTCACTACCATCATTGGGGGGGTGGCTGAAATCTGTTTCCCCTCAGTAACCATACAATCTCCGGGATCCTAAACCCACGACATGCAATTGAGAACCGTAATGGTTGCCCAATCATCTACCCATTAGGACACTGGAGAAGCAGGAATGTATGTGAGGCACTTTATTTAGCTGTTTCTTCCTCTTTTCGTGTGAAGGAAATTCGGTTAACTTTCATAGCTAATCCACAAACTAGCATGCACCAACTACGGCCCCACAAAGGGTTTGGATATATCACGGCACGTGTTAGAGTCTTCCATGTGGGAAATGCTGATGAGATCTAACCAGCTCCAAAGCACTATTATTCAGCTGGCGATCACAGAGAACAGATGTGTTATCAGTTTTTTCCAGCCCTGATAAGGAGTTGTGACAGAGGATTGCCGATCGGAATACAGTTTGAGATTAATACATAACTGTCATCGAGTTCTTGGTCAGGTTGTCCGAATTTTCAAGCGGCAGTCACAAGGTTCCCAGCAAACCAAGGCACCAGTGTACTCCTAAGTTCCTGTAAGCAAGCAGTTCGGTATTTCAGCGTAATTATTCAGTAAACAGCCAGACACACATTACGGACGTACGAGAGACATCCATGGTGATATTCGGTTAATTGTTCCAAAGCACAACACAAAAGATCTCATTAAATTGTAGTGCAAAATACCAGCAACTTTTGGTTTGTCCATTTGAATTACCACGTACATAGGTGTATTTAACTTTGAGGATGAGGTGGACATTGATTGATATAAATGTACTAAGTGTACAGTTAAAACGAATTCTGCATAGGTTCCAGTTCACAACCCGTGCTACTTCAGTAGGCTGGAAGAATGTTGTTGACGTTAAACTTGTTACATCAGTCTAGAATCTTGGCTTATCGGAGTCAAATGTGAGATATGAATTCCACCGATTACAAATCCAGCATTATCTGATTAAGTAATAACGACAAGCATTCATCTTTGAAACCCGAAAATGGTTATCGTCAAAATATTAGTGAGATCTAAGTGAATAGAAACCAACATGGAAAGATACGGCTTCTCGATTAGTCAGGAAGGAATACAGCCAACCACTTCCTGGAGGAGAAGAAGAAACAAAACTTTTAATGAAGTGATTTCGAAATCTTCTTGAAGTTAAAAGACAGTAGCTATATCTCCTGTTGGCTGCTGCCGAGTTGATTCCGAATGTGACCATGATAAGTGAATTGAGCTGTGTAACCCACGTTACTCTGTAGAATTTACCACTGAGTCCAAACCGGCAAACTCAATGACAGACTTCGATTTCCAATTTCGGATGTGAACATCCGAGTATTTGTATTAATTATCAAAACTGTTATTAACTGTTGTTTCTGTCTTGTCGAAGCCAACTGTCAAAATGTCTTTAAAGAATTTTAATAAGACCCAACAATGTTGAAAACAGTACTAAATACGGCACTCATTAACGTAAACGATGGGCTCAGATGCGGTATAAAAACGTCAACGAAAGGCACATTTTTGCAGTTGTTTAGCTAATTGTTTGCCAAAACCTGTCATAGTTGTTTTTCGTTATACAGCCGAATGGATGGGAGATGTTCTGTTCAGTTTTTCCACAAAAATACACCTGCAAACTTTTGTCGGTTGAAATATGGTCTTTTTTTATCACCGCCGAAGGTTGTTAAGTCTTTTCAAAACAATCGTATCAAGCAGATCTAGACGTTTATATTTCACTCACAGTTATTTTGAAGTTGTTACCTAAGATGGTAGGGAAGCACCTGTAACCTAACCGAACCTCCACAGAAATGGTCAAACGCTAAAACCACACACCATCTACGGCCTAATGAGGCAACGTCTGTTGCACTTTGTTATATGCATTACTCTATTTTGTGAAGTTCTCCCAGGGAATAAAACCTATGCACGGAGGTTATTATCGTGCGGTTTCTTGGAGCACCGATGGTAATTTACAACCACAAAGAGGCCACTCTCCACATACGATCACGAATCAGTTTCAATCATAAATTCCATTTCTTTCCAGGAAGACTACGAAGGTTTACCTGTCGGAATCTTGTGGTCAGTCCAGGCGAAACAGCCGGCTTGATAATTCTGTAGACAACGCCGCATGCTGGTGCATTCCCTAGTAAATTTTACATTAAAAACCTCAGTTCTATCACTGTCCAAAATTTTTATTCACAGATCACCGGTTGACTGATTAAATCGTCTGAATTACATCCACTAACCTGCCCGAAGCTCTCTCTGGTACACGATACTTCGATCTCAAACTAGTTAGACATTGAAGACAGTAACTTCCATGCATTAAATCCCGGGTAACCTCGATTTAGGGTCCATACATAATTGAGCATGTACGCCTCTGCCCACACTCACGGCTCACCAATATGGCCGTTATTTTGACATTTGGAGTAAAACTCACATTGTCCACTATCCCTATCATTCAGTGCAGGTATTAATTTTCTGTTGTCGACATACCGAGCAGAGAAATAAAGACAGAGAAGAGTGGATGAATGTGGGTAAATCAGTTAACTGAGTCTCTAAACAACACGGTTTAACTTGCAAAAGTTGAGAAATAGGACAGGTACTGAAACAGTTTGCGACTGAACTTGAATTCAACATGATACGGAAGGGTATCAAACGGGGAGATTCTGGTGGTGAGGTGACAATGTTGGGAGAACATTAATTAGTTGGAAGTAGTGTGGGTTTGTCCAAATGCACTAACAACTCCGTGAGTGATCCTTCGAAGAAACCAAAATTCCGAGGGTGTTTCTACGAACCAACTTTTCTTACACTGAAGACATTTGAGTACACCGAGAAATCGTTTGTTTTCCCAAACAGCGTTGTCGGATTTTTGAAAATAGTTCAGATGCATTAACAGCCGCGTGCTATTAGACAGGAGAGGTGTGCTGTGTAACCAGTCGTAAAGCAAACATTACAAATGAACTATACTCCTTACTTGCTTTGTTGGTATCTTCTTCACGTAAACTCGGTCGTCTTCTAATTACTTAAATAAAATTGTCACTGAACTTATTGTCCCAGAACGGTGGCCGTGTGCCAATGAATCCGGACATGACTTGTGGTGGATAGTTCCGTTTCTTTCTCGTTGGTTCAACTCTCTTGTCAAACGACGGTACACATGTGGTCGACATAGAGAGCTCACATTTAGTGTATGTTAATTCCCTGTATTTGACAGCTCTCCGACAGCAAACTGGACATTCCTCAAACCATGACATGGATTTGCACCCTTTTTGCGTCTGCGCGCTGTTAGTTGTTTTTTATTCACACTGTTTGCTACTTCTAACGCATACAGTTAAACTTATGCAAACTGTACCACTTTGTGCACTTTTAGGTTGCCCACAATTTATCCGCTAAAATTAAAAATTCGTCGTTTTACGCTTAAAGCAATGTTCACACTGTTTTTTCATCAAAAAACTACATTTTTTATACATATTGTAGCAAGCATTTTTTGACAAATCGAGGTAGATCTCACATTCCTCGCCAAATTTTTGCCAACGCAAAAATTTGCTTCCTTATTGACTTTTCCGCTTAATGACAAAATATCAAGGCAAATTAAGACATCTTGGAAAAATGCTTAGGTCATGAAGCGCACATAAATCTCCATAGGGATTCCGCGAAAAAATTAAACGTTTTTAAAGGAGTCCTTCTGCTGCCTACAGCACTTTTACATTAGCCTTTAGTAGGCGAGTGTAAGACTAAACATATTACAGAAACTGATTAGGCAGACCGCTACTTATTCAGAGTAGGTCGACTGTTTGAAAACTAATTCGAATACACAAATGCCTGTGCCTCTGAGCCTGACCATTATTTCCCAGTTTTACTTCATAATGTTCCCACTTTAACAAGGACTGTTTAAATGAGGTTAAGTGGGTTCACTCTATGTCGGAAAATAAGCATACCTCAACAAATTTCCGGTGAACACCGCAGAAGTTGAACTGTCAAATTCACACATGAATAAGTTGTTTCAACACACACCTCTGAAGCGCTGTTAGAGTTCATAAGTTCTATCGGCCTGGACATTGGATGCAACAATTCAGTCAATAAAGAGGGTGTCATGTTCCACGTTGAATATATCACGAACACCTAAAATGGTGAACAAAGATTAAGGGTGGTCGGAATCCCTTAGCTTGCGGCCCCTCTTAGAATTAGGAGTTAACTAGTGGACTTCTAATGGTTAACATAAACTGCTTTAGTGTGATCAATAGCATAGACTAATAGCAAACTGTTCTATCCACAGTCCATTGGGCTGCATTAGAAGGCAATCTCCAGTCAACAGAACTGCACCCTGAATGGATAGAATTAGTTCAGACGGGTTTCGAACACTTTCATGAGTTCACTGCCTTCTAGATATGCTGGCGTATATCCAGACCGATCCGCCGTGATATGACCACACAATTGTGAAACTGATTGCACAAGGATAACAATCAGGTAGACCCAACGGTGCGTTTGCCCTAATACCGTTAACCACGCCGAGTTAGGCATAATTACACAACCCCGTGAAGGTGATAGACGAAGTATAATCTCAGTGCACCGTTGCATCAGGGTCAGATGAATACAGACAAAAATACGAATCGCAAGCATGGCAATAGCAATAGTTTTGTAAAAATAAACGAAAAATACAAGTGGGTCGCGACATACGTTTCATTGTCAAATGAATTTCGCGGAATCTTTTCTAGTTGGCGCAGAAGAGCATGGTCCATAGATGGAATTGAACAAACCGAAGAGGGACAACTGTGATGATTGCTAGTTCATTACTATCGTAGTTAACGTAACGAAGTTACAAGAGTTTATCAGCGTTTAAAGTTCGACATCATAGTCTCAGTGCAACAATCTCAATGTAGCGCAAGAGTTGGGGGTCACCAGTTTTGCAAATGACTGGGAGGTGCTCTCCGGGAGGTGAAGAGCTACTGTATATGTCGGCAGGCTCTGTGTTACACAATCATTTCGGTCGTGTCGTTCGCACTCTTTACTTGGGAACCTGTCATTTCAACAAGTTTCAGATAAGCGGTAGTTATGGTATGCATCCAGTTATCTGGACGACTAGGTTACCGAGGTAAGCTGCAACAACCATTCGTCGTAAAAATTATCTTCAAGCAATAAGTCGTTCTCGGAATCCAGCTATCTGATCACACTAACAAGGCGTGCAACTTTCCAGTTGAATGTATCATCGCATACTATTAGGCATACCAAGTTGTATAGAAAAAGATCGTCTGTGGATTTCATAATCTAACCACGTATTCCGATTTCTTAGCTGGCCGGCATCAAGCTAGGTGCATGTAATTAGACGACAATAATTGATCATCGTCTACAAGCTTTAGGTTATGCTATACTTTTAAAGTCTTCCGGAATGGTTGCCAGTAGTTGAAAACCGCTTCGATCTATCTTCACAACAATCCCTAATTATGATTCATCAAAACAGAGTAAGTTTGAAGGGGGTGTCTAGATAACCTGGTTTATCGACTCAATCACCTGACATGCAACTTCCTTCAGAGACATAAGGACAATCGTCAAAACACTATACAATGCTGCCCCAATCGATCTATTAGGTTTATTTCACCCGGACTGTCCAAATCATGACGGGAGAAATTGGAGTGGACGAAATCCTACCAGTCCACACGAAGTTTCACATCCGTGTTTGAACTACACACTAGCCCAAGGTGTGCAATGATTACTTTGGAATTCCTTAATGACAATATATATGTATCCACAACATTATTCGCACCACGGAGAAGACCATTCCACTCATAAGGTGAAACGCATGTTATGTACATATTTTTATTTAAGGCTGGAGATCACCTTAGTGTTGCTAGAAAATATCTTATAACACAGTGAAACATTATTGACAAATTTTAACCTCGATTTCATGGTCAGTTTACGACGATACTGAGCGGCAATTACTAGATCTGCAGTCACGCTTTTTGGTTTAGAGTGTCTCTTAGACATTCGCAGAAACTTGTTTTCGAATACTGGTTTATATGGACTGGGGAACGCCAAGCTACATACTGTATTTCTTCCGTGGTACCCTAACTGAAAATTCCACAGAATTTCGTTAACACATGAGTGTAAACACACAAAAGAATTTTTCGTGAAAATGCTGTTTTTAATACAGGCAGTGATTAACGACACATTGTCTCAGTTGTCCAAAACACACTCAACATACGCATCCAGAACTGCATTTCTCACAAATAAAACACTGTTTTCCTTCAACGTAATCAACAGTGGACACGTCTGAACAGGTGTTCGGTATTAACAGTGATGTGTATTCAGATAGGGAAACAACTGTCATACTTCTGATAACCGGTATGCGAAAACATAACAAGCACCCTGAGCGGAGCGTGTGAAATCTGGGGATAATTGGATACGTGGAAGAGAAAACAGTTGTTCACTATCAATAGCAGCAGTCCGACAGTTGCCAATTCTGTATTGTTTGCCAGTTAAACTTTCGGGAATTTATTCAGTACAGCACAAATACTGTGCATGCAACAGCAAACGAAGAGTATAAGGTTATACTTCAGCTTGGTACACCAAATTACAAGTGTTAAAATGGGTGATCTGTATTGACTCTAATTTCGAGCATACATCTGCATTAAATAACCAAAACCAATTAATGCCGAGCAACACACTTCCCGACAAATCCCCAGTATCAATTTAGCCACCTGAGTTGTGTACAACACAGTTTGATTTTGGTTGCGCTCACTCCGAAACACCATGCAGGATTTCTCTGTGCAGCCTCATCCTTTGAGGGTTTTAAACACACGCTCGATACACACATTCATTGAATCGATCCAGGTCTACAAACAGTCTAGCGGGAAAAACACAAACTGAATTAAGTTGCACTCAAGCACTTAGCTGTATTCACTGATTTGTTGTTAGTTTCATAATCAATTATGCTTGTTATGGCTCTGAAAGTCTTCGAACCTCTTCACATCTCGCTGTGAAACCTCCAGTTTAATCTCCCTCAGCTTTTTCATTCGCATTCTCTCATCTAATCACCAGTGGTATACTTACAGATTTCCACTCGTCTAGTAAGAAACCACGCAGAGCTGATATTCTGACCACCGCTAAGTTCTCCATCTGGGAACAGCCTTAACAGAAACCAATGAACGCCACTACCAGTTGATGCCAACCATACAAAATTTCGTCCTTCGACCTTTCTGTTTCACAGTGAAGACAGAGTTACCATTACTAGCCTGGAGACAGCTAATACTTTCAGAAAACGGTATAATGTCTTTTTCGCCAACAACCAAAAGAACACACCAGTCACTACTAGAAGTTATACACCTGATGACTTGGCGATTATAAATAGCACATCAAGTATCATGTCAAAAACTTCGTCTTGACAACAAGTCACGTAATCTTGTTTCAATTTGCCTTATGATATCAAAATGGTGCACAACATAATGGGTAGATTCATCGAGCAGACAACAGTCGTTTATTAGACTAGGACAGACGGCCCAAAACCTGGAAGGCCTACATCGTAAGCCCACTTTCAGAAGAGTTGATCACAACAAACTGGTCATCTTCAGGCTAATTAAGTTGTTATATGCTTTCCCAAAATCTTCGGAACGCAAAAGTGACCGTCAGTTGAGCGTCTATATTGTGAAGCATATGGGTAGTATGTGGAGGTCTTAGGTGTGTGTGGGTAGGGGACAGTGGACTAAAAGACTTATGGAGATAAACGAATAAAAGTTTTCTTTCCGGATTTCTTCAAAACCCTCGACAAAGTCGGCCATACACAGTGAACACACTTCCTGCACTGGTTACTCTTTAAGATAGATAAACCAATAATTAACACCGTCTGCAAGCGAGTTCTAGGAACGATATTGTCAGAAGGTCCCACTCTGCTCGTTCATTATGCGTTGACGACAAAAACAGCTAGCGTGACCCTTGAGACAGTATCCTGGCTGTTTAAAGCCTCGCAATCGGAGGCTTTTTTCTTGATGCTCTGCCGGATGCAACTCTTAATATTCAGTTGAACGTACATATCTTTCAACCGTTCATTATAAAAAACATTCATCTGAACTAGATGGTGCAGCACGTAAAGAGTATCTATGTTTTTTCACTTTCTTCACCTTTTTTCTCAAATTACGTCAGTACCTCATGTAATATTTGTACTCCAGGGGCAATCTAGTCTACTTACAAAATGGCACATCAGCTATATCATTCATGGATGTTCTTACAAATAGTAAAGTCCCTTGATAATGGATTCACCGTGTGAGGCCGCAACAAACTGAAATGCGAACGAGATTATATCATTGCTGGATTTGTTATATCTGGAACACCCAACCTAAATCTTTTGTGACAGCATGATCAAATTAGCTTCAAACGGAGATCCGTTACCAAAACTGGTTGATGCTAGTTCGATTCTCCAGTCAGTGCAGCTATCTAGTATGGGATTCCTACTGTCAATGTTTTCACGACTGTATTTACTTCATTTTTGACTGGCATACCCCAGCTACATTTCTTTTTTCCATACTCCAATTCCACCCATCCTCCTCAATGCGATTCATACTCCCATAATTCCTACTAGCCTTGAGGTAGAAAACCATTTTCCTTTTTTCGCGTTTTGTTCATTTTGGTTTCCAACCAACCAACACAACCAAATAAAAATAAACAGTCTCATCTTTTCCTGAATTATGAAATTCCACTGATTCCAGTGGATTGAATTCCACATGGTTATCTACCAATTATGATGGACATGTGCACCTCACTTTCTTATAAGTGACAACCGCCCCGGGAATCACATCACCGTTATTAAAGATTGTTTGTTTAGTGTTGTGCGTGGAGTCTTAAACGCACTTTTAGTTAATGCTTAGTGCTCATTGCTGGACAAAATTGTACTAAACCATTCTCACTTGGTTCATTGAAATCCTTGACTTCAACCTAACTGAGAAGTTCTTGATCGCGAGGTTGTCGATTGGAGTTAACAGGACAGTTACTGTGTCGCCAATCGAGACGATTAATCAATCTGTACACCATTCACACAGGGCTGCGATTGAGCGTTCTTATAAGATTGGTTAGTCACGCAATACGGTTGACACGCTATTTTCAAACATGAAGGTCAGACGGTAAATTTTTGGTCGAACAAGGATATGATGAGCCTTTATATAAGCGAAACTCGGGTTTGGTGGGCCAGACTTAAGGTTCATCTGAATTCAATGGCTGTGGTTGACTGTGGGTTGCGTTCAGTTCGAAAAACTATTCGATCCATGTGGCATTTTCCGATAATCCGGTCGGTACATCTAGACGACTGTTTTAGGTAAGGCAACCTGATTAAGAACCTACCCCTTCAGATAACATTGGGAATTTTCGTGATAATAGTATTATTACGTTTCAAAATGATTAGTACAGCCTCATAAGCGCCCACAAATCGGAACCCAGCAACATATTTGAAATGTTGTACTATTCGCTCTGAAGTGAAATGGGTCTGTCAGCGACTGCGCGTGCAGGAGTATTGCTTAATACATCTGTCTTGAGGAAGCACCACCGTTGGATCTCGTTCATTTTACAGTGTTGTTGCATTTTAGACAAATCGATTGCACAGATCTTCTGGGTCACATAGGTTTGTGAAAAACCCGACTTGTTCCCATTGCCATCAAACATCACGGTGGACTCCCGACCACCAATATGTGGACCAAACAACCTTCACCTAACTTGTGCTGACGTACCACAATGCGGAATATAGCTGGTTGCTAATGCTTACTTACGAAACTGGGTGAATGAAATCATAGTGGCAAGCTATAATTCATCTGTGAACAATATTGTTGTTAGTTGAGGGCTACTAGTCGGCCAGGTCAGTGGACCCGGAGTTACCAGTGAGGCAGCTATGGGAAATATTGTATTCGTGCATGCACGTACAATCACACCGTAACAGGTCATGCAATCTTTGGATCAGGAAGGGACTACATAATTCAATGTAAGGACCCTCACCATACAAACACTCATGTACTTTGATCAAGGCGGTAAAGCTACATACACTTTGCAAAAACAATCAGTTTATACAAGTGTGCACACAACATCGAAATAGTCAGTCCATGGAAGGATATGGCCAACAGCACACTGAGTACAAATACACCCAGGGGCAGAGGAAACTTTTGATAGATTGATCTAAACAAAATCTCTGCCCTTCACCGAAAGCCTTTCAACTGTATTCACTTCAGTTTGCTTAACCTGAACGTAGTCAAAACAGACTTCGAATGTGGACGACGATCACATAGCAAATTGGCCAGTGGTCTGGTAATCTACCAAAAACTTGACCTAAACGCTTCAAAAATAGAAACGGCTAAAGGGCACCATGCACACGTCAACCGTTGATTAATTGATGTTTTTCAGAAACTGCACATGATTTCAAAATAGTTTGCGCAAAACTTTGTAAAACTAACCTGAAAACTGTTCAGCCAATAAGCAGTTACCCTGCGTCCACTGATTCTTCGGGTTTCTTTGAAAACATGACTCTTATGATTAGAATCTGGTTTTAATTGAGTTATTTACGCACAAAAGCCCCACTGTGACAAGACACTTTCTGTTGTGATGACCAAGCCTTGAAAGCGCTAAATTTTACGTTTTCATTCTATTATTTAAATTTTTCGCATTTTACGATTTGGAATGCCGATCCCATTTTCTGTCCCCATAGAAAGGGTGTGCCGCACGCACCGTCTTTCAATGACTACTGTGTCGTTTGGCGCTCAAGACAAACTACCATAGTAGCTAAAACAGTCATAGTGAATCACCCAATTTCCAGACGGTCGAGCAATGGTTATTTCCGTGATTGCATTCATTTTACCCATCAAGAGGTCAACACCGACATTTCCATAGGTTTCATCCTTTCCCTCTTCAGAACCTTCTGTTTCAGAAGTATCTTTTTCACGCGATCGTTTTTCGTGCAAGATTCTGTTGTTTGTACTATCACCTATCATTACACCATAAATCCAAATCAGCCAACTACATCCCCGATCTGCTTCATCAAATTACTCATCAGTCAAAATCATTGACAGTGGCAAATAGGAAGCAGAGGATGTTTGTGTGTATTTCACAGTTGTAACATTTCCAAGTTTATTCCAGTTCCTGCCAGCTGTCTAAGTCTAATGGTGTTAGAATATTCGCACCTCGTGCATTGTAATAAGGTGAGTCGCACATAGATATATACATATATACATGTATATGTAGCAACCGCACTTGGGAATTTATATGTATATATATATATACGTAGCGTATGTATCGGGCGCGCTTGCCGCGCAGGCTTTGAATACATTTATGGAATAAGGCCTTCCAAATAAGCATATCGGTTACATTCAGCCTTGAAAAATGTTCTTCGATTTGTTAACAGTTCATGGATTTCGTTTTTTCTTTACTTCCTTTCCATGTACACATACATTTGTGCGATGAGACGATTTCTATCAGTGACAAAATTTAAGTATTCCAGCGAAGTGGGGGTTGTATCACCAAGACCGTCTAACTCATTTACGTTATAGCCTGAATATTAGTTCCATGCAAATAATTAAAAATACAGATAACCCATCAGTATAGGTAACGTAGTATCAGTCTACTCTGTATCACTATTGCTTATCAGTTCAATTATTGTGGGCTGCACCCCATATATAACAGCATTCAACTCATCACATTCCGGCAAAGTGTACAGTTGGATAAACAAATGTCCTAATTTCAATACTGAAGCAATTTTCTTTACACATTAAGGTTTGTGCGTACGTTCGTCCAAAAATGTTTAAATTTTAAGCTGCTACTGTGTACTGTGTTGTCTGCTACGTATTGCACCAAATATTACTATATTCTACAACATCTATTTTCTCGTTTACGATTCCCAATCCGTGTTACAGTATGGCTTAGAATTTTGGGAGTAAAAGCGTAAGAATAGAATATCTGGGATCCTGATGTTTGTCGTGCCCTGTCTTCGAATATGGAGAAATACGTTTTCCGTTCAATGCGTCGTAAAACTTAGCGACATTAGTACATAATTTTCGCAGTACTCCACAAAACCATGCCAATTCCTACTTCATTTTGATGACTAGAGTATAAACTATCCTATTTTCACCTCTTCCTTATCTGTGATATTCGGATTTAGAAATACAAATTACACAACGCTATTCTGCCATTCTTTAGTGCTGTTTCAGGAATGTACATTTGACTTTGGACTTACCTTTTCATACCCTAAACTGAACAGTTGTATCCAATCGGAAAACAATCATTACGGTTCTAATTGGCCTAAAGGTTTGAGATAACCTGAGGGATTTCTGGTAGAAGGTAAGGAAACATTTCACGCAAGCAACAGTTAGTCGCAAAATGGTTGGAATTTAATCAACGCCATGAACTTTCAGATTTAAAAGTATGTCAATGAGAGTTCAGCGAACTGAACTGAACTATCTTCTACCCGTTTTAAAGAAATCAGACAATTTTATCTCAAACAATGCAAAAAAGTGAAAGAAGAACAATTAATATTTCATATGCAGTGAATGTCATCTACAGTTGATTAGAGCCGTTGCATTTCTATAGAATTTCCAGTCGGCCTCTGTCGCACACACGCAATACTCAACAGTAATCAAACCACAGTTCGAAAAGATGGCGATTCTTATGATTCTAAATTGAAGAGAATTCCCTGTCAAGGACTCATTGATTAGAAATGATAGGACAGTTACTATGTCTCCTCTCAAGACATTCGGGTCTGATCATTACTCACAAGCGAAGGTGGTTGAGCGTTCACATATGATGGTTGAATCGTGCCTAATATGAGGTCAGTGATGTAGCGACCGACACGACTGCTTTATAAAAGCGTGGTCGGAGTTCCCATTCAGACGGAGGCACGGATATGTGCAACCGACGAGCTCTGAAAAGGACGATACTATAGTTTAGTGCTTCTTTTCGAAACATGCCTGCAGGAAAGTCTATGGGAATGTGACAGTTGCGATCAATTGTAGATGATGTCCAATTTATATGAAACCCGAAGTCCCTTCCTGCTCATCAGTAGTTACTATTTCCTGTACAGTGCTTCCTTGGAACAAAGTACAGTACGGAAGATAAATCTGTCCAAGACACAATTTTACGGTTTACGAGCATTTTGTATCAGGTATGTGTGCGTTTGGCTATATTCCAGAACCCTATACTGAGCATTTTTCATGGCTACCGTCGTTCACAAATAAATGATACAACAGCTGTTTTGGAGCAAACCTACGTGGGTAGGCGCTGACTTCAAGGCAGATCACAACGTTACCTGAAGAAACCACCAGGCAATCCTGACAAAGCCAGCTAAGATACCTAGGTTAAAGGTTGTGCAAAAATACTTCTATTTCCCCAAACTTATCAAGCCAATTTCTACCACAGGATCACTGAAACATACGGGCGATATCATTTAAACGTGATTTCCAACATAAACACCTGAAAATGTCGAATGAAACAGCATCATTTCAGGAAGAATAAAGACCACTTCCTCAAGAGAACAGGAGGAACAAAACAGTGCTCATCGAACTGTTTGAGACTTTCCAAAACAATGATTAGCTTAATGACATTTCCTAATCTGTCATCTCCATTATACCGCCCTTTGGACTTTGGTTTGGACTGCCGATAGGAAGAAATTCGTGATTTCGTTCTGATGGTCAGCTTTGCTTTGGTTCGAACTGCTAAGGCCTGGACGACCTGACGTTCAATAATGAAACACCGCCGTCACCTCAGAAGCAGCTTTGTTACTCAGAAGAGAACCCCCTGTTTGAGAACCATCGTATCCTGCCTAGAGAATAACATCTCGTATGAGTAGTGCACGAGTCACTTTTTGTGTGTGGATGTATATCAAGGTACCTTAATGAGTATCAGTTAATTGATGCTTTCAAGATTTAATACGTTTCTCGTAAAGTGTTAACAAGCAAAAGCCTAGACAGAGTGACACGAAGCCTATTAACCGTATGAAAGCTGATCATATTCTAGTTGAACACATTCGTCTGGAACAAGCGTTAGCCAGCCCATTTGAAGTCACTAAGGTTATAGCTAGCCCGGGCAAACTTGAGGTGTACCATAAACAGTAAAGAGATTCATTCGAGTTCAATCCTTCCGAACGCACATTTCTACAACAGAAGTGAACGGATAAACAAGTAGTTGGAAAACAGCAACCCGGTGATAGCAAATTCTGACAAACTGTTTTCCCGAACTTATGGATTGTCTTTCGTTAAATCAAAGGCTTATGCCACATAGAAAGAATGGCTACGTCCTTTCTTAGAATGCCAACTCTAAAACGGCTGATTAGTTGCGTATGTAAAAGTCAGTTTAGAATCTAACCATCGAAGCCTGAGCTAATGTTTTGTTGGAAGTTAACAAGCATGTGATTAGAGTAATAATTTTGCCTCGATAAAAATGAAACTCCCTAATATCTGTCACTTAACCGCAGGCTCGGAGGTCGTGCCGAAATTGGGGAAAGAACATCAGCTTGTATTTTTTTGCAGTGGTTTTTATCTAAGGAGAGTCATACAAATGGGTTTGTTTTGGCGTCAGAAAAGAAAGAAACAGATAATTGGGCAGATGAATTCCGAACAGAACACAATGTCAGCTGACGGATCGTCTGACGATCACTCCTAATGCCAAATTTGTTGCGATCGGCAGATAGACATTGCGTTGTGGTGAGACTAAGTAGCTTCACGCTACAATTTAGCGAAAAATGTATATAGCCAACACTTCTGCAAATATTGTAGAAATGTAAATGAGGAACTATTTTGGAAAAACAGCCTGGCCTCTGATTGACCAAGCTTGCTGTTTGGTCCGGAACACACCTATGATAGATGGATTGTGGAGTATTACATAATGCTTTTACAAGGGAGAAAGGGGAAGGGATTCGTAGCTAACCCTTGGCATACAAACGAGTAAAAACCAGTAGAACTGGAAGCGAAATCTGTCGAAGGGAATTTCACGTCTCACAACAAAGGCGCCATTTATTTCACGTTTGAGATTCGTAAAAAACGCGTTCAACTACACAAACACCGTTTGCAGTGTGACTCAAATTGAACGGGATTACGGAGAGCTGATTTTGCAGGAACACCCGGATGGATTCTGTTAACATAAGCCTAAACTCCATGCAGCCTACTGGTAAGGAAAGATTGTGTGGTTGTGGGTTCGGGCTCTAGTTACGTCGACTGTTCCTTCGCCATAACCAACCGAACATCAAACAGACAAATCACATATAGGATGTTATAATGACATCATCACAGCGAATTGGAAAAAGGATATCACTTCTCGAAAACATTCTTCGTACAAGAAACCCTACGACAGAACAATGTATTCAAACGGGTTTTACATTCCGTACCTCAACAAAATGACAATGTCTGTTCATCACCCCCAAGCGCTGACAGCCGTTAGCTACCACGCGGAGGCTGGCCAAATGTTTGTTGATTTTATTGGACATAATCAGAGATGGCATGCTGACCAAGAAGGTTGCTATCAAATGCATTTCATGGAAAACGGATTAGCAAGTGGAACAACCCAACATTAATGAAAATCTGCACAGTGCACAGTGATTAACCACATCACAGACAACGGTGTCACCATTAACATATTAAAAATCCTGCACTAACTGTCGATCAAAGCGCTCTCCGAGATGTCGCTATCGCCAAAGTTGGAAAGCTGATGTCGAACACATTTATGTGCGGGGTTAGTAATGTGAGGGAACGACGAAGGAATTTACCACTTATTCTCACACGGTTTACGGTCAGGCGGTAAATTAGCGTTTGAGTTTTGACAGTAAAATTAGCGATGGGTTTCTGTGCGTTGTAAGCTGACATTTTCGACCTGCCAACTCAAATGAATTCCAAAAAACCGGAAATTTCTTCTTCCGAAGGTTCGATAACGTTCTAGCAGCTGGACGTAGGAATAAGTCTAGGTATTAGGAAGTTGTTTGTGCACTTCATGGTCTGTCTGAAAAGAGGCACAGTCACTTGGAATTTTGAAGTGACAGAAATCAGACATATCCCTTGAGAATTATCGCAGTCATCAAAGAGGCCCTTTAGAGTTGAACTCTAGTACGCTTGAGGACAAATTTCGGTATATTATTCAGATCTAAATCACGCATAAGGAAGTTTACTGGTTAACAGCTTGAGTCTACGACAAAGTCCGCTCACAAAACACTTACTCATCTGGGTTTTGTATAGAACCATACAAACGACGAACATCCCCTCGCTCTTTGATGATTACCCAAGGAATGAGTCCTCCCATCCTGTGTACCGTAACGCTTAGAAAGACTTCCACAGTTTGTACTATCACACTCCTTCACTCTAAACTGGTGAACACAATGATCAAACCTCACCAACCTTACATGTGTAAGTGTTCGTGAAACTTCACAAACTCAACGGTAGTGTGAGAACATTCGAAATAAGTGCCCACAGTTTTAAGTGTTGGATGAACTATAGGAAAACGAAAACCTGTTGGAACGTTTGAGGTGTGGAAGTAAGGTACCGGTGCACCTGATGGCTACCTGTGTACCTTTGTATGCACTGAAAATCGGTGCACCTGATGAAGGTCAAGAAACAACGGGTATGAAATTCTTGGTCATTCACACAAGCAAGGCCGACAGATTAGGTGGGGAGTTCAGTCAATGACTTGCCTGTATTTACCAGATTGATTACTCCTTATTGAAAAATTATAAACGCTTCCAGGTTATTTGTTTTACAACTTCGTTAGCCTGTTGGTTTATTTGTACGAATCAACCCAACGTAAATATGAGTGTACTCTATTCAGTTGACACAACTAGAGGGTTCGAATACTAAAACCTGGCTTTTTATTTCTGTTTAGATATCATTATGTACGTATTGAACGAGAATCTACATTTCAAACGATTGTATTCAGTAGATCGTGTGTTGCGAACTGAAATTGCATACTGCAACAGTCAGACGTTACAAGTTAACTTACATCCGGGATAAGGAGTACCCGCTTCTTGGCGCATCTCGTCTGTAGTTGCAATGGGGACCATGGAACAGTAGGGCAGATTAGGGTCTAAATCAATTCGATACACTAATCCGGTGTGAGGGCTACTGTGACTACCCGAGTGTCCAGAAAGGTCTCCCAGAATGTCAGATTTTGCTCTTGGTGATCCAACTAAACAGAACGACTGGGATTGGCCAACATAGCTGGCAACTGAGTATCCAAAATAACTTCCCGGTTCCGTGTGTGCATACCGCTGCACGGCATCTGGGGGAAACAACAAATCCTCTGGAGCAGGCTGCTGATAGTTTGCTGTATGCACAAAGGCAAGTAAGTATGTTAAATAATTCCATAACGTCAGAGTCCGAAGCACGTTGGCCGTAATTAACATTTTGTCTGCAGCACTGGAGTCAGTCTGAATCACAACCTCAAAGCGTGACGTGGACCACATGACCTGGCTTGTTTGAAGCGTGCTCCGATGGCGAAAACATGCTGACTACCGGGGCGAAATAACAGTTCGGAAAACCCGTGTTGCCCATCCCGTTGGCGTTGTCTTAATTCACAATGTCCAATCATAAGCGAGTGCTAGGCACACACAAACACGTGATGAGTAGGCGCATGGTGAATGGACACACTGGACACAAAAACACGCGTTCATCCACTTTCTTCGCACAGGCGGGCTTGTACACTACCGACCGCACCGTTGGCCCAATCGGTCTGACTCGCCTCCCGTGTGTCTGCACCTAAGACAACCGGATGTCTAGTATTTGTCGAGGACAGACAGGCAAGCAGTCACGCCAGAAACCCACATCGTCAGACTCGAACATATCAACCCGATGATAAACTTTCTGTTTATTCTTTCGATGGAGTTGTATGTTTCCCTTTTGATATGACTTGACCTCAGATGACCTGATGTTCTTTCATAAACGTCTTATCAGATATTCAGTGTAACGCGTAAACAACAACCATTTTGCTCATCAAACCATAAAGAAGTCACATGGTAGAATTGCATACGGGCAAAGCCGTGTATTGGGCAAATTAATTAATTATGCTTGCGGAATTTAAATGCTGTTTGAGTTTCACATGACTCCATTAGAAGTCAAGTGTGTAACCAGCCACGTTCAGTTCTACTCATTAGATTTTTACTAGTGAAGATAAATGCAGAAATTCTCAGAATCCATTAGTCATCGCGAACATGGTGCGAATCACAATGCAGTGGTGAATGCTTGGAATTGACACACATCAGCCATGAGACAAGTGCTGGTCGCCTTTATTCTTACTTCGAATGGTTCAGGGATAGCTGAGCAAAGACATGCGAATGATTTGTATTCTAAAAAACAATCAAATGTACAACCGTCCTCGTTAGTTCAATTCTTGAAGATTTACGCGTGAACAGCGTAAATAGCATGGCATATCCAGGTTTTTCATCGACGCATTTTCATTTGCAAGCGTTTGTGTTATAAGAACCATCGTCGCCACTGGACAGAAGGTAGCAATTCGGCTGATAATTAAACACAACAAATCGGCGGAAGACGAATTTTTTGTAATTAGAGCGTTTAAGTGAATTAGGTCAACCAATGCTGCTTTTAAACTCTTCGTAAGATACGCTAATTTTAATGAGGAACGAAAGTGTGTCACGTCGTGTAACCGTTCGACGTCATCTGCTCCTTGCGAGAATGCACTTCTACTGGATAATTCCTCCTTAATCCGGGTGCTATCGGAATTTTACAGTACGGTACAACCAACACTGTAGATTAGACGCCACAGTCAACATACGAAACTGTCGAATCCACAACTATTGACCAGTAAAAGATATACACGTCGGTGATTAGAAGTTTGTCCGCCAAGATATTTTCTTTCGTGCATTTCGAATACGTCCATGAACCTTTTCACAGGATCCGAGGTAACATGACTTACATATGTAGCCAAAGAACATTCTGTGTGTGGATATGTTTTCATGTAAAGATCTTCGGATTGGCAATCAAATAAAGGTCAACACAAGTTGCAGTTGTTGGTTTTACTGCACTTCCCACCTGTGTTTGCAAGTAACCGATCAGTGTGTAAAACTCATTGTTAACTGCCAAACTTAACGTGGAATCAACATTACAGATGCAACTGAGAACGCAAATTAGACCTGGATAAAACTAGCATGTAAACTGCCTTATCTTTATGGGTAACTTGCTGTATAATATGGAACATCTACCATCCCAGCAGGAACGTGGAAAAAACTGCACACATGCAGTCAGGGACATCCGAATAACGTGCCAGTCTACTTGCTGCGAATTCGCTAGAAGTTGGAAACCGCAGGCAAATACAGCAGACTGCATGATTTTTGGCCTAGCGACTCACGGCATCTCATCGGGTACATGCCGCAATGTTCGTGTCTGTATAGCAGAGTCAAGCGAGGTTGGTGAAAAAAGGCTGGAAATCATATACACACACGCGTTTTCGGGTTGACGACCATATCTTTCTCTTTACATAGAGGTGGTGGTTAGGTGCGAACAGCGACAAATTCAGTGAACTGAAACAGTCGTGGTGTGTTGGATAAGCATATAACTACGAAAGCGTCAATCGTATTGACCTTATGTCCACAGGTCAGCTGGTTCGATCGAAGTGGCCGGCTGATTATGTTTCGCTCATTGTGCAAACGCAGCTGTTGGGGCATTCTCACGCTACGTTCATCCCACTCCGGAACAGGCTCTGCTAGTCGATCGTGCAAATGCCGCTCCGTTCTGCCCACGTGGACGGACTGGCACTCACACTGAACTTGGTAGATACAACGAGATTTGGTGCGTGTGTGTAACGACACTTTTGCCGGGACACTGATTGAAAATAACACAATGAAGAAAGCAGCACAGAGTCTTCGATCGACTGCTGATGGTTGCCGACCAAGTTGTTCCATCACATCATCACCTTGGTATGCTATCACTAGGGTGACCCTACACCTGGGCACATGTACTTCTGTTGCTGTGGCATGGCTGCCGTGTAGTCCAACCAACGTGAAGAAAGATACGGTCTTGCATTTCCTCTCACCACACTTGTTTCGACTGAGCTTTATAAACACTAACAGTATGGTATATAACGAATGAGGCACAGAAATTCGACAGACAATAAACCATGCAAACTGTTGTTTTGGGCTTCTGTTTTCGAAATTATTCCGGAAAACAACTGTTTTCCGTTCGATAGAATTACCTGTGCGAAAGTCATCAATTGTTATGTTCAATGTGGATAAGGAAACAATTAGGAAAAGTGGGTGAAGTCTGAAAAGATGGCAGTTTGTACTCCCACGCGTATGTTATTTTTCGGTTGCGTGAGGCAAACTATCCCACTCACTTATGGCGCTTGACCGTGCGTACCACACGGCTTGCCCCCCAAATTCTTTGTTTCTCACCCATTGCTTGGAGTTCGGGAAAAACCATGATGAGTAAACCATCATTTTCAACCCGAAATTCGCTTGAAGAGTTACAAGTGGTGTTTGCAACTTTGTTAATCCATAGTTAATGACTAGAGCTCTTGTAGGGCGGTAAGGATTCGTCCTGGTGATCTCTCCCTTGATGGTAAATTAGTTCGTCATACGGCTTTTGTAGGTAGCTTTGCTGTTTGAACGGCCTGCAGTGCATTTCGGCCTACACTCCTGCAAATCTAAACTCGTACAAAAGGCGGTTTGCTGCAGTTAACGATGCAATGTCACCTCAGGCCGAATAATATTGCATATGCCATTTCAGATGGCAGTATGTGGCCAGTGATGCCGGCCAAACGGAGAGACGATTATGTCAACAAATAAATAAGCACATCCCGAAGTGGATTTAACGCCTGGTAAATCAGTAGCACGTCGACGACCTGTTCAAATCACAACCGACAGCTGACTTCACCGATTACGGAATACCAACAAAATGCGCATAACCCTGTGAAAGAAACCGAGGCATTTTGATTCGTTTACTCAACTATCAACAGTCTCTCAATGCTTTTACCAAAGGCCCAACTCATCTAAAATAAACATTCCAATTTCTGTATGCAATACAGGTAACTTATCAGTTTTTCACTGGTGAATTCTAGTTCAACTTTTTTGTGCGTGAGCCCACAAAATAATGACCTATATATGTGTTGTTGTCGTTCGACTTAAAGCTTTTATTATGCTGCGTAGATACAGCTGAGTGCATTAAGCTTTTGTAAAGACAGTGAAATTTTGTCATATACATCGTGCAAACATACAATTTTGACTTACATCTTGTCTCCTGAGTTCTTTCTTGTATGTCGATAGTGCGTACAGAAATATCTCAGTTTGAGCGACACTGAAGTGAATGTAGACTTTTTACGGAAATGCGTAAACCTCATGGGGTATGAAAAAAACGGTTGTATGGTTAGCTAAAGATGAGGGTGAGAGTACACTGAATGTAGCTAAACTTCAGGACACTGGGACCCTCTATCCTCAAACACCATATATAGCAGCTCAAGTACAAAATTAGCATTCGCAATCATTAGGGCGCATTTCAGTGGCAAATCGAGAGAGTATAAATTGATCGGATGGAGATCCCGTTCACGGCAGTGTTATGTGGCTTTTTGCCTTCAACAATGTAATAAATACAACCTAATGTAGAACACGATCTATACTGCCGGTTTAATCCACCTGTCTACGGATGTAATTTTAAATCAGTGCAGATGGATCATTCAATAAACCTGAAAAGCACAAACCATAAATTAACTTTCTTTAGCCTCATCAAGGTGATGGATGTAGGAATGGATCTGAAATGTTGGGCAGCTAGTCGATAGGCTTAATATTAACTATTGTTTTCCACCGCGTTCACAGATTCAAGTCCGTAAATTTATAAAGACCACCTAGATGGAACAGTTCTAACTTAAGACAACCTCGCGTAGCGATATTTGCAAAGTGAAGTGTACAATTAGATTACAGTACCTGGACAAGCCAGTCATCTGCCCACAATTAAGACCTTATACAACATCATCAATTATAAGCAATAATTCATTACGTAAACAATGATGGTCTCGGTCAACCTATATCAACGCAATTCAGTTAGTTAATCCGTGTCCATACAACGACCTATAACGTGGCTAGGTTAACGGTAATGCTACAAGGTACACGAACCGAAAATAATACGGTCGCATTGAAAGTGGTAAATCGCAAATAAATGAAGCCGGTGTAAACAGCTACACACACTGCGAAATGTTAAGCACTCACTGCACTTGACTAGAACTTTTCTTGATCACAGAATTCGTGGGAAGTTTACTAATGTGGAGAAACTGAAAATGCTATGCATAGTTGGTTGAGGGTTGAACGGTTCCGAAAGAACGCCACATAGAGTGCACAGTGGTTTTGTTATGAGAGTAAAGTTTCGTGGAAGAAAATCGCGTTATCTTCAATAAGATGCTATATTTTACTTATAAATCATGCACTGTGCACGATTTTGTGAAGTCAGCGTCGACTACACCTACTTCCATTACTTTCAGTTATCCACAGATGTGTCCAGCTGCTAACATGTTGGCCTCAACTTCCATTGCACTTTGGGCAGCTTTATCATAAGCAAACGGTTTATGACTTTCTAGGCGATTATCTGCGTGAACTAACTTAAATAAACACAGATTGAACCGGAACCAAACCATCTGCATGTGAAACGTAAAAAACATCTTGACAGCAATCCAAGTGCATGGAGGTTTACAGTCAATCGTACCGCGATAGATTGGCATGGCTAATATAGTTGTGGTCAATCACTTTAGCGACTTGCGCCAAAGAACTGGACTAGGGAATTTTAAAATGCCCTACATACATTGCAGCCCCTTACGTAAAACACTCATGTCACGTGTGTTATGTTCAACTTACAATAGCCCGAGGTACAAAACGATTACAAAGTTGCAACGGACTCCGGTAAAATTTACTTGATTGGACACCCCTGGGTGATAGAAGAGAATTGCATGCAAATCAAACGGCGGGTGTTATTTTCGCTAAGCACAAGTGCTGTCCTTGAAGGATTTTGTGTTCAACAGATAATCATATACACCCACTTCACGCTTTCCCTGAAGTACCAGTAACGCCCTGAGAACTGTCACGGTTTGCGCAACCCAAGATGGGTGGAAATTGCAGTGTTATAATCAGTCGTGAGTTTACGCTGTACCATTCAACATGATAACTGTCCTTCACTAACTGTAGACCACGTGCACAGATGTTAACCTCGCAATGGCAGCTGGTTAGCAAAATCAGAATAACCGTGAAACAGTGTGAGTTAAACCGCTCAAGCAGTCCGAATTGGCTTTAGTGGCGATTGACGCGCCTTAATCCATCGTGCGTGTGGCGTTATTCATTTCAACTATGAAGTGGGATGAGATAAGGTTGTCTACCCTCCCTTTTCTTAACTAGTCTGGAAGCAAACTAGACCTTAGAGTGCAACTTGACAAATCGAAAATAGGTTGTTTTGGTAGTTCTTTCAGGAACTCGAATTTGAGACCCCGAGTATAAAGACGATGATACTCTGAGATGTGTGGGTTTGAAGTGAAACATGTACAATTCAGACTGTTCGAACGTTTCAGTTCATTAGTTTGACTGCCTTTCACGTGTCCGGTGCGCATAGCACTGTTACAAGACTGAAGAACTCTGCACCTGGTCTCATCTTTGGTGGTGAGCAGTTGGAAGTAATCACACAACTCGTAAACGTTGGCTGTTAAAGCATTAGTGGTGGAATGTCTAATAGGATCAAAAATCGTACAGCTAAGGCTGAAATGGTGTTTGCTAACATGCGCCAACCCTAGCACAAGTAGGCTCCCAGTTTTTCCGCAAAACACCTAGTGAACAAAGCCTCTGTGCCAGAGCTGCTAAGCCTGGTCCATCTGCACAGACGACATTCCCACTGTCTGTTCACCGCCACCAGTGTCTCCGAAGCACCGGATGTGTGTGGTGGGGACACATCGTCTACAATGAGGAAGTCTGCAGACCTCGTCTCACAAGTTTCTTTGGTTTGTACACACTATAAGAGTACGAACTCAGCTCCCATCATTCAGTGCTCCGTTTGCGAGTAGCGGGTTAGAATAGAAGTAGTGATCTGTTGACAGACATTTGACTTGGGTTCACCATATGCATACACTCTCGCTTACGACTAAGTTGCTAGAGCGTTTCTCATTTTCTAGCTGTGTTACAAAGGAACATGCACTGTTGGCTAATGACGCTTCCTGGCACGGCACAGTGTGGAGATCGGGGGGCGCTCTTGTTACGATTCAGTTCTTCTACCGGCGCAAAGTCACATTCCATTCTCTGCGTAGCATTTCATTTTTTGTCTTACACAATCTCTCGCCTATCATGTTCGTCTCTTCATTTGATAGTGTTCACGCTATATATATATATATATATATATATATATATATATATATATACGCAACCGGAGAAAATGTGGACGCACACGTATGTGTCTATGTGCCCTAGCAACCAAACCAATCTAGAATAGTAAACTGTTACCAGCGCCATATTGAATGTTAGCTCATTCTAATCGCACTGCAAATTGCTGGAAAACAGTGAATGTGAGATCAAAAACATCACTATTATTACTGTGGGGTGAAAACCTCGTTTTAATTTTGTGTGAAACAGTTATCTTTCGATGCTTCTCCTAAGGACATTTCTACATTATTTGTGTCCACTATGTTTTAAATTTAGCGAGTAGAGCAAGCCGGACTGAAAATGCCTTGTTAATTCAGTCTGTTATTATGTCTGATCGATGACCGTAAACACAGTGTAGGAAATACTTGTATATGTGTAATACTGACATTCGTGATTATAGTGGAATTAATACGTGTGGAGTACGAAATTCGATTTGAGTGAACAGTTCGACAGCATGTTCGGCATGTACTTCCGAGATAAGTACACTGCTATTGTAGCTGAATGTTTTCAGGATGCAAGATTTGCACACACTCACATGGAATTAGCTTCAAATAAATGAGTTTGTTGGCATCCTGCATTCGGTTCAATGTATTTCAACTTTTCAACTAAGGGTTGTTCGAACAAATTAACACCTAACATCTCCGGAAGTCTAGCAAAATCTCATAGGAATAAACACCACAGTATATTGTTTTGTTTGTTAATAAAGTGACATTTATGTGGCATTTTTAGACAACAACACGGTGTAAGATGACAGCAGGCTTAGGCTATAAGATTAATTACTAAAGTTAAATTGTTGAATATGAACTTTTGACCACAAAACTCTCAAACTCAATTCTGATGTGAAAGTCTTTAGTACTGCCACATAACTGACAGTTCTTATGGGTGATGTTGATTTGCCACAGTCTGTTCTAACTGTTTGTTGGTGTGTTGTTGACACGCTGAAGTGCGTTGACTTTGTTAGATCGAAGGTTGCTGATGTGTCGAACTGTGGTTGTTATGTTACAACCCGTTCCACATTGTTTTTCACTCATTAACATTTTAGTTTCCTTTGTTTCTTCTGTTTTACGTCCTAACAGCTGGCTAATCAAAACAATCATTTTTTCATGGAAAATTTTTGGTGTTCTGTAAGTGACGTTAACTCATCGTTTACTACTTGCACTCAGCGTCTTTATCAGCCTCTCCCCATGAATTGTGACTTTCTGCTTAACATTATTTTGTTGATTGACTCACATTTTCCTATTCGCTGTAAAAGGATTTTGCTTCTGGACGGTTCAATGTTCTCTAGGACCATCTGTTGTTTTCTACCATTCTATCACTCAGCAAACAGCTTACATTTCTTAAGCCCCCCTAATCTTAGTTCCCTATTTTTGAACGGGTAACTTGTCTCTAGTATACCGTTCGCGTTATATATTGCTTTAGTTTTCAACCCGACTGTCGCACTGCATTAAAATGCGTTCGTTTCAAAGATCAACTTTCAGTCGACGCCGCATATTAATCAGCCTGTTGATAGTGTACAATTGAAGTTTTCACGAGGAATCACAAATACAGTGTGTTAAATTTGTCTCGTTTGTTACCATTCTATCTGACATCGTATTCAGCCATTTCCTTAGCTTCCATTTCCGACCTAAGTCCGTTGACAACAACCACTCTTTCCAATAACACTGATCCGTCGATCTCAACTGACAATGAGACGTGGCTTTATCAACTACGTGTTATTGTCGTTTTTGAAGTTGTACAGAATCAGCGGTCAGAGAATCTGCTCATACGATTTAACTAACTTCAAATAGAAACGGTGCGTTCTTACCCAAGTCTTAGGTGAAGAATAAACCGTTCGTTATCGACTTTACCCAGAATCAAAAACGGCCGACCAACAGACAACCAACCTTTACTCAGTACAAAGTAAGTCCACATGAAGAAGGTCATATTGAGCCACTGAGTTAGCAGGAAGTGTGCACTATTGCTCATGCAATTCGTTTCGCTGATGTCCACCGCTGATCTATGCAATAGTAATAATAATATGCCGCAAGTACTGTATAAACTAACCTTACATACTGTGTACTTACGCGTACGACCACAAGAGCGAAAAGCGTTTGCGTTCAGTCATTCCGTTCAACAATGGGCTGTCAGATGGCAATAGTATCTGGAGGAGGCACCTTTATTCCAACCTCCTTTTTTGGGTTCTACTGCTCTGAGTTAGAGTGACTGGGTGGATCTACACAGTGGAGTCCTAGCAAACATATGGGGAGGTCGGTGTGAACTGACCTAGAAGTGACGTTTGCGCCTGTTGCAGTATTATGGACTGTAACAGCAAGTCGATATCATGAGGGCAAGCGAATATTGTAAAATGATGAACGAAAAATTTGGTGCATTCAACGTTAGAGCAAGATATAACGGTGCTGACAGGTTCATTGTGCATTGATATCCCCGTGTGCAGTGTGTGTAGCCAAGGGACAACGTCCAGTTGTGTTCTCATGCAGTGGTCTCACTAACAACGCAGAACACGACCTCAGCATCATGTAACCGCTCCCTTGTTTAAGTATGAAATCAGACTAAATCACTAAATCCTCAAATGCTGTGGAAAAAGCTGGTTTGTTGACGTAGTGAAATATTCACTTGCTGTGTCCCTTTGTGGTAGACAGTTAAAAATCCACGTTAGACACATCTTTTAAACAAATTTACTCCAAAACGTGAGACGTAGATGGGTAGTGTTTTCTCAGTAAAATTATTCCACGTTAGAAGTGTTTTAGTTAATTAAGGGGTTGAGGCTTTCTTTAGGCCAATTAAAGCCACTACTTATATAACGGCATATGATTGCGGCACTGAAACATATGAATTTATGCGGTCAAGTTGATAAGCATCACAGTATTCATATATAATGCGACAATATCTTGACATCTTTAGGCGGAAGAAAGATTATGAAATGAACACGAAAGTCGCAAGATCTCAGTGAGCTGATTTTGTCTTTTGAGGCTAACCCAGATATTGAACCTACTGTGAAAAACTCGAAACTCTATGAGAACTGAAACGGTTATTATAAGTGAATACTTCTCACTTACTGAAAACAATTTTGTTCATTGTCTTAAATAGACACCTCTTTGAAAATATTTTAAACTGAAACGCAGCGCTCATTTTCACGCAATATGCTCGTACTGAGCAAATATGATCACAAATGACAATCCTAAACATCAGCTGTGCAACAACCTTGGTCACGCAACTTGCAAGTAATTGACGATACACAAAATTGTCGGCAATACTGTGGTAGTTATGGTCATATTTTTTGGATACATGTCGCAAGATGCGGTAAAATTGGTACAAATCACTTTTCAAGACTACTGCATGCTTCTTTATATGACAGTTCGTTGACAACGTTGAGGACATTTCCAGTGGGGCACCCATTTTGTTTGTTTTAGTGTGAAGAGCCTTTAGTTCAGTAGAATGTAATGAACGGTGTAAGAACGCATACGGAAACGTCGCTACAAGCTATTTGAGACATTCGTAACATGCCCGATGTGTGATGGGTGTTTGAGTCGGAGAGGTAGTTTGTTGGACATTAGGTGGGCTATTTCGCACACCACGAACGACATCGTGGCTAGTTTTGGAGTGCTGCAGAGAGCAATCAACGATGAGAATTCGTGTTCTGAGGGCCGGTAATTTCGGGCAATGTTAAATAAGTGAAGAATTCAACGTTTAGAAACGTTTCCGTTCCATTCTCAAACCTGTGGTTTAACAGAACTTTTCAACTGTACAGGGAACAAATGGTTGAATAGCAGACAGTAGAATCTGGCAGAGGTACTGTAGGCGGTACCGTTTGGATACCACAAGAGTAAAATATACTGCCGCGCACAGTTCTGCATTTGAGATTTAATACAGCTGAGAGCCCGTGGTTGGTTATCTGTATGTCAGGATGTAAGGACACACAATGATCACATCAGGAACAGCAGCGCATGTAAGACCAGGCGCTTGGTCGAGTAACAGAAATACAGCACTGAAACAGGTTGAAGTATGATGTAAGGCACAGCAAACAAAAATGGCACCCGTCCATTATCGGCAGCCTAGTGAACATTTCAAATTGACCATCACTCACAATTGATTGCAGCCTTCGCATTCAGATAGACTTTCCAGCCATCATCAGTCCATTATCGGCAGTCTAGTGAACGTCAGAGAACAGTGATAACAAGCTCAGAAATAAGTAACTTCAATAGACAGTAAAACAAGTGCTTTGTTATCACAAATAGACAGAACGGGAGCTTTTGTACAAATTGTGTCCTACATAATCAATAAATTAGTGGTGAACATCCATAACCCTTTCACATTCAGGGGAAGTTTGTTAAGGAAGGCACAAGCGTTGTGAGTGTCCGAGTGGGATGGATGATTATTTCTGAAATTCTGGTATCTCAAGGCGGTTGGGAAATACGGTTAAATCTAACTGCAGTGGATTAAGGACAACAAGACAGATGTAACCAATCAACACTGAGAAAAATCGGTCCAGCGGGTGAGAAATGACGGGGTAAGATCTGACAGAAATTTTTAACTCAATGGATGGAACCGGGCAGAATCAAATAGGACCTTTAACTGAAATATAGCTATATTGTTGAATGAAACTCTTATAAACGTGAGCGCATAGTTGGTGCGGAAACGTGCCGACTGGGCACTATTTGTCTTGCTTCACTGAATGGCTTTAGGTCGAGTTGGTTATTTCCACTTTTCTCTGAACCATTCGTCATAGAATTTAACAAATTAACAATCATTCATACAGTAGGGTATATCAGTCATTCCATTCAATTTGTGAGTCTCTACCTTCAGCATTGCTCTTTCAGCTGTCTGGGAGTCAATAGTGAAACGTCCGCAGTGAAAACAACCTGAAAGATGTTTGAATATCTGGCAGTATACTTAATGTGGCTTGGTTGACACTCTCACAGAAACAGCATGTTGGTTTCTTGTCCCGCCCCTGAAGAATTCCCTCGGTCTCATTTCGAAGCATAGTGGGATGTTTTGTAATTATTTTGTAGAGGCAAGAAACTATAGTTGTAAGCAACTGACCGGACCACTGCCTGAGAAAGCTATTCAGATTTGTTACTTGCCACTTCGTCGCAGTTTATCGTGGGTATTATCACTGCTCGATTCTCTTTTTCCAACCGATTTCAACACAGTAGAACCGAACTTTTAGGTACCCCTGTCACACATGAACTGAAACCCCACAAGAAAGATAACGTTTGTGTAAGCTTTCTAGACTATTATCGTATGAATCTTAATGTACATCCTCCGATAGCTTGCTTGATTACAGCCAGTATTCCACATATTAGTAACTTCCTTCTGCGGAGTATACCAAAACCGAATTCGTTCTACATAACCTTTTAACGATTTAGATATTATCTACTGCCAAACCCTTCTTCTGCAAGTTGAGTGGACTATTCTTCAACATACCATTTTCTCATGCGGAGACTTGTTTCGTAGTCGAGAAGTAAACTGACAGTTTTCCCTGAAAGTCTTTAGCTGTGCTATGCGAAAAGTTTCTTTTTTCAGCTGATAGATGAGAAGAGAACGCACAAAATGCTTTCTTACAGGTAGATTAATGATGAAATTGTAATGCGCAGCCAAAACCAGAAAGGGGAATTGTGTGACAGAGCTTGCTGCTTTGTTATAGGCGCCGTTTTATCTTCCTTATATGTAAGTTTTTGTGCATGGCTTACTGGGCCTTTGGCTCATGCTTGTTCGTATTGTTTCCCTTTACTGGAATTTTGTTGGAACCCGTGCTTCGGAAAGACGCTGTTCCCCTGTGCTTCTACTTTACCCAAAGTTGGTTCACAAGTGTAACGGACAATCAGAGCGGAAACTGTCTGCTTGCATGTTACAATTTGGCGAACTTGTCAGGATGAGAAAGTGCAGGGATTAAAAAAGATGTGTCGGGATGAGAAAAAAGTGCCATGATAAAAGTAAACGTATCACAAAAAACGAGTATCCGAATCAAAGGAAAAGGGTGTCTGGATAAAAATAAATACGAAAATAATTTCCGAGAAAAACGGGCGGAGAGTGTGCGGGCACTCTATGTCCCCTGGCAACACGAGCACCAGTCGGCCCATTGATACGTTACAAGTCCAGCAGAAACGTAGTATTGGGCTAATTTTGAAACAACCAAATCAGTTGCTTTGTTTCAAAGGATTTAACCTCTGTCATTCTTTTACTGTGGCCATTCATCGATCTTGATAACCACAAAAGTATACATCATTTTCTTCCGGTCGCAAGCACACTTTAGCAAGACGGATTGGTCAGACATACGTTCGCCTCAACTGAGTAAGCTATTACACCCGTAAATTAGGTAACTCAATATGTTTTCAGTTGGATAGAGCGGTTGTGAATGGAGGACCAATGTACGTTCAGGTTAGACCCATCATTGACGACCGTCATCTATGCAATGGCGATCCACTGAAAACCGGCTCATCCATTAAAAAACACGATAGCAAACAGCAAGCAAACCAAATTTTATTGGTAACAGCATTATAGAAGTAGTCGGCCGATCCTCCTCGTTTGTGTCTAGATACATTACTAACATCCATGTCAAGACCGAGATTTGAACTCTGGTTACACTTTCATGAGACATCACTGTTGAACACTGCGTCAGTGACCTCACGTTAGGCACGACCGAATTGGCAAATGTGAACGCTCAACCAGGTTTATTGCCAGCAATGCTCAAAATGTCGGTCTCGATAGAAGACAATTGCTGTCTGCTAATTCCAGTCGTTTCGACATAGGTCGAAGTCTCCAGTTTTATTGCATCTTCTGAACGATTTTGTTACGTTCTAACATTTAAGCGATTTATCCCCTTCCCCCACAAAAACGAGTCATTCATCAAAATGGCATGCACTTGCTCGTTCAGCTTGACTCGCCTTTTTACGAAGTGAATTTCCTCCCACTCGATTTTTATCACATGTCCAGCTCGTACTCTTGTCGTTGAACTGGAATACGAACCACAAAACATGGGTACGGTAGAACCGACTCCTAGTGTTCAGTCATTCATGTGTATACTGTGGTACGCAACTCGTCCTTAGACAAATAGTATCGTAGTTACACATGCCAGTTTTCCTAAATGACGAAGAAGATGACAAAGGTAACCTGTTTTCAGGACAGGTAATGAGTGGTTTTTATATAGACGGTGTAGACGCAGCAGAAAATGCAGCAAAACTGTTCTTCACCCACCTGCTGTCAAAGGACAAATTGTGCAACTGGTCCAGATAAGCCATTCCATAGTTCTTCATTGTGAAGTTATTACTCGGGTTGTTGTGACCGGAAAAGATGCTTGCCTGCGAAGGTGTTTAACGCACGAAATCCTGTATGGGTCACGCTAAAACAAAGAACCACGAATGCGTACACTCATTTGCACGGCTGTCGTGTATTTACACACGCTGAGCAGCAATACATTGTCGTTCGTCCTAGTGGCACGTCCCCCATAGCGCGTACACACTATTCCAATAGCTGTTTCTCCTCCATCATCTTCCTGGCGTTGAAATTTGCCCTTTAATTCCCAAATTTATTCCCAAATTTTGATTAGTATACTACTCACAGCAAAGCTGCCTACCACACAACAGGGTAACAAATCGGTAAGGTTTTCTGATTTAATAAATGTCGCAAAATAAACATCAGTAATAAGCACAGATCTGAACAGTTGACACTTAAAAGTACTTACTTTAAAATCTGGAGTAGACTTAACATTAAGTGAGTTGCCGATTTTATACCCATGGTTAGGGCTTGAAATGGCCACAGGAATGTTCACTATTATGATTAGAATCGAGTAACCCCATAAGCTCAAATGAAATCACGGGTGCATTCAGTTTGCTTCCTATGAAATCAGAGAGGTGAACTGTGATCTACCATGCGACAGCACGTTGAAAGTTGAGAATTTCTTACGGATAGTGGTCAAAAGCCAGATGAGCTGTAAGAGGTGTGTGGTATCATCCTTTAAGGCTATCAATTAAGTAAAGATGTGTGCATTTCTGCACTATGCTAAATGCTATTCCCAAAAGGCCTTTCTATCTGGGAATGGCAGAAGGCTTTTCTCCCTGATCCGTGGTTGTACTGGCCGTCAAGTCAGTGTAAGTGAGACCATATGTGAAAAAGATGGTTCACTTATCACCAGCCAGTCGCGCCGACTTGACCGGTGGGCTGAACATTTTGAAGAACAGTTCAGTTGGCCTCAACCAGATCATGTGGACGACGGGACTCGATTGGTCAGCTACTGCATTCCAGACGGCCCTCCGTTGGAATCGGAAGTGTTCCTGGAGCTCAAGTTAATGAAGCGTAATAAGGCTCCTGGACCAGACCTCCTCTC